>JADLZL010003749.1:0-147457 GCA_015844335.1 Chrysopogon serrulatus
CATTCTCTCTCTCCTCCCTCTTCTCTCCTCTCTCCTTTCCCGTTCTCCTCAATCAGCGAACGGCTGAAAGCCCTAGTTTGGTTTTGGCTAATTGATGAAACTTAGGACTAACCCTATTGCTAAGTGTGTAGCATTAGAGAAAGGGAAGGTCCAAGCCAAGTGGTGGAGTGGTGATCAAGATGATGGAGGTGACCATAAATGATCAAGTACCACACTTGGTGATGAAGGAAGATGAGGAGCAAGATGGAATGCTAGAGGCAAAGGTATATGCTAAGGCATTTCCATTTTGCCGGCCATAGGCGAATAGAGAAGTTGATGGCCGGGTTTAGGATTGATAACCGTACTATTAAGAGGGGCGATGTCGCGCAATATCGGTTATCTAAGTGCCACTAGGTGAGCAATGACTCTGCATATGCATTAGGGATCTAGTGTGCTAACTAACTCTTGCAAAATCTATTTGAAAATACTAACACACGTGCACAAGTGGAGAGACACTTTGGTGTTGGCACATGAGGGCAAGAGGTGATGGTGTTTGGGTATGGAACCTCCCGCCGAGGCTCGCGAGGCGGACTTGGACGGAGGAAAGTATATGGTCACTCGGAGGTGACCAGGACATCTCGGTAGGGACGGACGCGTCGGTCAAGGCTGTGGAGTCCGGCGTTTTCAGGGGTCACGGGATGCCGTAGACGACGGGCCTTCCGGTGCCGCATCCGGCCGACTGCTTTGAAGCAAGGGTTTGCTAGACCGGACTCGGGCGCGTCGGTCGAGGTGCAACGGACGCGTCCGGTCAAGTTTTTCACGTTTTGGAGCTCTACAGGTAGCGGCCCAGGACTCTCTTGTCCGGGCGTCGGTGATAGCACGGGGCAGCGTCCGGTCATGGGCGGCTAGCGTGCTAAAGGTGTTCCGGGCGTTGGAGTGCGAAGAGTGGAATTCAAACGGCTAGTACACGTGGCCCTTTATGTTGGACCGGACGCTGGACCGGACGCGTCCGGTCAGGGCGTTTCGGGCGTCCGGTCAGCACGCAGACAGGGCTGTTTGTGTGTAACGGTTGGATTACTTGGTGGGCGCCTATATAAGTTGTTTGGCCGGCTTGGAGGAGTCTCTCTTGGCATTTTGACACACTTGACATCCTCTAGAGCTAAGCAAACCTCCTCCCACACTTTGCATTCATCTTGATTGATTTAGAGAGTGATTGGGAGAGCTTCTAGTGCATTTGCCTTGTGATTGAGCATCTAGTGGCACTAGTGAGCGTTCTTGCTGCGGATTGAGCTTATTACTCTTGGTGATTGCCGTCACCTAGACGATTGGAGCAATGAGCCGGAGTTGAGCAAGGTTGAAGATTGTTTTTGGCCACTCCGGAGGTGATTGTGAGGGGTGTTGATCCCACCCCGCGGGAGATCGCGAAAGGAATCCTTAGTGGAATCTCGTGTCATTGAGTTACCCTCACTTTGTGTGAGTTCTTGTGGCGTCCGGTGAGGGCTTGGTTTGTGACGCCAATTAGCCACCGAACTACCGAAAGTGTGTGGTCGACATAACGGGAGTAGCGTGCCCGGCAAGCACGTGAACCTCGGGATAAAAATCTTGTGTCCCTCGATGTTCTTGTGTGGTTTGATCCTTCGAGATCAACTTGGATTTCTATATTGGATCATCTCTTCGGGTTTCATTGTATTGACAAGACGGTGATTGGTCATCATTCCGAAGGCACGGTTTGCACACTCAATTTCCTTCCTAGCGATTACTCTTATGCAAAGTAGTGTATTAGGTTGTGTAGCATAGTTAAATTGCTAATGACCCTATTCTTAGTGTGCCTAGTGTATAGGTTTCTAGAATTGATTAGGTTGGCTTGCAACCTCCACTAGGCTAGCGCAACACTTGCATTCGCCATTTGTTATACTAATCGGTTTGTTTAGTGCTTTGTAGAAATTTTAATTAGGCTATTCACCCCCTCTAGCCATTTAGGACCTTTCAAGTGGTATCAGAGCCGAGGTCACCGTTGTTTAAGGCTTAACATCCTTCGGTGTTAAAATAGCTCAAGTCAACCATATCAACCATGTGGGGAAGCCACCGCACTTCGATGGTACCAGTTATGATCATTGGAAGAGAAAGATGTGTGCATACTTAAAATCACTCAACCGAAAAGTTTAGGAGGTTGTGGACAAGGATTTTGTCGTGATTGATCCAACTGATCCAACTCCAAGAGAAGAAGAGAAGCTCCAATTCAATGATATTGCAATCAACACATTCTATGAAGCATTGGAGTTAAAGGTGTTTGAGCAAATCAAGGATTTGGAGAGAGCTCATGATGTGTGGACTAGGTTGGAGGAGACATATGAGGGCACACAAGCCGTGAAGAGTGCCAAGCTATACATCCTCAAGGACAAGCTTTCAAGTTTCAAGATGGATGATGATGAGAGTGTGTCGGAGATGTTCCATCGTCTTCAAGTGATTGTCAACGACTTGAAAAACTTGGGTGAGAAGGTGGACAATGCGGATTTCTCTCACAAGTTCCTTAGAAGCCTACCATCAAGATTTGAGTTCTTGGTCACAATGTTGGTGAGAGAAGGATTAGATACAAAGACCTCTAACCAAGTACCAGGTGAGGTGATCATTCATGACACCTACCGTGTGAAACGGGAAGGGTGATCTCACAAGGATGAGAAGAAGGACAAAGAGAAGAAGAAAGGCAAGGAAGTGGTTGCATTCAAGGCTACTTCATCAAGAGGCAAGAAGAAGCAAGAATCAAGTGATGAAGCTAGCACAAGCTCAAGTGAGGTGTATGATGAAGCAATGTCTCTTCTTGTGTGCAAATTTGGCAAGTTCATGAAGAAGAAGGGCTATGGTGTAAGGAAGAGAAGAGATACAATCAAGACCAAGAGATGCTTTCGGTGCAAGAGCAAAGATCACTTCATTGCCGATTGTCCTCTCTCAAGTGATGATGATAGTGATGAGGATGACAAGAAAAAGAGGAAAAATAAGAAAGAGAGGAAGGACAAGAAGGAAAAGAAGGAGAAGAATCTTGAGTACAAGAAGAAGAAGAAGGGGCAATCATATTGTGTCACATGGGAAGTGATGCCTCAAGTGATAGTGATGATGAGAGCGAAGATGACAAGAAATCAAAGAAGAAGTTGCTTGCTAGTCTTGCCATTTCCAACAAGCCTTCACTCTTTGATGCTCCATCGACATGCTTAATGGCTAAGCCATCGAAGGTACAATCCGATGATGAGAGTGATAGTGAGAGTGATGATGATGAGGAGTACTCAAAGGAGGACCTCATTAGCATGCTACGAGATGCTCACTCTTATATTGAGAAAAAGAGGAAGGAGTGCAAAGAGTTGCGCAAGAGCAAGAAAGCTCTTGAGCAATCCTTTGATGAGCTCAATGCTACTCATAAGAGGCTAATGGAAGCCCATGAGAAGCTTGAGAAAGCTCACACTAAGCTTGAGAAGGCTCACTCCTCCCTCCTTGATCAAGCTAAGATTGAGGATGTCGTAGACACATGCAACGTAGGAGTTACTTGTGATATTCTTGATGAAGCATTCTATACTCCTATTGTTGTTGGTCCCACTAACCCCTCTTGTAGCTCAAGCAATGCAACATCTACTATTAGTGATGGTTTCACTTGTGATGCCTCACTCATGGTGGAGAATGAGACCCTCAAGAGAGAGGTGAATGAGCTCACTCATGTCCTAGGCAAGGCCTATGGTGGAGATGCCCGCTTGCTAAAGTGCTTGGGTAGCCAAAGGTTCTCCCTAAACAAAGAGGGATTGGGCTATACCCCTAAGAATGGCAAGGCGGCCTTTGTCACTCACAAGACTAGTTTTGTGAAGGGCAATGGACGTTTTTGCTCTAGTTGCAAGCAAGTGGGGCATATAGAGCAATATTGCAAGAACAAGAAGAATGCTAACATATCCTCTATTCGTTTTGATTCTTGTTATTTGCTTACCAAGGGTGCTAATGGTGTGAAGGCTAAGTTCATTGGTGCTCCCATTGTTGGCCCAAAGAAGAAGACAATTTGGGTGCCCAAAAGCTTAGTGACTAACCTTGAAGGACCCAAGCAAGTTTGGGTACCTAAGAAGAATTGATTTGCTTTTGTAGGTCAATTACAAAGCCGGAGGAAGGCATTGGGTGCTTGATAGTGGGTGTATTCAATATATGACCGGGGATTCTAGAATGTTTAAATCAATCTCATCAAGTAGCAATGGTGTTGATAGTATAACTTTTGGTGACAATGGCAAAGGCAAGGTGAAAGGCTTGGAAAAGATTGCAATCACAAATGATATGTCCATCTCAAATGTATTGCTAGTGGAATCTCTCAACTTCAATCTCTTGTCCGTGGCTCAATTGTGTGATCTTGGATTCAAATGCATATTTGGTGTTGATGATGTTGAGATAGTAAGTGTTGATGGAAGCAACTTGATATTTAAAGGCTTTAGATATGAGAATCTCTATCTAGTGGACTTCAATGCTACTGATGCTCAATTGATAACATGTTTGTTCTCCAAATCAAGCATGGATTGGCTATGGCATAGAAGATTTAGACATGTTGGCATGAAGCAACTCAACCGACTAATCAAGCATGATCTAGTTAGAGGGTTGAAGGATGTGGTGTTTGAGAAAGACAAGCTATGTAGTTCATGTCAAATGGGCAAACAAGTTGGTAACACTCATCCCAATAAGAGCATGATGAGCACAAGCAAAGCATTTGAGTTGTTGCACATGGATCTATTTGGCCCGACCAAGTATGAGAGCATTGATGGAAACAAATATGGATTTGTGATAGTGGATGACTACACAAGATATACTTGGGTATTCTTTCTTGTTGACAAAAGTGAAGTATTTGACACATTCAAGACATTTGTCAAGAGAAGCCAAAATGAGTTTGAAACTTCAATCAAGAAAGTGAGAAGTGACAATGGTAGTGAATTCAAGAACACAAGAATTGAAGAGCTATGTGACGATTTTGGAATCAAGCATCAATTCTCGGCCAAGTACACACCTCAATCCAATGGGCTAGTTGAAAGAAAGAATAAAACTTTGATTGACGTGGCAAGATCAATGTTGAGTGAATACAATATGGATCATTCTTTTTGGGCCGAAGCAATCAATACCGCTAACTATTGCTCAAATAGGCTCTATTATCATAGGCTATTGGAGAAGACACTGTAACATTCTAAATGTTAATTGTATTGCATTACATTTTCATTATGCACAAAGCACCATTTTGCATTTAAATCATAAGCGGAAGCTATTGCGAGTTCTATGTGTGCAATATAAATAATTGTTAACAATCTCAAAAATGAGTTAAAAATGTTTAGAATAATAATTGAAATAGGGTTTATGTACAACTTGTTGGTTGAAAATGCTCACATGTGATGATAAGGTAGGTTTTACCTTTTATCAAGTTGCTAGAAAGGTTATAATATAAGTATGTGTTTTATTCAGTTTTGGGGATCAAGTCCTAAACGAAAGTTGTAGTATGAAATATATGCAACAACTTTTATTTAAGGGTCCAGGTTTGAATCTCCTTTTAAGTTGCTCAAAAACTCAATTGAAAACTGAATTCAGCAAAGGCTTAGTAAGGGACTTAGAATTTTTCTTGTCTGGAATTCAGTAATTAAGTTCCATGTTTAGGGCTGTGTAACTTTTTATTTTCATAAGCAAAATTTGGAAACCAATTACATCATGTGTTGGTACAAAGTTTGTATTTTCATACTATGGAATTGGTTGAGCTAGATCAGAGATAGTTTGTTCTAAATAAATTGCTAAACGTTGCTAATCACTGTTATCAAAACTCTGTTTAACTGAAACTGAACTGAACTTCAGTTTTGGTTGTTTTTAGCAATGTTTGAGACCTTGTAGTTTAGTATCCAAAGGGGAACTGGACTTTGATCCTTTAACCAAAGTTGGAGTGCATCTATCAAGGA
Source organism: Chrysopogon serrulatus (assembly GCA_015844335.1). Classification (NCBI taxonomy): domain Eukaryota; kingdom Viridiplantae; phylum Streptophyta; class Magnoliopsida; order Poales; family Poaceae; genus Chrysopogon; species Chrysopogon serrulatus. Next base: position 5,925 of record JADLZL010003749.1, read on the forward strand.
TTTCAGTGGTTCAATTAGTTTGCAATTTGATCACTTGAGTCGAGAGATAGAGAGAGGAGAAAGAGGCGGTTTCAGTCATTGGCTCTGATGGCCGACAGCGAAGCACCTTCTCGTCGGCGTCCGTGTCCGCCGGCGATTGGCTGCCACGCCACGCCGTGCTCGCCTGTAACTCATGTCGCGATGGCCGAGGTGAGTGGAAGAGCCGTTCGCGCCCATACCGTGGCGGCCTGCCGGAATTCATCGCCGGTCTTCCCCCCCTTCCTCCCTACGTTCACCGGCGACACGGTATCGGCCTCCCCGTGTTTCGCTCGCGCACGACCGTGCCCTCCCTCCGCGTGGAGGAGCTCGCAAATCTTCCAGCTGCTTTCCCGTCCCGCCATTGCCTATAAATACCCTACGCCGGCCGCCGTTTCTTCTTTTCCATTCCCTGCTCATCGCCGGCCGAGGATCACTCCTCTGCAAAATTCGACGCCGTTGCTCCATCATTTTTCAAATTAAACCCGCCACTACTTCCGTAGCTTCCTTGCACATCCATCGCACCCATTCTCACCCTTTGCCATCGATCAAATCGCCCAGACACTCACCATCTTCTTCACGGCCGGTCGAAGCTCCGCCGAGCTCACTTCTACCGCCGACCCGCTTGTTCAAGGTGAGTCTCTCGCCTTAGGATTCGCCGTGTCGAGCTCACTCCGTCACCTAGATCATGATCGGCCTATTACTCTTGTACCGTTTGCACAGGAATTGCCGGAACGCCTCCCGCCGCCGTGTTCACGCCGCCGGAGCCGCCTCGCCCCTCGGCGCACTTCTTCGAGCCTGTCTCCGACGCAACGAACGTGAGCACCGTAAATCGTAGACGATCACCGATAGATGCTAACCTCGGGAATTTAACCCTATGGCACGCTAACTGCCGCAACACGCCACGCCGGGCGAAGCGTTGCTCCGCCGTGCCGCCATGGCGCGGTCGAAGCATAGAAGCGGCTTAGGTGATCGATTTGTAGCCTTTTCGGGTTCACCATGATAAGTCTCAGAGACCAAAGCCGTGAGCACCACCGGGAGAAGTAGCCGGCTCGCCGTTGCGTGAGCCGAAGCGCCGCCGTGCCGCCATGACCGTCGGGGTGCCCTCTGCCTTGCACGCAAAGACCAACTAACACCCTAGGGACGATGCGGGGGTTGCCCGAAAGCACGCCGGTGCTAAGCTCACCGCCCGGCGACCTCGCCGTCGCCGAGAATTTGCCGGTCAACGGCCGGGCGCCGCCGCTGTCAGCCCGAACAACTGTTCCTGACCAGCGGGGCCCCACCGCACAATGGGCGGGCGCCGCAAGGAATTCCCATCGCGGCGCGACCGTTTTCTTTTTATTCAAAATTTTGAATAGTGCTGACTTTTGTCTTTTTTATATAAAATTAAATTGAGCTCCAAAAATTATGAAAATTTTTGTGTAACCTCTCTATGATGGAATCTATGTAGAAAAAATATAAAACCTAGAAAAATAGTAATTTCTAAATGATCTAAAATTGCTCCTTTTAATTAATAAATAGACTTTCCATGATTTTTATAGACTAGAATATTGATCCAAAAATCATGAAAATTATTTTACCCTCATTTCATAATGTCACCAAGTTGTACAAAAAGTTTGAGAAGAAATTGAGAATATTTTATAAAATCATTATTTCTAAAAATAGAAATAAAAGAAAAGAGAAGGGTATGATTTCATGTATGTGATGTTTGAATATTCTAAATCCATCCCTTGCTGTTTTAGATTTTCAAAGTATTGTTTGACTTCAAGGTAATCCAATTAGTTTATGTATGCCTTAGTATTTCATGTTACATTTCTCGGAATATATATAAAGGTGTGTGCTTTATATACTTTTAAAAGGAGACACTACCATATGACAATTGTATGACTTGCTAAGTTACTTTGTTCTGCCTTGGATCATAAACTCCACTAGTCCTCGGCATTCCATTGTTACTGATAGTAATTTGAATGTGCTAGTTGATAAGTACTAAATGTTGCCTTGTGGTAACTAAACCATTTCTCCCAGAGAGGAGATATGCACCTACTCTGTATGAGATAAAGATAAGTAATCTTTGGTTTTCTTATACACAATCTTAATAATATAGTGTTGTCATCAGAGAAAGAGAACTGCACACATGGAACCTTATGTAGCTTTCCATCATTACCATTTGCATGATCATCGCATCACGCATTATTTCATGTCATGACATGATACCATCATGCCTCCTATATGCATTCCTGGTATTTATGCAACACATACATTCATATAGGATTCGAGGGAGAACCTACAATCGAGTACACTGTGATCGAGGAGGATCCGCAGGAGGCAGCACCCAAAGGGGGAGAAGGAACCACTGACTCACTGCCGGAGTGCCCGAACCACGGTCCCTCTACTTTTCGCCGAGGCAAGCCCCGGAGCATTCTATTAACCCATTCTATTTGAAATGCAAATTTTTACTTCAATTTACTTTATTTTATGCATTACGTTATAAGAATTGCGTGACACCGTTGTTGCATGGACACCTTGACCACTCAAATGCACCCTTTTTATTCTACTAGTATTGGTAAATAGTTGATGCTTAGCCCCGCTTAGATAATTAGAAGTCGGATGATTCTCGTCATCCGCAACCCGAGGTTGATACTTGTGATGTCCTTAATCATTTGATGGATCATAATTGGAGACCGGACGGAGATGGTGTTTCCGCCCGTGTCGATTAAGGACCGAGCCGTATTCGGATCTAGGTGTGAGATTGAACGTACCTTCACATAACCGCCGAATAACTCGTTTCGACGGTGAAACTGGGTAGCTTATTCGAGGTAGTTCTTGAACCGCTTATGCATTACTGGGACGAACGGAAGGGGAAAGGGTATCTGGTCAAGACCCCGCGTGACTACGGGCTACTGGGCTGAACGGGCATGACTTGTGAGACGAAAGTACCATGAGTTTTGCATAGCGTGATCAAGCCTATCTTTCGAATAGAGCGAGCAGTGACTTGAGCGGAGGCTTTGGCCGGCTTGCAAAAAGTGTGTGATACGGGCTTTACCCAAATTTGGTGTAATCGATTCGAATCGCCGTCTCTCCCGGATAGTGAGAAACTCATACCTTTTCGCAGAGACGTAGTTAAGAAAGAATAACTAAAATGTGGAGATTTGAAAGGACTATGTTATGATACCTCAATTCATAGAATTGGTTGTTATGCTTTAAAAGATAATGTAGTTAATGCTAAGGTAGTTCTAAAAAGCTAGAAAATGATGGCTTGATGATACCTGCAGTAAGGATCAAGTTAGTAAGCAGTTTTCCGCAAAACTTGCTAGCCAACAACTTCCTTGAACGTTTTCATATACCTTGGGAGCCTTTATTTTCTTCCTGCCGGGTAAGTCTTGCGGAGTACAATTGAGTACTCAGGGTTTTACCCATCGTTGCAGGTGACATGCTTTATGAGGATTATTGTGTTACGTGCTTTAATCCTGTGGATGATGTGGATGAGTAAAGGGCCATCGGGCTTGGCCGTATCTATAACTCCATCACCTTGCTCGTACAGGAGGCTTGAATAAAACTGGTGATGTAAAAACACTTATGTTCTTGTAGTTTGAAATAAAGAATACTTTCATGTAATATATTTGGAACCGGTGTTGTAATAACACTTAATGTATAATTATTTTCCGCCGTACTTTGTATGCTGATGTATGATATACCTTGATCATGATCCTGGTTGTAAGTTGATTTACCGAGGTCCTTTATGACACTCGGCGGACTACCGGGTTCATATGAGAGGCGGTGTATGCGTGTCAACGTTATTAACGGGGACAGTTATGCTTAATCTTGTATGGATTGGTCGGTTCTGTCACAGCTGGTACCAGAGCAAGATTAAGGTTAATATCATCATCAGGGTATTTAAAAACAAAAGTTTTGGTCTTGAAAAGTTTAATTAGAAACAAAACTGGCTTTGTTTAAGATTTTGGATTTCAAAAGTTCACCAGTGTCAAACCTCCAATTAAGCCCGTATAAGGACTATCAGGTGGCTATGCTAACTCTGGGGGGGGTTTCATATATTGCATGTGTGTGAACTAATACCTCTACGCTCAGGTAAGAAGGTAAGTATAAATGGTTATCTTGTCACCCGATGACCGAAGGGTGGTGGTGACCTCATATGGAAGTATATGCATATGCATATATGGAAGTATGCAAAGATAAACCGCGTCTTTTAAATTATGTAACGACGCACCTACGCCCGGGTAAGAGTGAGTTGCGAGAGCATGATCGGACAACCGCCGGTCTAGGGAGTGCTAGTGTGGTTACTGGGATTATTTACATGTTACACACATGTTCATATGAAGGTACTTAATTGTGGGATGTGATGATGATTCGGGTAGTTTTAATGCTACATGTATGTATACTGAGGGGTATGCATATGTGGGGAGCATTTAAAGTTACCGTTTTTATTGTGTGGATATACATGTCATGTGGGATCCGGGCTGAAATGAATTTTGCAGTACGCTAACTTCATTTAAAACGTGTAGAAAATCGTTAGGTACGATTTAATGAGAGCGTATAGGATTGCCACCGTCTAGTATCGTTTAGAAAATCCGTTCTTTTCTCAGTGCGTGAGGGCGAATAGAATCAAGCATGCATCATAATCATTCATTTGCTCATCTTATTGCATTAATGTTCTTTTCCCCTTACAATTTTAAAATGAAGTGAAGTGCTCATTGTATTATCTATGATAATGTAAAAATGGAGCCACCGCCATATCTTGAGGAAGGTACTCTGTTGGAACAGTTTGGCACACCCGTTTCTTTGTGGAAGGTGCTAGAAAACTTTGGGTATACCACACCACCAATTTATCGTTGGAGGCATACCCGAGTTTATGGCACTTCGGGATGTGTATTGCTTCTTCATATTCCAGCATTAAGTGTCACCTCTTCCTGGCATGAAATGAGAGTTGAAAAAGAGGGATTAAATGCGTGGGAAGCCGGGCAAGTAGCTGCCTTTGACATTCTTCAGACAATATGTCAGGAGCACATGGAAGAAATAGGAACCACTCCTATGTATTTGTTTCCACCCCTAGATCCTACCAATGAAAGTTGGAGCCCGAGGGATTACTTTAACCGATACCAGGTTGCCAAACCATAATCCTACACTTACCATTACTGCTATATCCAACTTAGCCATCACCCAAGCTTACAAAGCCCGGAGAAGTCTCCCATAATTATTGGCGTCAACGATATAACCTTTGCAACATAGATTTAAAGGTGATCGAGAATTTATGGGAGTGCGCTTAAAAAATACCACCAATGTAGTGATGGACTATGCCATCCAACATGAACTAAATATGACCCACCAATATACCATGCTTTGGGATCAAATCGTTATTTTAGAGCAACAAAGAGTTGCGGTGAAGCACGTGCCAATGAAGCGAAGCAACTAAAAACTGCCGCCCAAGAACTAGCCGAAGCCATCGAGAATTTTGAATTTGCCGAGCACAATTTACTTGAGCAAGTAGATGAAGCTAATGCAACCATCGCCAACCTCCAAGAGCAACTCAATGCGTTGCAAGTTGCGGTGCCACCAGAAGGAAACGGCGGGAGAAGTATTAAATGAGTTTGAAGAAGATGAGATGGATTTCATAGAAGACCCCGAAATAGAGTTTGACGAGCAGACTGAAACTAGTCTAGATGATGACTATCCGATAGATTTTGACGATGAGTACTAGAGGAGGGCTTTTCTATGATGTTTGTAAAATAGAATAATTCTAGAGTTGACTTATAGCTGAGATCTTAATTTAGTAGATGTTTTTCTCTCATGTAATATATGTTGTGTAACAGTTGTAACTCGAATGTATTGTATGCAGGGCTTGAAATAAGTGATGTTTAAAAAAAAAACATGAGTATATGAGAAATAAGAGTGTATAATTATGATGGTGCAAAGTGTGAAAATTTTTATTATGCCTCTGTTTGTTGTATGAATTTTTATTCTTGTCAACATTTCGGTGTTGCATAATAATTGCTTTCACATTTTACCGGTACCATCGTTAATTATACTCGAATATAAATGCAGATGCCGAACACTCGTTCCAATGGTTCAGGGAGGGGAATGATGGATCCTCAGATCTTCCAAATCCACCCACTGCCGCTGACGTGCTGGCTCGCTTGTTGGGAGGACAAGCGAATATGGAAGCTGCCCTAGAGCGAATTGCCCAAAATACCACACCCGGACGCCAAATGAATAATAATCATGGCCCGGATGCCCCTCGTTACCTACAAGGAGTTTTTCGGCACAAATCCACCGGTATTCACTCAATCGAGGAGCCTTTGCAAAAGGCGGATGAGTGGCTCAATACCATTGAGCTAAAATTCCGTCTCCTTCCCCGGATCACCGATAGCCGAAGGTCTGAGTTTGCGGCTCAAAGAATTGCATGGAGCAGCCGGGGTTTGGTGGACAAACTATCTAGCCACTTTGCTCGAGGCGCCACGACCCACGTGGGCAGAATTTAAAGAAGCTTTCCGTAAATCCCATATCCCCGAGGGCATCATGAGGATTAAGATGAGAGAATTTCGAAACTCACCCAGGGGGACCAAAAGCAGAATCGAGTATTCACATGCCTTTAATCACTTGTCCAAATATGCTCCAATGTATGTGGATACACCCCGAAAAGCGCATGGATTGTTTCATGCAAGGTTTATCCCCGAGGCTTCGGGATGACTTGTCTCTCCGTAAGTGCACCACATATGAAGATTTGGTTAGCGATGCCATTACTCGAGAGAATGCTCATAAATGCGTATAAAGGAAGACAAGAAGCGCAAGAAGCCTTCTTCTAGTGTTCCTTCCCGGCCACCACGTCGGACTCGGTGGACACAAAAGTCTCGCACCGCCCACCGCATGCAGACGGTTCAAGGCACCTCGTAGCGAAGGGACAACAAAATGCTTCACGCCCACAGTCTCAAATCGGGGAATGCACCGAAGTATTCGGGGTGGTTACAAAGCCCCATGTTTCAATTGCGGGCAAATTGGACATTTTGCCGAGGGAGTGTCCTCGGCCCAGCGTAAGAATAATTTTCGGGGGTATAAAAAGCAAGCTTCCGGAGCACGTGTTGGGCGTGTTCACTATACCACCGCCGAAGAAATCCCGGAGGGTGAACCAAGTTGGTTGCGGGTATGTTTTCGTAAACCAAATTCTGCTTTTGTCTGTTTGACTGGGTCATCACATTCATTTATCAGTGAAAAATATACACTCAAGCATCAGCTCCCGACTAGTAGTTTAAGAAGTGGGTTTAAAATCAATGCAGTTGGATCTGAGACATCAACCCACCTTATGGTTCGAAGGCACAACTTGGTATTAGAGGAAGAGATTTTGTGACCGATTTAATTGTATTGCCAAACCTGGGTTTAGATGTGATTCTAGGCATGAATTGGATGAAAGAACACGGGGTAAATATGGATATACCCAATAGGATTCTCAAGCTAAATCTACCGGATGGCAATGGCACTTTCTATGTGTCACCTTCCGTAGATCCTAACTTCCAAAAAATTCCTCCTTTGCTACCCAAACCACTAAACTAGAAGATATCCTCGTAGTATGTGAGTTTTAGGATGTATTTTCGATGATTTGCGGGTTTGCCACCGGGAAAGAGATATTGATTTGTCATTGATCTTGTACCGGCTTTGCTCCTATTTCTAGAAGGCCCTATAGAATGCCACCAGACGAGTTAGTGGAATTAAAGAAACAAATACAAGAGTTATTAATGAAGAAATTTATTAGGCCAAGTACATCTCCGTGGGGATGCCCCCGCCTTGTTTGTGAAGAAAAAGGATGACACTCTGCGTATGTGTGTTGATTATCGACCACCGAACGCAGTGACCATCAAAAATAAATATCCCTTGCCTCATATTGATATCCTCTTTGACCAGTTGAGTAGGGCTAAGGTCTTCTCAAAAATTGACTTAAGGTCAGGTTATCACCAAATTAGAATCCGACCAGAAGACATTCCTAAAACAGCTTTCATAACTCGCTATGGCCTTTTTGAATACTTGGTAATGTCCTTTGGTCTTACAAATGCGCCCGCCCACTTTATGTACTTGATGAACTCGGTCTTTATGCGGAACCGGATAAGTTTGTGGTGGTATTCATTGATGACATATTGGTTTATTCGAAAACAATGAAGATCATGCCGAGCATTTAAGAATAGTTCGACCGACTCGAGAGAACACAAGTTATATGCCAAGTTTAGTAAGTGTGAATTCTGGCTCCGTGAGGTCAAATTTTTAGGGCATGTACTATCGGAGGATGGTATATCAGTAAATCCAGAAAAAGTACAGGAAGTGTTAGATTGGAAAGCGCCAACTAATGTTGGAGAAATCCGGAGTTTCCTAGGGTTAGCCGGGTATTATCGTCGGTTTATCCCGGACTTTTCCAAGATTGTCAAACCCATGACCCGGTTACTACTGAGAAAAATGAAAAAATTTGTGTGGACACCGGAGTGTGAAGCGACTTTTACGCACCTTGCGGAAGTTGCTAACCGCGCTCTGTGTTAGCACAACCAGGACATAACAAAACCTTTCGATGTTTATTGCGATGCTTCGGGCATTGGTCTCGGCCAAGGCCCTAATGCGGGGAAGGTCGAAGTCATTGCCTATGCTTCGCGACAACTTCGAAAGCATGAGGTCCATTACCCTACTCATGATTTAGAACCGGCTGCTGATAGTACATGCTTTGAGAATTTGGAGGCATTATTTGTTGGGAAAAGCGTGTCATATCTACACGGATCATAAGAGCCTTAAATATATTTTTACTCAACCAGAATTGAACATGAGACAAAGAAGGTGGTTAGAATTGATTAAAGATTATAATTTGGAAGTGCATTATCATCCAGGCAAGGCCAATGTAGTAGCCGATGCTCTTAGTAGAAAGGCCCATTGCAACTATACGGAGTTATTCCCCGAAGAAAATTTTAATCTTTTGCATCCAGCAGTGCTTCACAATATTGTTGTTAGTTGCAATTTGGAAAGCCAGATTATTGAAGGTCAACAGACTGATCTTGGTATCTTTCATATCAAGCGAAAAATACAAGAAAAAGAAACCAAGCATTTCGAAAGTGGATGACAAAGGAGTGCTATGGTTTGATGATCGCTTGGTAGTTCCTAAAGATGAAAAATTAAAAGAACAGATCTTGTCCGAAGCCCATTCCTCAAATCTATCTATCCATCCTGGTAGTAGCAAAATGTACCAAGATTTGAAGCCTAAATATTGGTGGACTAAAATGAAGAAAGAAATAGCAAGATATGTTGCTCATTGTGATGTATGTGGAAGGGTAAAAGCAGATCACTTACGACCTGCTGGACAACTTCAATCTTTATCTATTCCTGAATGGAAATGGGAAGAAATCGGTATGGATTTTATAACTGGACTTCCTAGAACACAAAAGGGACATAATTGTATATGGGTAATTGTGGATCGTCTTACCAAGACGGCACACTTTTTACCCTGTCAAGTTTGGATATAGTGCGAGCAATATGCGAGTTATATATTGCTCGATTTTTGCGATTACATGGTGTTCCAAAGACTATCATATCGATAGAGGGTCACAATTTATGGCACGTTTTTGGGAACATCTCCATGCATACCTTGGCACTAAATTGATTAGAAGCTCGCTTATCATCCTCGGACTTCTCGGCCAAGTTGAAAGAGTGAATCAAATTTTAGAGGACATGTTGAGAGCTTGTGTACTTTACGCTTCAGGATCTTGGGATGAATGGTTACCTCTAGCAGAATTTTCATATAATAACAGCTATCAAGAAAGCATCAAGATGGCACCATTCGAAGCACTTTATGGTAGAAAATGTAGGACTCCCTTAAACTGGGTAGAACCCGGGGAGAGAAGGTACTACGGTATTGATTTTGTGAAGCAAGCCGAGGAACGAGTCCAAAAGATCCAACAACATCTTAAAAGCTGCTCAATCTCGTCGAGAAAAGTTATCTCGACAAAAAGGCGTAGGCCAATAACCTTCAATGTTGGTGACTATGTCTATTTTAAAGGTCTCGCCCTACAAGAGTGAACGTCGATTTGGTATACAAGGGAAGCTAGCTCCTCGCTATGTGGGACCATTCCAAATTTTATCTCGCAAAGGAGAAGTGGCATATGCTTTGCAACTTCCACCACACATGAGTGCAATATTTAATGTCTTCCATGTTTCTCAATTAAAAAGAAGCCCTGAGAGCGCCAATGGAAGAGATCAACTTGGATGACATTAAATTAGCATCGGATCTTACATATAAAGAAGAGCCAACGTGAGTGTTGGAAGAAACTGAAAGAGTAACTTCGGAATAAGATTATAAAATTCTATAGAATTTTGTGGAGCAATCACATCGAAGAAGATGCAACTTGGGAGCGAGAAGATTTTCTTCGTACCAATTATCCAACATTTTATGAACAATGGTAGGTCCTATGAAATCTCGGGACGAGATTTTTGTTAGGGGGGGAGGAGCTGTAACATTCTAAATGTTAATTGTATTGCATTACATTTTCATTATGCACAAAGCACCATTTTGCATTTAAATCATAAGCGGAAGCTATTGCGAGTTCTATGTGTGCAATATAAATAATTGTTAACAATCTCAAAAATGAGTTAAAAATGTTTAGAATAATAATTGAAATAGGGTTTATGTACAACTTGTTGGTTGAAAATGCTCACATGTGATGATAAGGTAGGTTTTACCTTTTATCAAGTTGCTAGAAAGGTTATAATATAAGTATGTGTTTTATTCAGTTTTGGGGATCAAGTCCTAAACGAAAGTTGTAGTATGAAATATATGCAACAACTTTTATTTAAGGGTCCAGGTTTGAATCTCCTTTTAAGTTGCTCAAAAACTCAATTGAAAACTGAATTCAGCAAAGGCTTAGTAAGGGACTTAGAATTTTTCTTGTCTGGAATTCAGTAATTAAGTTCCATGTTTAGGGCTGTGTAACTTTTATTTTCATAAGCAAAATTTGGAAACCAATTACATCATGTGTTGGTACAAAGTTTGTATTTTCATACTATGGAATTGGTTGAGCTAGATCAGAGATAGTTTGTTCTAAATAAATTGCTAAACGTTGCTAATCACTGTTATCAAAACTCTGTTTAACTGAAACTGAACTGAACTTCAGTTTTGGTTGTTTTTAGCAATGTTTGAGACCTTGTAGTTTAGTATCCAGTGGGAACTGGACTTTGATCCTTTAACCAAAGTTGGAGTGCATCTATCAAGGATTTCAGTGGTTCAATTAGTTTGCAATTTGATCACTTGAGTCGAGAGATAGAGAGAGGAGAAAGAGGCGGTTTCAGTCGGCTACAGTGGCCCGACAGCAGCAGCACCTTCTCGTCGGCGTCCGTGTCCGCCGGCGATTGGCTGCCACTGCCACGCCGTGCTCGCCCTGTAACTCATGTCGCGATGGCCAGAGGTGAGTGGAAGAGCCGTTCGCGCCCATACCGTGGCCGGCGCTGCCGAATTCATCGCCGGTCTTCCCTCCCCTTCCTCCCTCTGTTCACCGGCGACACGGTATCGGCCTCCCCGTGTTTCGCTCGCGCACGACCGTGCCCTGCCTCCGCGTGGAGGAGCTCGCAAATCTTCCAGCTGCTTTCCCGTCCCGCCATTGCCTATAAATACCCTACGCCGGCCGCCGTTTCTTCTTTTCCATTCCCTGCTCATCGCCGGCCGAGGATCACTCCTCTGCAAAATTCGACGCCGTTGCTCCATCATTTTTCAAATTAAACCCGCCACTACTTCCGTAGCTTCCTTGCACATCCATCGCACCCATTCTCACCCTTTGCCATCGATCAAATCGCCCAGACACTCACCATCTTCTTCACGGCCGGTCGAAGCTCCGCCGAGCTCACTTCTACCGCCGACCCGCTTGTTCAGTGAGTCTCTCGTCTTAGGATTCGTCGTGTCGAGCTCACTCCGTCACCTAGATCATGATCGGCCTATTACTCTTGTACCGTTTGCACAGGGAATTGCCGGAACGCCTCCCGCCCCCCGTGTTCACGTCGCCGGAGCCGCCCGCCCTCGGCCGGACCCTTCGAGCTGTCTCCGACGCAACGAACGTGAGCACCGTAACCGTAGGCGATCAGCGATAGATGCTAACCTCGGGAATTTAACCCTATGGCACGCTAACGCCGCAACACGCCACGCCGGGCGAGCGTTGCTCCGCCGTGCCGCCATGGCGTGGTCGAAGCATAGAAGCGGCTTAGGTGATCGATTTGTAGCCTTTTCGGGTTCACCATGATAAGTCTCTGTAGACCAAAGCCGTAGCACCACGGAGAAGTAGCCGGCTCGCCGTTGCGTGAGCCGAGCGCCGCCCGTGCCGCCATGACCGTCGGGGTGCCCTGCGCCTTGCACGCAAAGACCAACTAACACCCTAGGGACGATGTACGGGCCCCCCCGAGCACGCCGGGTGCTAAGCTCACCGCCGGCGACCTCGCCGTCATCGAGAATTTAGGTCAACGGCCGGCGCCGCCCATGTCAGCCCGGAACAACTGTTCCTGACCAGCGGGGCCCGCTGTCAGCCACCACAGCCCGGCAGGAATTCCCATCGTCTTGCGCGACCGTTTTTCTTTTTATTCAAAATTTTGAATAGTGCTGACTTTTTGTCTTTTTTATATAAAATTAAATTGAGCTCCAAAAATTATGAAAATTTTTTGTGTAACCTCTCTATGATGGAATCTATGTAGAAAAAAATATAAAACCTAGAAAAATAGTAATTTCTAAATGATCTAAAATTGCTCCTTTTAATTAATAAATAGACTTTCCATGATTTTTATAGACTAGAATATTGATCCAAAAATCATGAAAATTATTTTACCCTCATTTCATAATGTCACCAAGTTGTACAAAAAGTTTGAGAAGAAATTGAGAATATTTTATAAAATCATTATTTCTAAAAATAGAAATAAAAGAAAAGAGAAGGGTATGATTTCATGTATGTGATGTTTGAATATTCTAAATCCATCCCTTGCTGTTTTAGATTTTCAAAGTATTGTTTGACTTCAAGGTAATCCAATTAGTTTATGTATGCCTTAGTATTTCATGTTACATTTCTCGGAATATATATAAAGGTGTGTGCTTTATATACTTTTAAAAGGAGACACTACCATATGACAATTGTATGACTTGCTAAGTTACTTTGTTCTGCCTTGGATCATAAACTCCACTAGTCCTCGGCATTCCATTGTTACCGATAGTAATTTGAATGTGCTAGTTGATAAGTACTAAATGTTGCCTTGTGGTAACTAAACCATTTCTCCCAGAGAGGAGATATGCACCTACTACGTATGAGATAAAGATAAGTAATCTTTGGTTTTCTTATACACAATCTTAATAATATAGTGTTGTCATCGAGAAAGAGAACTGCACACATGGAACCTTATGTAGCTTTCCATCATTACCATTTGCATGATCATCGCATCACGCATTATTTCATGTCATGACATGCTACCATCATGCCTCCTATATGCATTCACGGTATTTATGCAACACATACATTCATATAGGATTCGAGGGAGAACCTACAATCGAGTACACCTTGTGATCGAGGAGGATCCCGGGGAGGCAGCACCGAAGGGGGAAGGAAGGAACGACTCATTTGCCGGAGTGCCCGAACCACGGTCCCTCTACTTTTCGCCGAGGCAAGCCCCGGAGCATTCTATTAACCCATTCTATTTGAAATGCAAATTTTTACTTCAATTTACTTTATTTTATGCATTACGTTATAAGAATTGCGTGACACCGTTGTTGCATGGACACCTTGACCACTCAAATGCACCCTTTTTTATTCTACTAGTATTGGTAAATAGTTGATGCTTAGCCCCCGCTTAGATAATTAGAAGTCGGATGATTCTGTCATCCGCAACCCGAGGTTGATACTTGTGATGTCCTTAATCATTTGATGGATCATAATTGGAGACCGGACGGAGATGGTGTTTCCCGTCTGTGTCGATTAAGGACCGAGCCGTATTCTGGATCTAGGTGTGAGATTGAACGTACCTTCACATAACCGCCGAATAACTCGTTTCGACGGTGAAACCGGGTAGCTTATTCGAGGTAGTTCTTGAACCGCTTATGCATTACTTGGGGACGAACGGAAGGGGAAAGGGTATCTGGTCAAGACCTGCGCGTGACTACGGGCTACGGGCTGAACGGGCATGACTTGTGAGACGCAAAGTACCATGAGTTTTGCATAGCGTGATCAAGCCTATCTTTCGAATAGAGCGAGCAAGATGACTTGAGCAGAGCTTTGGCCGGCTTGCAAAAAGTGTGTGATACGGGCTTTACCCAGCTGGTGTAATCGATTCGAATCGCCGTCTCTCCCGGATAGTGAGAAACTCATACCTTTTCGCAGAGACGTAGTTAAGAAAGAATAACTAAAATGTGGAGATTTGAAAGGACTATGTTATGATACCTCAATTCATAGAATTGGTTGTTATGCTTTAAAAGATAATGTAGTTAATGCTAAGGTAGTTCTAAAAAGCTAGAAAATGATGGCTTGATGATACCGCAAGTAAGGATCAAGTTAGTAAGCGGTTTTCCCGCAAAACTTGCTAGCCAACAACTTCCTTGAACGTTTTCATATACCTTGGGAGCCTTTATTTTCTTCCCCGCTAGGGTAAGTCTTGCGGAGTACAATTGAGTACTCGGGGTTTTACCCATCGTTGCAGGTGACATGCTTTATGAGGATTATTGTGTTACGTGCTTTAATCCTGTGGATGATGTGGATGAGTAAAGGGCCATCGGGCTTAGCCGTATCTATAACTCCATCACCTTGCTCGTACAGGAGGCTTGAATAAAACTGGTGATGTAAAAACACTTATGTTCTTGTAGTTTGAAATAAAGAATACTTTCATGTAATATATTTGGAACCGGTGTTGTAATAACACTTAATGTATAATTATTTTCCGCCCGTACTACGTATGCTGATGTATGATATACCTTGATCATGATCCCGGGTTGTAAGTTGATTTACCGAGGTCCTTTATGACACTCGGCGGACTACCGGGTTCATATGAGAGGCGGTGTATGCGTGTCAACGTTATTACTTGGGGACAGTTATGCTTAATCTCGTATGGATTGGTCGGTTCTGTCACAGACACCATATGAGTTGTTGAATGGTAAAACGCCCAACATTGCATATTTTAGAGTGTTTGGATGCAAATGCTACATTCTCAAGAAGAGCACTCGATTGAGCAAATTTGAGAAGAAATGTGATGAAGGATTCCTACTTGGTTACTCCACTACAAGCAAAGCATATAGAGTTTGAAATCTCACTCATGGCATAGTTAAAGAAGTGCATGATGTTGAATTTGATGAAACCAAAGGCTCTCAAGATGAGGAAGAAAATCTAGATGATGTGAGAGGAACTCAATTGATACAAGCCATGAAGGAAATAGATGTTGGTGACATTAGGCCAACACAAGTGGTAGATGTTGAAGATGACAAAGATCAAGTGATTGTGTCTCTAAATGTGCAAGCTAGTGGTTCTCAAGATCAAACTCAAGCTAGTGACTCTCATGTGCAAGATCAAGTGGCTAGTACATCATCTCAACCAAGTGATCAACCAAGTTCAAGTGCTCAACCTCATGTTCTCCAACCAACTCATATTGCAAGGGATCATCCACTAGATCAAGTGGTTGGCGATATTTGAAGTGGTGTGCAAACAAGATCAAGATTAGCATCATTTTGTGAACACTATTCATTTGTCTCATCCATAGAGCCAAAGAAGATAGAAGAAGTTTTGATGGATTATGATTGGGTCAATGCCATGCATGAAGAGCTCAACAACTTTGAAAGAAATCAAGTTTGGGAACTAGTTGAGCGTCCAAAGAACTACAATGTCATTGGCACCAAATAGGTATTCCGGAACAAGCAAGATCAAGATGGCATAGTTGTGAGAAATAAAGCAAGATTGGTAGCACAAGGATACACTCGAGTTGAAGGTCTTGACTTTAGAGAAACCTATGCACCGGTTGTAAGATTGGAGGCAATTAGAATCTTATTAGCCTATACTTGTTCCCACAACATCAAGCTATATCAAATGGATGTGAAAAGTGCTTTCTTGAATGGATTCATCAATGAGCTAGTGTATGTTGAGCAACCCCCGGGATTTAAAGATATCAAAAGACCCAACCATGTCTACAAGTTGAAGAAGGCTCTCTATGGCTTGAAGCAAGCTCCAAGGGCATGGTATGAGAGATTGAGAGATTTCTTGATCTCCAAAGGGTTCAAGATGGGGAAGGTTGATAACACTCTCTTCACCAAGAAGATTGGAAATGACTTGTTTGTGTTGTAAATCTATGTGGATGACATTATCTTTGGATCAACCAACCAAGACTTTTGTGAAGAGTTTAGAGAAATGGTGGCAAAAGAATTTAAGATGTCTATGATTGGAGGGCTTAGTTACTTCTTTGGTCTATAAATCAAGCAATTAAAGAAAGGCACATTTGTGAGTCAAAGCAAGCATATCAAGGACATATTGAAGAAGTTTAAAATGGAAGAAGCCAAGTCAATTGGGACTCCAATGGGAACAAATGGTCATCTTGACTTGGATACAAGTGGCAACATGGTAGATCAAAAGTTGTATCGGTCCATGATTGGAAGCCTACTCTATGTGACCGCTTCTAGGCCGAATGTCATGTTTAGTGTGTGCATGTGTGCAAGGTTTCAAGCTTCACCAAGAGAAAGTCATTTGAAAACAACCAAGAGGATATTGAGATATCTTAAGCACACACCAAATGTTGGATTGTGGTATCCCAAGGGGTCAAACTTCGAGTTGATTGGTTATTCGGACTTCGACTATGCGGGATGCAAGATGGATAGAAAAAACACTAGTGGAACATGCCAATTGCTAGAAAGGTCACTTGTCTCATGGTCATCCAAGAAACAAAATAGTGTTGCACTCTCTACCGCCGAAGATGAATACATTAGTGCGGGGAGTTGTTGTGCTCAATTACTATGGATGAAGGCCACGTTGAAGGATTTTGGAATCAAATTTGGACAAGTGTCATTGCTATGTGACAATGAAAGTGCCGTGAAGATTACCACCAATCTGGTTCAACATTCAAGAACAAAGCACATT
This sequence comes from Chrysopogon serrulatus, assembly GCA_015844335.1. Lineage (NCBI taxonomy): Eukaryota > Viridiplantae > Streptophyta > Magnoliopsida > Poales > Poaceae > Chrysopogon > Chrysopogon serrulatus. The sequence goes on from JADLZL010003749.1 coordinate 23,042, forward strand.
GATATAAGGCATCACTTCATTAGAGATCACCAAGCAAAGGGAGACATTTCTATTGAGAGTATTGGCACCGATGATCAACTTGCCGATATCTTTACCAAGCCACTTGATGAGAAGAGGTTTTGCACATTAAGAAATGAATTGAACATTCTTGACTTCTCCAACATGAGATGAATGCACCCCCAACTATATGACATGCCTCTCCTTCGACTAAAGTAAAGGTGAAATTGTTTGGCATGATGCATTCATACTTAATAAGGACTTGCTTAGAGCATATAGACATATTCTAGTGGTATCTCTTATTCAATTAGGCTTATTCATGAAAACAAAGTGATTTTGAGTACATATTATGCCACTATTGCTTCTATGACTTGTATGATCTAGTGGCTAAATATGACTTGTTCATGAGAATGTGACCCTAGTGTTTGTTCTAGTTAAATGAGCAAGAAAGGATCTAGTTCAACATTGACAAGATAACCATTGAAAGATGTGTGAAGAAGCTTGTCATTGGTTCAAACCGAGCTAGATTACTTATGCAAGTTTACTAGTTTGAACCACAAGAGAAGGAAGTTTATGTAAACAAATGATCCTCAACTTTAAGTGATCATCTCTCTATTTCAAGCTCCCTCCATGATTTCAAGTCTACACCGAGCATGATCATATACCTGTGTGGTCATTGATGACAAAGGGGGAGAGAATACAAAGATAGCATGCATCAAGGGGGAGAGTAAATAAAGACTAAAGAATGGAAAGGGATCAAAATTTTGAAGCACACAAGTAGGGGGAGCAAGCTCATGAACACAATTGATTGCACTTGAATGTGCATATCCATATGATTGCTTGCATTGCACACTTAGGAGTATTCATTTCATAAGTAATTTCATAAGTGGTATCTCTCTTGCTTGTGTGGTACTTGCTAGTATAGATCTTGATTGATGAACTGATTACTAGCATGTATAGGTTCTAGCTACAAGTAGCATTTTTCTTAGTGCTTTCCAAGTGGTATCTAGAAACCGTACTTCTAATGTTGATCCCACGGGGTTTCTAGCTATTTGTTGTTTCTAGCTAGAGTTGGTGCTAAGGATGGTTCATGATGTTCACTCCGATGGTATCACGCTTCAAAGGTCCATTCTATACACCTTAGCATCAATTTGGTAGAAGTGACTCTCCCAAAACCGATTTATCCATCATGTGTGTAAAGCTTCTAATCCAAACTCGTAGCACACATGTAGGGGAGCCATAGCTACCAAATGTGTTTTACATGACTTGTCCAATTCTTTTCATAAGCTCAAATTGCTTGGACAAGTGGTGTAAAGCCAAAATTGTATTTCTTTCATATCTTTGTGGAGGTTGTCATCAATTATCAAAAAGGGAGAGATTGAAAGCCCTAGTTTGGTTTTGGCTAATTGATGAAACCTAGGACTAACCCTATTGCTAAGTGTGTAGCATTAGAGAAAGGGAAGGTCCAAGCCAAGTGGTGGAGTGGTGATCAAGATGATGGAGGTGACCACAAATGATCAAGTACCACACTTGGTGATGAAGGAAGATGAGGAGCAAGATGGAATGTTAGAGGCAAAGGTATATGCTAGGGCATTTCTATTTTGCCGGCCATAGACGAGTAGAGAAGTTGATGGCCAAGTTTAGGATTGATAACGTACTATTAAGAGGGGCGATGTCGCGCAATATCGGTTATCTAAGTGCCACTAGGTGAGCAATGATGCATATGCATTAGGGATCTAGTGTGCTAACTAACTCTTGCAAAATCTATTTGAAAATGCTAACACACGTGCACAAGTGGAGAGACACTTTGGTGTTGGCACATGAGGGCAAGAGGTGATGGTGTTTGGGTATGGAACCCTCTCGCCGAGCTCGCGAGGCGGGACTTGGACGTTTTCGGGAAGTTTATGGTCACTCGGAGGTGACGGGACGCTATCTCGGTAGGGACGGGGACGCCGTCCGTCAAGCAATGGAGTCCGGGTTTTGGGGGTCACGGACGTGGCGGCGACGGCGCTTCGTGCAGCGTCCGGTCGACTCGGCCAAGCAAGGGTTTGCTAGACCGGACTCGGGCGCGTCCGTCGAGGGGTGCAACGGACGCGTCGGTCAAGTTTTTCACGCTTTTGGAGTTCTGCGGGTAGCGACCGAGGACTCTCGCGGCCGGGCGTCCGTGTGATAGCACAGACAGCGCCCCGTCGTGGCTGCTAGCGCGAAAGCAGTTCGGACGTTGGGCGCGAAGAGTGGAATTCAAACGGCTAGTACACGTGGCCCTTTATGTTGGACCGATATTTGGACCGGACGCCGTCCGGTCGTAGGCGTTCAGGCGTCCGGTCAAAGACGCTGAGACAGGGCTGTTTGTGCGTAACGGTTGGATTACTTGGTGGGCGCCTATATAAGTTGTTTGGCCGGCTTGGGGGAGTCTCTCTTGGCATTTTGACACACTTGACATCCTCTAGAGCTAAGCAAACCTCCTCCCACACTTTGCATTCATCTTGATTGATCTAGAGAGTGATTGGGAGAGCTTCTAGTGCATTTGCCTTATGATTGAGCATCTAGTGGCACTAGTGAGCGTTCTTGCTGCGGATTGAGCTTATTACTCTTGGTGATTGCCGTCACCTAGACGGTTGGAGCAGCGAGCCGGAGTTGAGTAAGGTTGAAGATTGTTCTTGGCCACTCCGGAGGTGATTGTGAGGGGTGTTGATCCCACCCCGCGGGAGATCGCGAAAGGAATCCTTAGTGCAATCTCGTGTCATTGAGTTACCCTCACTTTGTGTGAGTTCTTGTGGCGCCCGGTGAGGGCTTGGCTTGTGACGCCAATTAGCCACCGAACTACCGAGTGTATGGTCGACACAACGGGAAGTAGCGTGCCGGCAAGCACGTGAACCCCGGGATAAAAATCTTGTGTCCCTCGGTGTTCTTGTGTGGTTTGATCCTTCGAGATCAACTTGGATTTCTATATTGGATCATCTCTTCGGGTTTCATTGTATTGACAAGACGGTGATTGGTCATCATCCCGAAGGCACGGTTTACACACTCAATTTCCTTCCTAGCGATTACTCTTATGCAAAGTAGTGTATTAGGTTGTGTAGCATAGTTGAATTGCTAAGGACCCTATTTTTAGTGTGCCTAATGTATAGGTTTGCTAGAATTGATTAGGTTGGCTTGCAACCCCCACTGGGCTAGCGCAACACTTGCATTCGCCATTTGTTATACTAACCGGTTTGTTTAGTGCTTTGTAGAAATTTTAATTAGGCTATTCACCCCCCTCTAGTCATTTAGGACCTTTCAACGGCGGAGGGCGAGCTCGGCGAGCAGGCGGACGCGCGACCTACGGGTGGCGAGTGCGCGGGCCGTGAGCGCAGGAGCGGCTCCGTCGGGCGGGCGGCTCCGCCATGGGAGGTGGCTTCTTCGCGCCCGGCGGCTCCGGCGGGCGGACTCACCCGACCTTTGGGCGAGCGCAGAGCACCTCGCGCAACGGGCGGATCCTCGCTGGCGTCGCATCCCCTCCCCGCTCCGTCTCGGCGGCGGTTCACGGCGAAGCGGGGGGCCGCCCACTTTCCCCCCGACCCTCTCTCTCTGCTCGCCGCTTGGGCCCCATACGTAGATAGTGCATACCTGCGAGACGACAAATTTGGTGGATAGGGTGCCGGTCCTGGAGGATTCCGCTCCGGATATCGTACACCGCTGCGGTGATTCCATCCGGTAAACGGTATAGGAGGATCACATGCCGTTCCCTGCTGCGGATAGCCTTAGCCTTGCTCTGACGGGTGGGTGGCTAGACGAACGACGGCGCAGCCTTTTTTTTCTGCTCGTTCGTTGGCGCGCGCGGCGCCGGCTAACTTCCTAGCTTCTGATACTGCGCAGCCTTGTATAGTTGTACAGCTGTGCTAGTATATAGTATTTTAATGACTGAATGAAAGAAAAAAAATGCATGCTGACTGGATCATTTCCGTATTTGTTTTTGCAAAGCACGCTCCGGTGTGGAGGCAAATTCATAGAGACCTACCCTTTCCTTCATCTGAAGAGACATATCCTTCATTTACACGTGGCATGCACCAGCCTCAGAGCGAGCTGCCAGAGTTTTCTCAGTCGGGGGGACGACGACGTTAGCAATGACCGACCATCTAGACTGTTCCACGAGTCCACGACTCGTGCTCTTTGACTTGCCAGCCGCCTACTTATATACCACAGCTGGGAGTCTGGGAGGCACATGCATGACGATGCCATTGGTCCCGCACTCCCGTCCCTGACTCCCGCTCCTTGACTTGACAGGCCTTCACGCTGGGAATTCTGGACGCTTCCGCATCCTGGCCGCTGGCGTCGGGCGACGTCAGCGCGTGCATCAACGGGGCCGCCGGCGACGTCAGCGCCTACTTCAACATCACCGCCCGGCCGGCCGCAGGAGCAGGTCGGGAACTCGTATAAACAGGAGGGGCACCATCGGCTCCCGCGGACCCTGGGGTGCTCTGCTGTGCTCTGCTGTGCTGTGTGCGCTGTGCAGGAGGAGATGGGGTCGGAGGCAGCACCACCGCCGGAGTCGTCGTCGACGGTGGTGCTGGCCGTGAACGGCAAGCGCTACGAGGCCGCCGGCGTGGACCCGTCGATGTCGCTGCTGGAGTTCCTGCGCACCCAGACGCCCGTCAGAGGCCCCAAGCTCGGCTGCGGCGAAGGTAGCTAATTTTCCTTGGAGTCTCTTGTTTTATGTATTTATTTGCTGCATGTGCATCCTGTTCACCAACTTCAGATTGGAGATCGAGATAGACACAGCCTTATATCTGCTACTGTTTCATTACTACCTCTGTGCCTTGATATATACCAGCTACAAGGACGAAATCAATAGAGCTAGAAAGTCAATATTTTTTTTTCCAACAGGGGGATACCCATTTCCATTCAACGATCGATACAGAGAGTTTCAGAAACAGAACAGACAGCAAACAGAAGAAGCCAACACTAACAACTAGCCTCTCGACCTTAGAGGGCATCTGAAACCCAGAAACGCTACCAACTCGCACCAAATTGTTACTTAACTAGAACCGGACCCTGAAACATAACAGAACAAAAGAGTAGTTATGCCACTCAGGCATTTAAGCATAACATTCCTCATGAATCAGCAAAAGATAGTTTCATTAGAATCATCCAGCTTCAGTCTTTTTCTAAATCTTCCTTCACTTGTCTTGCTTCCTACGCTTTGGGTCCTCTGAAGTCTTCTGAAGAAGGAGGTCAGTTGCCACCCGAAGCATTGTGTTCACGCCGTTGATGAGCATTTCCTTGTCCACCTCTTCATACAGCCCTGAAAAAGCTAGAAAGTCAAAATGATGTGCAAGGATTTTAAACTACAGATCCCTAAAGATGGTTCTGCATTTTTTTATATACTACAAACGATTGCTATACAGAAAACATACACAGTTTGTTTGACTTTCCTTATTCGATGGAAGGGAATACAAGTACAACCCGTACTGTATTTGCTCTCAGGCAAGACTGGACAAACTGTTTTTACTTAAAAGAATCACTATATTTTACAAAAAAAAATCAAGTATTATATCTGGGACATACAACACAGGAAGCTAATACTACAAGAAACAAGAATTAGCTTTTGAACCATACTACACACTATTTTGTTTTATAACAAGATCACACAGTGTGAACTCTGAACGATCAACCCAAGTATGCTAATTTCCTGCATTTACGTAAAGTGAAGAGAACTAAACTCCTCCATGGACTTTTACAATTTCACATTGTGGCAGGTGGCTGCGGTGCATGCGTGGTCCTCATATCCAAGTACGACCCGGACACCGATGAGGTGACCGAGTTCTCCGCTAGCTCCTGCCTGACGCTGATCCACAACGTGGACCGTTGCTCAGTGACCACCAGTGAGGGAATCGGCAACACCAGGGATGGCTACCACCCCGTGCAGCAGCGCCTCTCCGGCTTCCACGCCTCGCAGTGCGGCTTCTGCACACCTGGTATGTGTATGTCCATCTTCTCCGCCCTTGTCAAGGCCGACAAGAAGTCCGATCGCCCAGACCCTCCTACTGGCTTCTCCAAGATAACTACCTCAGAGGCAGAGCAGGCTATCTCAGGCAACCTTTGTCGTTGCACCGGATACAGGCCCATCGTCGACACCTGCAAAAGCTTTGCCTCTGATGTTGACCTCGAGGACCTAGGCCTCAATTGCTTCTGGAAGAAGGGTTCTGCGGAAGTCAGCAAGCTGCCGGCATACAACAGTGATGCAGTTTGCACATTTCCAGAGTTTCTCAAATCCGAGATCAAGTCTAATAAGAAGCAAGAAAATGATGTTCCGATTGCAGTCTCGAACGATGGCTGGTACCTCCCTAAGAGTATTGAAGAGCTCCACAGGTTGTTCGACTCACACTGGTTTCATGAAAATACTGTAAAGATTGTGGCTTCAAACACTGGGTCTGGAGTGTACAAGGATGAGGACCTCTATGACAAGTACATTGACATCAAAGGAATCCCAGAGCTTTCAGTCATCAAAAGAAGCAGTGAAGGAATTGAGCTTGGATCAGTTGTGTCTATCTCTAAAGCCATTGAGGTGCTGTCAGATGGAAATCTGGTCTTCAGAAAGATTGCTGATCACTTGAACAAAGTGGCTTCACCATTTGTTCGGAACACTGCAACCATAGGTGGAAACATAATAATGGCACAAAGGTTGCCATTTGAATCAGACATTGCAACCGTGCTTCTAGCTGTAGGTTCGACAGTCACAGTCCAGGTGGCTTCCAAAAGGCTGTGTTTCACTCTGGAGGAGTTCTTGGAGCAACCTCCATGTGATTCAAGGACTCTGTTGTTGAGTATATTCATACCACGTTGGGGTTCAGATGATGTCACATTTGAGACTTTCCGAGCAGCCCCTCGTCCATTTGGAAATGCTGTCTCATATGTAAACTCTGCTTTCTTGGCAAGGACATCAGGCGGCCATCTAATTGAGGATATATGCTTGGTATTTGGTGCCTACGGAGTCGATCATGCCATCAGAGCTAAGAAGGTTGAGGATTTCTTGAAGGGAAAATCGCCCAGCTCGTTTGTGATACTTGAAGCAATTAAACTACTCAAAGACACTATTTCACCATCAGAAGACACTACACACCGTGAATATAGGATCAGCTTGGCTGTCGGTTTCTTGTTCAATTTTCTATCTTCCCTTGCCAACTGTTCAAATTCACCATCAAAGATTGATACTCCCAATGGGTCATATACTAGTGGAACTACAAATGGTAGCACTATGGACTCACCTGAGAAGCATCTTAAGGTTGACAGCAATGATTTGCCAATATGTTCAAGACAAGAAATGGTTTTCAGCGATGAGTACCAGCCTGTTGGCAAGCCGATCAAGAAAGTCGGGGCAGAGATCCAAGCTTCAGGTATATACTCTTACACTGATGCACTGATGCTCCACTGTGGTGAACCTATTTTCTTTCTGTGTACTCGACAAAATAACCATCCTATGTATCCAATTTTTTTGTCTTTAGTACAACAATTTGATCAATGCAGAACCATCTCATAGGCTTCCATCCCAGCACGCTATACTGATTGTATTTTCTCTCTAAAAAAATGCACTAAACCATATCCATTTTTCTTATAGGGAGGCAGTATATGTTGATGATATCCCTGCTCCCAAGGATTGCCTCTATGGAGCATTTATCTACAGCACACGTCCTTATGCTCATGTGAAGAGTATCAACTTCAAATCATCGTTGGCTTCACAGAAGGTCATCACACTTATAACGGCCAAGGATATTCCAAGCGGTGGAGAAAATATTGGAAGCAACTTCCATATGCTAGGAGAGATGAAGCACTATTTGCAGATCCAATCGCTGAATTTGCTGGTCAAAATATTGGTGTTGTGGTAATGTTTCCTTTGTTGTTATTTCACATTACACAAAAATAGAAATATGTTTTTGTAGAACCAGGCAAGCTTACCGTGTCTTATTGCTTTTCAATTCACTTAGATTGCTGAAACACAAAGGTATGCTTATATGGCTGCAAAGCAAGCTGTTGTTGAGTATAGCACAGAAAATTTGCAGCCACCAATTCTGACAATAGAAGATGCTATCCAAAGAAATAGCTACATCAAACTGCCCTCATTTTTAGTTCCAAAGTCAGTTGGTGACTACAACAAAGGAATGTCTGAAGCTGACCATAAGATTTTATCAGCAGAGGTACAAAAGACTTTGTCATGTTCAGAAGGATATATGCATATTCTAGCAAGGCCAAACACTCAAGTCTAGTATTTTTGTGCCCACAGGTAAAACTTGAATCCCAGTACTACTTCTACATGGAAACTCAAGCAGCACTAGCGATTCCTGATGAAGATAACTGCATAACAATCTATTCCTCGACACAAATGCCTGAGCACACACAAAGTTTGGTAGCAAGGTGCCTTGGCATTCCATTTCACAATGTCCGTGTCATCTGCAGAAGAGTAGGAGGAGGCTTTGGTGGAAAGGCAATGAAATCAACGCATGTAAGTCCAACCCATAACTAGGGCTTTGATTCGCTCAAGATTTTGAATTTTGAATTGCCACTGTATTGTCAATTGAACTTCATGATTTGACCAAAAAAAAATTGTTGGGGTGCAAATGAGTTAGAGATGACCATGAATTTTCCTCTTTGTCAGATTGCATGTGCATGTGCCCTTGCTGCCTTCAAGCTGCGGCGTCCAATTAGGATGTACCTCGATCGCAAGACGGACATGATAATGGCTGGAGGGCGACATCCAATGAAGGTGAAATACTCTGTTGGGTTCAAATCAGATGGCAACATCACAGCCTTGCACCTTGATCTTGGAATCAATGCTGGAATATCATCAGATTTTACTCCAGTGATGCCACGTAATATCATAGGAGCTCTCAAAAAGTACAACTGGGGCACTCTTGAATTTGACAACAAGTTATGCAAGACAAATGTCTCATCAAAGTCAGCAATGCGAGCTCCTGGAGATGTGCAGGGCTCTTTCATCGCTGAAGCCATCATCGAGCATGTTGCCTCGGTGCTTGCACTAGACACTAACACTGTCGGGAGGAAGAACCTTCATGATTTTGAAAGCCTTGAAGTTTTCTTTGGAGAAAGTGCAGGTGAAGCTTCTACATACAGCCTAGTGTCCATGTTTGACAAGCTAGCCTTTGTCTCCAGAATATCAGCACAGGGCTGCAATGATTGAGCACTTCAATAGCAGCAACAAATGGAAGAAACGCGGCATTTCTTGTGTGCCCGCCTACTTATGAGGTTGGTCTTCGACCAACTCCAGGCAAGGTATCAATTATGAATGATGGTTCCATTGCTGTCGAGGTTGGAGGAATTGAGATAGGCCAAGGATTGTGGACTAAAGTGAAGCAGATGACGGCATTCAGATTGGGACAGTTGTGTCCTGATGGTGGCGAATGCCTTCTGGACAAGGTTCGGGTTATCCAAGCAGACACATTAAGCATGATCCAAGGAGGTTTGACTGCTGGGAGCACCACTTCTGAAACTAGCTGTGAAGCGGTTCGACAATCATGTGATGTACTTGTTGAGAGGCTGAAGCCTATCAAGGAGAGTCTCCAAACTAAGTCCAACACAGTGGAATGGAGTGCCTTGATTGCTCAGGTGAGAACAACTTAACTCTAGCTTTTGTTGGTAACATGTCATTTAATATGATTGAAAGGGATATCAAGAATTATAGTTACTCAAATCTTTTTGCCTCCATTCATTCCATCATTAATCAATCAGTAGCAATGTCAAATAAATCTAAGGAACTGAAACTCAATATCAAGTAGTTTAAATTGTTCTTGATAGTGGTTGCTCATCTACAGGCAAGCATGGCGAGTGTGAACTTATCAGCACAGGCATACTGGACTCCTGATCCATCTTTCAAAACCTACTTGAACTATGGAGCTGGCACCAGCGAGGTATCCTGACAATGCAACTGGAATGAGGTTGCACCCCCAGTTCTTCTAAAGCTGACATTTGATTGGAAATTTGCAATGAACATTGTAGGTGGAAGTTGATGTCCTGACAGGAGCAACCACAATTCTGCGAAGCGACCTGGTGTACGACTGTGGGCAAAGCTTAAACCCTGCTGTGGACTTGGGCCAGGTTAGCTACAAAATGAACACAGCTCACGCAGACCACTGTATCAATGAAAATGAGCTCATTCTCTAAACATTTTTCATCATTCAATCAGATCGAGGGGCTGCTTTGTCCAAGGAATAGGGTTCTTCACAAAATGAGGACTACAAGACGAACTCTGATGGCATGGTCATCCACGACGGCACATGGACCTACAAGATCCCCACGGTGGATAATATCCCAAAGCAGTTCAATGTTGAGATGTTTAACAGCGCCCCTGACAAGAAGCGTGTCCTGTCTTCCAAAGGCAAGCATCTCCTCACAATATTTCATCCCCTCTCAACATTCTCAACATTCAACAGACATTGTCAACTTCTGATAGCTACTTATGAAGAAGAAAAAGTCCTGACATACCGTGGACTTGTTTGCAGCGTCGGGCGAGCCGCCGCTGGTTCTCGCGGCCTCTGTGCATTGCGCGATGAGGGAGGCCATCAGGGCGGCGAGGAAGGAGTTCTCGGTCAGCACTGGCCCCGCGAACTCCGCAGTCACGTTCCAGATGGACGTGCCGGCGACGATGCCCGTCGTCAAGGAGCTCTGCGGCCTGGATGTCGTGGAGAGGTACCTCGAGAGCCTGTCTGCCGCCGGTGCCGACCCAAACACGACGAAAGCATAGATCCAGCAGGCCTCAGGCTGCAGTCGGCGCACTGCATAGTGCTCTGAGGTACTACAATAAGATAGAATTGGGGGAGGTCAGGAGCTTCGAGGAGAGATGAACAATGTTTAGAGTGAAAAAAAATAGGCGCGCGTGTGTGGATTGTGGATGAAATCGTGTGCTTCGACAGGATATTGAATAAATTTTGCAACGCATGGTTCGTGGGTGCATACCTTCCTTCTGGGTAAGTGGGCAAGCATCAGATCAGACTACCGCATCGGCCTCACACCATCGCCGGCCACTCCTTGCTGGACTATCGGGTGGCAGGCGACTGTGGCGACCACGAGCCTAATCGAAGCGGCGGCGCGGCGGCAGGAGGGAAATCCTCTTCTGTTCTTGATTTTGCGAGATAGCTACCGGCTAAACATCGTGCCCATCACGGCCAGGCCCTTAGCCCCTGACGATGACAAGATTTTCGCCGCTGCCTGTTGGGCTGCTGCCGCCGGCCCATCGAGCTGCTTTGTGGTAAGATCTAGTGATTGAGTTTGAAATATAGATAGCTTTGCATATAATTTTCCTCTAAAAAAGGATAGCTTTGCATATAAATATTCTCCTTTTGCTTCCACGCATCAGAGCAGAACTCATAACATAGGTGACTTAAAGGTACTCATGGAGAATTGCATAAAGAGACATCTACCATTATGGTGTTTTGCTTAAGAACTGATGCCGAATGGTTCATGGACATTATATATTGCCTCTGCCTTCAATTTGCTTGGTTGGGGATTGTGTTTCAGAGCTGCATTGGCGAGTTTCTTATCCTGTTTATTGTAGGTTTAGGATTTTCCCAAGTGTTGCTGCTCTCTGTTACTTCAGTTTACTTGGTTGGATCCTCTTCCCCCGCCAGCCTTTTTCATCGACCAACCTGCTGGTCGAGTTCATCTCTAGATACCTCAATATCTTTTTCAGCTATTATTTGGCGATCTATTGGCCAGCGGTATGGCCCGCTAGCTGTGTGTGCCGGACATTGTTTTCCTTACTAAAATATTGATTTGCTCTAATATTTGTATACTTATATTTTGGCTTGTACTAGAATTGGCAAGGCAAATATCGGTTTAGGAGATCTAGATGCGAAACCGAATGGTAGTGTCAAATTGGACAAAAAAAAAAAGTAAAACCAATATGTTTACCTTTGACGATCATATAAAGAATCGACTTATTATCTTGAGACTTGAGGTGTCGAATAAGAAAAGAAACCTTCTAATTATCATCTCGGGACAGAAATGCCTTCAATGTCCAATCCATGTATACATACAGCAGTAGACGGAGGGAGGAACTTCATACTAGTACTACTGTACAGATGAGCTGCAATTCACGGACAAATGGCATGCTCGCTTGCCCGGCAAACCGGAGACCGAGCCCATGCATGTGCAGGACGACCCCGCGACACCTCTCCACGCGTCGCGACTCCTAACGAGCCACAACTGACGGGTGGCTAGACGAACGCGTGCAGTTTCGTTGCCGCTGCACCGGCCGCTGCACCGGTTGACCAAACGCTGAAACCTGAAATGCATTGGCAGCCGGGAAGGGCAGGGCAGGGCAGGCCGCGGGAACCGTCCGCCGCCGACATTTTCGCCCGCGCCAGCGCCCGTCAACGCGCGTCTCCTCTGAATTCTAATCTCGCTGATCGCTTGCATTGCTTTGCTGGCTTGTGGCCTTATATAGTTGTACACTTGTAAGTTGTAACAGTATAGTATCTTACGACTGAAGAGAGTGAGAAAAAAAAGGCATGCTGTATATGCTTGTAAGTTGTAACAGTATAGTATCACTTTTTATATAAAGGGAGTTTATTTCATCAAGTAAATGAAAAAGTCCTGGTCTCCATATCAAACGATGTGCATGTGCGACCGATAATTATTACAAAACTAGATGCTCACTAGTCCAATCCACTGGCTGGATCATTTCCGTGTTTGTTTCCGCAAAGCAAAGCGCCGCACTCCCGCTCCTTGACTTGGTGGCAAGACGCATTCGCCTCCTAGCCGCCGGCGACGTCAGTGCGTGCATCAACATCACCTTCCGGCCAGCTGCAGGAGCAGCAGGTCGCCGGGAACTCGTATAAATAAACAGGAGGGGCATCATCGGCGGCTCCGCTGACCCTGAGTAGTTGCTCTGCTGTGGTGTGCTGTCACTGCTGTGCAGGAGGAGATGGCGGGGAAGGAGGCAGCAGCAGCGGAGTCGTCGTCGACGGTGGTGCTAGCGGTCAACGGCAAGCGGTACGAGGCGGCCGGCGTCGACCCGTCGATGTCGCTGCTGGAGTTCCTGCGCACCCAGACGCCCATCAGAGGCCCCAAGCTCGGCTGCGGCGAAGGTAAGTACGTACGTCGTCGTCGGCACGCGCGTAGCTCTTCATTGTCGGGCAGGTCTTGTGTACGAGTGCTTCGTTTCTTATTATTACTGTTTCCGTTTGTATTTAAGAGTTTAAATTGGAAGAGACTCCTCGCAAGAACCAGGTGCCACGTCGCTTCAAAATCTCCTGGCCGTCTGATTCCTTCGATGAACGGTCACGATCGCTTGAAGCGGATTCCGCCAGAAGCGGATTCTCGTGCTTGTCCGCAGCTTCTGGCTTCTCATCCGAATCCAGGAAGCCAATATATATGGAGCTAGCTTCAGCTTCTCCGCAAAAAAAAAAAAAAAAAAAAAAAAAAAAAAAAAAAAAAACACACACGACCCTCCCATCCTCTCCCTCCCCCGGACTCCCCGACCGGCGAACACAGGCGGCGGCGTGCCCGGCGGCGCCCCTCCTCCACCTCCTCTTCCCCGTCGCGTCGCGCGTGGCCGGACGACTGCGCCTGCCGGATCCACGCGGCGATGGCACCGGGTTGCCGCGGGGCTCCGTCCGTGGGCCACGGTGGCGCCCGCCCCCGGCGACGGCGCAGCACGAGCGTGCCTCGCCGGTGACCGCCGGCGTGCCCCCAGGCGCTGCCTCCCTCCTTGCCGTGGGGTTGCACGCTCCTTGAATCGGTAAACCCCTACTCCCTCCCTCTTCCTCTTTCCCAAACCCTAGGTCCATGTCCGGCGCCTCCACCGCTCCGCCCCCGCCCCCACCGTCGCCCCGCCCCCACCCTCCTCTCCCTCTCTCTAGGCGTGCCGGCGCAGCGGGCGGCTCGGGCGGCGGCGGCTCCCTCCCTGCCCCCGCCGTCGCCCCACCCCCCACCTTCCTCTTCCTTTCTACGGGCGTGGCGGCGCAGCGGGAGGGGTGGGCCTTGGCCCGGCGGCCGGCGGCGTCACCGCCGTTGTGTGCGAAGGGCGCGGCGGGCCTCGGCTCTCTACCTTTGCTACCTCTCCTCCCTCCGCCTCTCTCTCTCTCTCTCTCTCTCTCTCTCGATCTCTCGGCCTCTCTCTCTCTCTCTCTCTCTCTCTCTCTCTCCGGCGTGGTGGTGCAGCGGCAGGCCCGCCCGATGGCTGGCCTCCAGCGCGGCGCCAGACCGTGCGCCCGGGCCCCTGCGGTGGCGCGGTTTCTGAGCGGCAGCCGCTGCCCCCCCACCGTGTCGTGCGCTCATCTCTCTTCCCTCTCAGTTTGGCAAATGCATGGAGGAAAGGTGAATTTTGTCCTACATCTACTGTTCTTCCCCTTTCTCTTACTGATCTACACGTTTCCTGCTATTTTTTTTGGCGTTGTGTGTTATTACCTTTCGGTTCATTTGGATACTGAAAGCGGACCGGGTATTGTGCCATAGATCTGAGCGCATGACCATGTTAGTCATATTTGTTTTATTTCTTCATGTGATGAGATAAAAATTGAGACCGGTGCTGGTGATTTTTGGATTATTGCTTCAATTTGGGTCATGTGCAGTGATGATGGCAATATTTTTGTTTGAGGGAATGGGGCAGCGCTGTGACGATTGCATCATAAATTATGCTTTAACCCCTACAATCCTGCTAGGATTGGCCGTCGGCTGGCATATTCAAGTTAGCAAAATTGATTTTGGCCATTTGAGGCAATGATCATAGTCAGTGTTGATACCATTTTTGGCATCTCTTTCTGCCTATCCCATGGTACCTGAAGCAATGGTGCATTGGTTGCTTCTGTTTCGTTGCATTTTGACATGCCTGTTCTGTTTTGTGTACTTTGGAGCCACCGATCACACCTGGTGTTTATTGCCTATTTGGTAACATACTACATGGCTGGAATTAGTTCTTCATTATGAGATCTGAGCTTCTAATGCCATTGCCTGTGATGATTTCTTCCTTTGTCTCATCTAATCATTGCCTTTTGTTTTGCACTCTTATACTTGCTTCTCATCGCTGTCTGTGGTCATTGCCTGTGACTTCAAATTATATGCTATTCATTCTGAGTGCATGCCCTATTCCCAAGGATTACACTGTCAGACACTGAGCAACAACCTGTTGTTCTCTCTAGGCATTCATTGATCTTATAATGCATTTGTTGTGCTTCTTGAATCTGATTCTTTATTTCTCTTGCAATTTTTTTTTCTTTGCACGCTATTTTCGGCTCAAATTTTACAGCTGTTGGTATGTGTAGTGGGCTGGTGATTTTTCTCCTCCATCCCTATATGTGGTCTATTTCTTCACATACCTATACAATCCATTTGATGCTGCAGACAAAACTGATCGATGAGTAAGAATCAGAGGGCCCTTGCTCTACACGTTCATAACTTGCTTCATGCCTCATTTGTAATAAGAAATTTTTTAGCCCATATTGTACAAATTTCTAGCTTCAGAACATTCAGTCTCATGCGATACTTAGATTTAGTCATTATATTATTGGATGATATGCAATCCTGATAAAATTATTATTTTTTTTTTCAATGTAGTGAGCACCTGCTACCTCGGACACAAAGGGCAATGCAAAATCTAATCAACAGTTCCTCTCTTTGATTTTTCACCTTCTAATTGATATTTCAGTGCTTCAACATCAGATTAGTGCTTCTATTGACATATTTTGTTAGTTTTCATATGGATGAATTTTTTCGGTTGCCTTGTACTTAATCGACTTTGTACTCATGGGTGCTCTCTATTTACTGATGGCTATTAGTTTTTTTTTTTTTACATTGGTTTTCCAGATCTTTGTCCATGATAATTAAGAGAGTTATGACAAAAGCTCAAGGATGAGACTACCTGCAGTGGATCCTCCTTGTACTATGAAAAACGCAGTTGCTAATTGTATAGCATTTTTACAAATTCTGCTTTGCCTTCTTATTGATTAGTCCCTCAAGCTCCTAGCAGTAGCCTGCCATAAGTTAAGATCATCATCTCTGAACTTGCACGTTGCATATACCAATACTAATGTACTAATCCCAGTATAGGTTCCCAGTATTATCATACTGGTCTTTACCAACTTCAACTGACACATTAACCAATTACACTGACCTGATATTGCACTTTCATTAGCCAAGGGATTAGCCTCATGGCCTGATATTTTCTTCCTGCAGGTTCTGCTCATCTGTGTACAGTCTGATTCTTATGTATTAAGTCAATGGGCTGTGCAGATTTGGGGATTGTTGAATGTAAGTACATTTCATTATATTAGATGACTACCAACAAATGAAAATTTATTACACTGACTGCCTGTTCTTAGAATTTTATTGCAAAGAGTGTTAATATGCTTCCTAAGTTATTCTTAAGTATATATTTGTAGCGAGAAAAAAGTTTAGTTTTTCTGTGTCTACAGATTGGTTCTAATTGTCATTGAACACTTCTTTTATCAGCCTCATTTACAGTCTAGGTGTTTCCCTCCAAAAATATCTCCTTGTGTGTAAATTTAGACATCTCGGTTTTACCTTTGATATGTCAAATTATGATTCCCTTTCATACCTAGATTTATTTATTTTCCATTGTCTTGCTGTTGTTCATATGGGTTTATATTTTCTTCATAGCTATTCTTCTCTATTCAACACTGACTTCAAAGGACCTTATCAACCTCATAGCCATAATTTTAGTATCATAGATTCATCTTAATTATCGAACCTCCATTTTCTAGGTTCTCTATTTATTTAGTCTTCTCTTCAGCGTTATGGCTATCCTTAGCTTTTCTCTCTTTATTTTACAAGGTGTGCACCTGACAGATTGAACTACCTTCTCCTTTGGATATCAGCATGCTCTTATATGCTGGCCTTGTTGGAGATCATGACATTAAGATATTGGTAAGTCTTTAGGCCTGTCTATTTCTACTTACCTCTTTAGTCTTTTTTCCTTTACTTTTTCCTCCTAAAAAGGTGAAGTGCTTTCCTCAATTTTGCTATTTTAGGTGGGCTGGTTGCCTTTCATGTCATTATGCTTTACAAACCTTGTATCGTCCATATGCTGTTTCTATGATTTATGCACTTGAGCTCCCTGTTTTGTAGTTTTTTTAGCTCCAACAAATGTAAATGGAATGCACAAATTTTTTTGTCTGCTCCATTAGTGCAGTTAAATATTGTACTAATAACAATCTGGATTGCTCCCTCTAAAAATTGAAATAATATCTTACCTGTGCTTCCCCACACTTTGTGGTAACCATGACAATGGGGTTCCCCACACTTGAGCTCAGATGCTCCTGCATAACTGTTCTGAGATTGTAGTGAATCACAACACTAGAGTATGAGATCCTGCAGCTCCAGATGCCCTTTCTATCCAGAGTGACGATAGTCTTGGACTAAAATCTGTAGGCACGAAGATTTGTATCTCATGAGTACCTGTTGTGCGGTTTTGTAAAAATATTGACATATTCTCGTTTTGCCATTTAAAAGGTTGAAGACCGTGAGAAAAAATTTGACTGAAAGCAAACTGATTGCTTCCTGTGAGTATGTTTCAGAGGTAAGAAAAAAAAAGAGATTGCTTCTGATGTTAAAATTTTCACTCTGTACCTTTAAGGATGACTGCTGCTAACCATGACAATGGGGTTGCCTTTAGGTCAACCCAGCGCCACGTGTCTGATTGCAGGAAGCTACATCTTCAGAATTTTTTGAAAAAAGGTGGTCTTTTTCAGAATAGTACAGGTAGGGCTTCTTAGCAAGGTGATTATTATGCATGTTCAACCCTCCCCTTATGCATGCTGTTTCCATTATTCTTTGCCATAGCTATTCACTAATGTTGCTCGACCCTTCATGGCACAGCTACATATGCCCAGCTCAGTTTGCAAGATGCTCGACATAATGCTATTTTTTCCTTGCAAATCTTTTCTGGAGTTGATGTAAGCATTTGTATTCTCCTACTACCAAATTACAATAGCATGTATTGTTTAAATTCTGTTTAATATTATTATTAGATTAGCTAAGAGAATCTATCTATCTATATTCATTAATCGTGTCAAACTTCCTTGTGCCAATAGGATGAAGTTCGTTTGTGCTGTGCTTCTCGTGTCGGAAAAAATAATATCGTCTACAAACCACCAGCAAATCTGACCTGCACTTGCTACGCCAGCCCCACATCGGTATGTTATCTAACCTGCTGGGGATTGTTCAATACTGTGACATAAAAAATTTTCTATTATGATAGAAATAGATGAACAAATTGTGTAGCACTGCTGCTTAAATCAGATATTGTACCGCAGCCATCAAATATGTTTTTCAGTTCACAATAAGATCACCTCATGTTGCCAATGACAAAATACAATTATTTGTGATTTGATCCAAATTATCCGTGTCAAATACTCATTGTAGGTACATCCAGTGCATATATATATGTTTGAGAATTTTTTTCAAACATAGGACCTGATGCTTTTAAAGAAGGTTTCATAGGGTGCATGCTTGGCATCTAGATTTTACCATATCAAGTCCCATTATCCTTAGTTCAGTTTCTTTTCCACTCTTCGGAGTCTCAGCTGACATGTCCATTTTTTCTCGCAATACCTGCATCTACTTCCTCTTCTCATCCTCTCCCTATCCAAACATGGCTATTTAATTATGGACTCCTCATAACCAGGTTGTTTTTTTGCTGATCCATGTGATAGTTGATTATTTTATTACAACATGAATATATTGCTGAGTGGATATTGATGGCATCCATTCATCAAGCTCATTTCAAGGCTCCAATTTTGATTTCATACAATACGCTCTTTCACATTCTATTAGGTCTCATGCTTCGTGTCTAACCGTTGGTACGATCATTAGCACTCAGAGAGGTCCCTTCTCATGGTGGTTTGGAGGTTCTGTGTCACTGACTCTGTTTAGTGTTGCGCCCAGAACTGCTGCCAGCCAGAGGTCATCTCAGGAGCTCACGGCCAAGGGTGTACATGGCTTGCGTCCAGAACTGCAGCCAGCTGAGGTCATCTCAGGAGCTCACGGCCAAGGGTGTACATGGCTTCGAGTGGAAATTCTGACATATCTACTGAGGTACTCCGGTAATAAAGCTTAGAATTCTCTCTGCAAACATGGGTTCCATTTTTTTTTAACATGCTATTTGCTACCCAATGAGACTCAGTTAAAAGGGAGGGCTTAAGTTCTGCTCATTTGAGACTGCAATTTCAGTAATAGTAATTGAACAGATGTTCCCTTTATTTTCCAAGTATGGACTCTATTATATTTGCATTCACTCTGTAAATTTAAGCAAATTTCCGAATATAGATATCTCCAACCTAATCTAAGTGGTCAGGAAATTTGGTTGATACATCAACAAAAGATCATGCAACTTCAAGACAACAGAAATGATGTTAGTGATTGTATGAAAGATAAAAGAGAATTGATGATATTGGATTTTGAATAACTATCTTCAACAATTTGTGGTCAGTTTCTGATTGGAATTTGAGATGTGACATATTGCCAGTAATTTGCTGTTTTTGTTTACTCGAGGCAATGGTACAATCCTTAGTAGGAGATTTAGCTTTAGCAGAACAATTATATTTAGCTTATGCTCGAATAATAGTTTGTATGCTGCCCACTGTCATAAACTTCAAGTGCCATGTTATATCTAATCCATGCCGTTCTAAAATCGAAATGTTGGAAATCTATGCTCGGTATTTTTTTTTTTGGCATAGTTTCCAGAGATGTGGTATGGTAATCCAAAATCCGTAATCTATGTACCAACTGGAAGACTAAATGTGAGTTCACGATACAATTTGACAAACAGACTGACTTGTCTTCTTTGCATTCAGTTCCAATTCATGTTGTGGTTCTTACTAATTAAGACAAAAAAAACAGATCTTCAACTAATACAAATGCATGCTGAGAGTTGTTCCTAGGAACACTAATTATTTATAGCAGCTTTGTGAGTAAAATAAAAATCCTTTGTTCTTTGTGATGCTCTATTCTTGGTTTGAGAGTAACACGTCAACTGAATTTAGATTTAAGGGTTATTTGATTGCTACCCAGTTTCAGTCATCTTTTGTTGGGCATATGTTCACACATGTTGCATTGAACTAAGATTGTTTTCCTCCACTATGATAGCTAATTCCAATCTACAGTTAATTTGTACTCATGCAAACATTCTTAGTAGCAGATCATTTGGTACATGGGTTCCAGTAACCTTAACGTTAAGGTTCGAGAAAGATAATCTGGTAGACCAGAGGATGTGTTCCATGTCCATACTTCCCAAAAGGATAAAATGAAAGTGCAAATTGAATAGTGTCTCCATGTCAAATAATTGCAGGTCACCATCAAGGCTTGGATTGCGACAATTTGGTTTTCCTATGCAAAGAATAGTCCATTGCCTAATTGAAAATTTGTTGTGTACAGAATATCACATCCTCTCTTTTATTAGTCTACTAAAATGCTCTCATGAAGGGCAACCTTTAAGTTGTTTTCTATCTGAAATTATAGCTTCCTTAGCTGATTAGTTTGGACACAGTGTTGGCTCTCCTTTTGTACTCGCTGCTCATACTTTCCTAAGTATATATTATGCAAATCTGCTTTCTTGCAGGTTAGTATATATTATGATTTTTCTGCAACATTTTTCTCTGTTCCTGCCTAAATTTGCTTGATCCATTTTTTTTGCTATTGCTGTTTGTTATAGATGCAGGGAATTGGAATTTGAGGGCATCAAAAAGCAATTTTTTGTGCTCCAGGTGAAGGATTCTCTCTTTTTAGGTCTTATTAAGATCCTTGATGTAGGTTTCCTTTTTCATGAAGAGGTCGATAGTGCATGGGCTATGTACTGCCACAAGAATTTAGATTTGTTTGTTCAGGTCAGTTCTCTTGGACCTTGGCCTTTTGTCACAATGTAACTGTGCCTATGCATTTAGTTGAGACTAATGTAATTTTGTTTATAAATATCTGAGAGCTGGTTCTCAAAAGTTCTTAATTATTCTTTTTGAAAACTAAAAGATCATGTCAGCTACCATGGATTTTCCCCCCGTTCCTTTGATTAAGGAGCTGGAGATCAGGTTGAAGGAATGAGAACGAATTAAACATTTTGCTGTTACAAGTGCTACCAACTGTACCATAGAACTATTAGGCAGCCCTGTATGGGTCCACAAATAAATATTTATCAATCTAATTGCAGGCGCGCAGGAGCGCGCTTTGCACTAGTACCAATCCAAACTGGGGGTGATTAAGCTCCAAATCCTACCACGCCAATCCAAACTGAGGGTGATTAAGCTCCAAATCAGGAAAAAAAAAACCATTGTTCCAATGGTTGGAGCGCATGACACCCCGCAAGCCAACATGCAAGCTTCTCTGTTTCACACGTCAACGAAGGTGTCTTTGAGCTCGCACGCGTGTGCAGCGTAGTGCTCCCAACGTGGTGCGCCACAGAGAAGATCGTACTAGAGGCCGCTCGATCGCTGGAGCAGCGCCTCCGGCCTTATTTTTTTACTATTTGGCCCTTTTTTTTAACAAAATTTACATTTGGCCCTCCAGGGGAAGTAAACTCATCTTTGGACCCAGTAGGTCGGCGCCACAAGTCCTGGCTCCGAGGTAACACAGCTCGGAGCCACAAATCTTGGCGCCGAGGTGCTGGACATGGCCAGCACACCATTTGATCTGGCGCTGACGTGGCCAGTACCTCGGAGCCGCGAGATCTTGGCTCCGAGCTCGGAGCCAAGATCTATGGCTCCAACACCGGAGCCAAGATGCGGCTCGACCTCGGAGCCACATAGATTGGCGCCGAGCTTCTTCGAAACCATCGCCCACCCCTTCCTGTGCGAGCCTCTTCTCATTTCTTCCTCCTCTCGCTCGGGTTCTTGCTCTTTCCCACCCCTTCAATCTCTTGAATCCACAAATTGAACCGTGAAAATTTGGATTTAATCCATACATTTCCGCTAGCAAGGTAATCTCTCTGCCCTTCTCATTTATTACGCATTGATTTGGTGTATGTGACTTGTATTTGGCACCCCTAAATATTTTAGTGTTTATAGTTGGAAGTGTTTATTAATTTTTGTATTACGTAATGATAGGATGCCAAGGCGTGGTAAATCTCGTAAGCCAAGGTACATTCTTATCATCGTATGATATTATGTTGTCATTAATTTTCATCGAATGGAGAACCCTAGGTTTAGGGTTCATTGTTATTTGCTACCAATTTTTATATTGAATTTATTTGAATTGTAGCTATGGCCAGAGGCCCGCTAGTCCTTTTGAGCAAAAACCTATCGCTAGCGGTGTTCCAAGACCTATGTGCTTTTGTGGTGATCCTTGCAAGGTAGAAATTCCTGAAGATGAGGAAACCTATAAGCAGAGGTATTGGATGTATTCCAATTTTGAATGGGAGCCTACGCCCTCAATTCCATTCTAGTGAACGTTCACCCAAAGCTAATCTAGCGAACGATCTGTCCGTATCTGATGACCACCCACTCCTCTCCTTGCGTGCTTTTACTTTTGCTGCTGCCATCCAAAAAATATTTTAACTTCTGAACAGTAAATTCATTTTAAATTTCATTTGCACCAATGTGTTTTTACGTGACAAGACGAACAAAACTAGATTCCATTTGCATATATTTTGAAGATTTTGTTTTCTAATAGAAATTTATATCTAATAACTTATGACATTGCCTAAATAAGCTAACTGTAGTGTAGAACTAAATACCTATAATGAGTATAAATTATTTATTTATATGAAGCATTGCCTAAATAAGCTAACTGTAGTGTAGAACTAAATACCTATAACTAGAAAATAAACTAACCGTGTACAACTAAATAGCTATAAAATATATTTGCTAACTACCTGTATATTATTGCAAAATATAATTGCTAACTAAATTGCCTAACTATCTACCAAACTATCTCTAAGCTAACCGTAGATCTAAATTCTTATAATTACACTAACTATAGAAATAAATTAGCTAACAATATTTCAAACTTATCTGCACTAATTAAATAAAAAAATACTAGAGCAAAAAAAACTGGTCAAGGGGATCTCCTGCAGGGAGCAAGAACCCAAGCGAGAGGCGGAAGAAATGAGAAGAGGCTCGCACAGGAAGGGGTGGGCGATGGTTTTTAGTCGAAGAAGCTCGGCGCTAATCTATGTGGCTCCGAGCTCGGCGCCAAGATCTGCGGCTCCGAGGTACCGGCCACGTCAGCGCCAGATCAAATGGTGTGCTGGCCATGTCCAGCACACCGGCGGCGCCAAGATCTATGGCTCCGAGCTGTGTTACCTCGGAGCCAGCACTTGTGGCGCCGACCTACTGGGTCCAAAGATGAGTTTACTTCCCCTGGGGGGCCAAATATAAATTTTGTTCAAAAAAAGGGCCAAATAGTAAAAAATGAGGCGCCTCCGGCAAGTGGTCCAACCCAAGCGGACGCGGAGTTGCGCGCGGAGGCAGCGGAGGCCTGTGGGCGATGTGGCCATGGCGTGAGGCAGGCGTAGAGGCGCATTGAAGCCTGAATGAAACTGAACCAAACCTGATCAATCTATATATTTGACGTACTAACTTAAACCAATCTGTTCGCTTGTCTTATTAGCAGGACTTATCTGTCTTTTGAATAGTTTTTTTTCTTACACCAAAACAGCCTGCTTGTCTCATCAACCGGCTTATATCGCGAACGTGCCGAGGCACGTATTTCATTAAGCAGGAGTAGAAAAGGTCCATACAAACGATCCGAGCTTTGTGACAGTAATGAGGATTACCCAAACAAAGCTCACCCCCAACACTCACATCCCTGGTCCTATTACACACATACTATTGCGCGACAAGAACTCGGTCCTCAGAGGAACCGGCAGAGAAGCGCCAGCTTCCTGAAACCGGCCTGCAACCAGTCATTAGCTTCGGCGATCACCAGGTGCAGCAGCTGGGCCGGTGAAGATGAAGTTCCGCCGAACGTGCGCGCGTTGCATTCCTTCCAGATGGACCAGCCGAGGAGGAAGAAGAGGGCGTCGAAGCCTGCCCTGGCCGCCCTCGGCACAGACTTGCGCTCACGTATCCACCACACGAAGATGTCATCATGCTGCAGCGAAACAATACCTTGCAAATGAAGCCGTTGGAGCACTCGGTGCCATAACTCCCTCGCAAAGACAACCAAGAAGCAGGTGATCCATAGTTTCTGGGTGCTGGCCGCAGAGAATGCAGTCGCCGCTGTCCTGCAGCCCGTGCCTCCGACGCCGCTCCGCTGTCCAGCACCTGCCATGCAAAGCTAGCCAGAAGAAGTGCTTGACCTTCGGCGGGGCACATGTCTTCCACAGCTTTGTGGCGCCCAGCGGACGTACACGTCCAATGAACATGGCCGCATAGGCCGAGGCCGACGAGTAAGCACCATCCACGGTCCAAAGCCAGACCCAGCGGTCAGGCCGATCCAGCACAAGCTGAATGTCCCTGGTGAGCTCCCAAATGAGCAGAGAGTCTGAAATCACCTGCACTGTTAGTCCTCCGACGATGTGACGTGCCCACGCGTGATTCTCCAGTGCCCGCCGCACCGAGAACCGCCTTGCCGATCTACTGTGGCTTCGAACAGATGAGGCGCACGCGATCTGAGGGGGCCCCCCGACAGCCAGTTATCGTCCCAGAACAAGGTGGAACAACCGTCACCAAGTTCAACGCGCGTGGAAGCATTGAAGATGTCCTACACCGCCCGATCAGTCGTAATCGGCGTGGAGGAAGCGTTGACAGCTCGGTGTCGCCACAGCCAACGCACCCTGAACGCCAATCCTGCACGCTTGAGGTCGAGAACACCAAGACCCCCCAGGTCCCTCGGCGAGCAAACAATGGGCCAAGCAACCCGACAGCGCCCGGCGGCCACTGTCTCAGACCCTGCCTAGAGGAAGGCCCGGCGTTGTCGATCAATTGCCTTGATGGGCCAGGGAGAAAGGCAGAGAACAATGGAAAGGTGAATTGGGATAGCAGACAACGTCGAGCGCACGAGTGTTGTCCTTCCAGCCTGATTCAAGAGCCCTCCCTTCCAGCCGGGAATTTGTGCTGCAACCGCGTCAACTAGGAATTGTTCGTCGTTCCTCTTGAGTTTTCGGACGGAGAGCGGGATCCCAAGATAGCGGCACGGGAACTCCTCGACCCGGCAAGGGAAGAGCTCCAGGACCAGCACCAAGTCGCCCTGGCTGCACGAGATTGGAGTAGCCACGCACTTCTCAATGTTGGTGAATAGCCCAGAAGCTGAACCGAAGATCAGCATTGCTTCCTTGAGTGACAGAATGTCATCACGCACCGGCCGGATGAATAGCACGAGGTCGTCGGCGTAGAACAGCGCTCTGTGTGGTACTCGGTTAGAAGGTAGCCGCGTCAGTAATCCTCCATCGTCCATCCACAGGATGAGCCGGTTGAGCGTGTCCATTGCCAGCACAAACAACATAGGCGACAAGGCGTCCCCCTGGCGTAGCCCTCGCGCATGACAAATGCGTCTCCCTGCGGAGCCGTTTAGCAGGATCCTTGTGCTCGCAGTGGACAGCAGAGCGGAGATCCAATCTGTCCATCGTCCTCCGAAGCCAAGATGACGAAGGAGTTCCAGCAGGTATGGCCATGATACCGAGTCAAAAGCCCTTGCAATGTCAACCTTGAGCAGCACACAGGGCTGAGTGGTACTCAGGATCGCCTTGGCAGCCAACTGCACCGCCCGAAAGTTGTCGTGTATGCGAAGTCCTCTGATAAAAGCACTCTAGTTTTGAAGGACCATCCGATCAAGGAACGGTGCCAGCCTTTCTGCCAAAATTTTCGTTATTAGCTTCCCAAAGCTATGCATTAGACTAATTGGTCTGTAGTCCTTCACTACAAAAAATCTGGGCTTTTATAACAAATCGAAAGTGTCATGGAAAGTACAAAATTTATCACAAAATGAATGGTATGACGAAAAACCACCGTCATAAGGGTCGTCATATATCGACCGTCGCTAAATGTACCTTGTGACGATACTATGGAAAACTGTCATAAAATGTGATGACCTTTTGTGACGGTTTTGTTGTGTCGTCATATATTGTTGCCATTTAATGACGGCTGCAACTGTCACATATTGGTTGGTCAACGCGTCACGTAATACACCAACCATCACAAATTGTATCGTGGGAAACTTGACCGACAACTTATTATGATGATAGGGCAGATTTTGCGACATTACAATGTGACGACAATGGCATTGCCATATATATAAATTCAATGATGAATGTCACACAAATGTTTCTAGCTTTCTCATTACATCACATACATATCATCCAAGCCATCATCCACATACATTCCGAGCATAATGCGAGAAGACACAACTGCTAGCATGTTCAACATCACACTAGTTCTAGGTTTCATCACACAAGTCCAAACATAGAAACAGATGCTACTTGGTTTGCTTCAAGTGAGACCTGTTGAGCAAGAATCTATGCTTCCAACTGTTCCTGCTTTAGATGGAGGAAAATGTGAATCCTATTAGATATGGACATAGCTATTACTCAACTAAATTTAAAATCACTAAGTATTAGAGAGAAACAAACTAAATCATCTATTACTTATTAACTGATAGAAAATAGTTTCATTGTTTAAATTTAAAATGGCTAAGTATTATAGATCAACAAACCTAATTATGTATTACTTATCTTGTACAGGTTCAGTTAGAGAATAGTTAATAGCGACCAATGCACATAAACACTTATAACTTAGAGTTTAGAGAAATAAGCAAGTCTAAGTTCAATGCAGAAGGGACAGGTTTCATAAAAAAGCTTATCTTTGTAACCATAAAGCTGCAACAGGGGAAGGGGATATGATTCATAGTCTACCTTCATTTCTTCATAGGCTTGATTTTAATGATGCCTCCAAAGAAACTTTCACGAGAACTTATTAGTTATCCTGCTTGAACTTATTAGTCATCCCTGCTTAATGATCATAGAGATATGACAAGCATGAGCACTTACTTGTAAGTACTAAACCTGATAAGAAAGTTTACTACACAAGAACTTTATAAGTTTCTCGACAAAAAAATTAGGACCATTTTTAGGTACCAAATTGAGTTATTTCATTCTCAGGTATAGCTCAAACAATCTAGTCAAAGGTGATTTTCTAATAGCATAGAAGCACGCGAGGTGAATATGTGAAGGTGAAATAATTCAGATGTTCAGATGATTTTAAATGCATGGTGCTTTCTAGCTAGATATGAACTAACCCCTTTCCTTTTAATGTTGAAGCAAATTTAATTTTTGTATTCCATATCCATATATATGACTGGAAGACCTTCTGTGCACTAGTAATTTTAAAGGCCATTTTCATATTTGATGGAAGACGTGCTGACTGCTGTGCACTCAAATCAGGAGCCTATGCTATTTCTACTATAAAATAGTCAGTACATTCTTCAGGCAAGGCTCAAATCAGGAGCTTCCTGTACACAGGCAATTTTGGCAGAAGTTTTTAAAAAGCAAGACATGAACCTGGAGAGAACAAAGCAACAGGCAACTTTAGCAAAGAAGAAATATGTATAGCTGTAATTAAACAATGTAAGATCAGGAACAAGCTTTAGGACAACTTGCTAAAACTGGGTACTGAACCTGTAGAGAACAAAGCAACATGTGGGGATCATTGGTAGTAAAAGCAATGCCACAACCAGATTAATATTTTCAAACCTATGGATTCTAGAGCTATCATACAAACTTGTGGTCCTGAGATGCAATGACTCTGATCACTGCACTGGAGAGCATTCATATTTCATCATTGCCTTAAGTTATTAAGCAAGTTATCCAACAATCAATTGCAAAGCAAGAAGCAGTTCCACTTGACATCACAAATTAAGTCTTGGATTTTAGGGTGTACCATTATTTTCCACACATATCAAAAAAGGAGAAACTTGTTCGGCTGCTTCAGCTGTGCTTCCACATGCATGACCACTTGGACATGCTAGTCTCCTGCATAAAAATATTGTAGGAGACAAGGCTCCATCAAGCTGTGGCAATCATAAAATGAAAATAAAAATAAAAATAAGCATTAACTAACTACAGGTCGTGTTCTCGTCTCTCTCCAGCTCATACTGTGTTTTTTCCATTTCCTCTAATATTTATTACGATGAAACACAGAAGAAAGTCTTATAGTTAGTCAAAAAGCAGGAATTAAGCTAGCACGAATGAAAGCATAAAGCATACAAGTTTTTTACTAGTAATCCTTAGAACTCGGGCTATTTGTGCATTTTTCATGAACTTGTATATATGTATAAAATTATGAGAACAACTATGCAGCTAGGATGCAGAACGAACAAATAAAGCATATGTAGCTATGATAGCAGCTATTCAGCTCGATGTATAAAGCATACCAGTTTTTACTAATAATTAATACTTCAGGCAATTTGCATTTTGCTTGTCATTCTAGATGTGCAAACTCATGTGCACCAAACATAACAGCAGAGAAAGTTGCAAGCTTTGCAGTCTGCAGCTGCACACACGCTGCACCTCTGCAGCTTTGTGACAACACTACATTCTGAAAGCACCTCGCAATATATACCTCCAGCATAATATATATTCATTTAATTTTCCAAATACCCCAATTGGCAGCACAAATACACATATTTGTTACTAAACAATTTATATTTTTACTAAGCCATAAATTTTACACATCTGTTTGGCTACAGCTATAAATATTTCAAAGCATCAGCCGTCAAGCATGATTGATTTATAATTTGACATTCAGAATAGTCTTTGGAGGAGGCGGCCACTAGAGCTCACAAGTGAAGGAAAGCAAAGCAAATCACCTACTTTGAGGAGCGGCCGGGAAGATGACTGCTGAAGGAGGCGACGACGCTCGCACGGACCCAAGAAAATCCGTCGAGATGGCCCCCTCCGGCCTCCGGTGTCAATCGGGCGGCAGGATGGATGGATCCGGGTAGTTGCGGTGGTGTGGCCGTGGGATGCGGGACTCTGGCCTCCGGTGTGGGCGTGGCGGGATGGGGCTCCGGTCCCCGGCGAAGGTGACGGCGGCGGGATGGGGAGATCCGGGCCCCGGCTGACGAGACGGCGGGATGGGGGCTTTGGGTCCCCGCGGAGGTGACGACGGTGGGATGGGCGGCTCGGATCCGGGGCACGCGCAGCGTGGTGGTGGGATGGGCGAATGGCGGCGCTAGGTTGACGGGAGGGAGGAGGAGGCCATGGTCTGCGCCTCTGAGGGGAGAGCTGCGGCGCTAGGCTTGAGTCGAAGAGGATAAGGCAGGCCGAGCGGGGAATTTTGGTTTGTTGAGCGGGATTCGTGGTGGGTCCCATTTGTCGGTGACCGAATAAGCGTGGGAGAGCTGCGCGGTGTAGCTGCCAAATTTTGGTCTGGCGCGTGGGCCCACTATGTCGGTAGTAGAGCCTGCACTGCCCAGTTCCTTGGCCGAGCGGGGAATTTTGGTCCTAGAGTGGTGGGTCCGGTAAGTCAGTGACTATATTAATAGTATTAGCAATTCAAATAGATTTTTTAGGGGTAATAAATGTTATCAAATGGAAAAAAATGTCGAAAGAAAGTTGTGTAACGCATTGAGATCTACCATTTTGATTTTTTTTGAATTTGTCAAATGACTTTGTTTCGAGAGTTTAAAATTTGAATTTAAAAATATTAGAATTTCGAACAACAATTTTGGGGGACTAAGTAATTTTAAATGAAAAATTCATAAACATGAAAGTTGCTCAACTCATCAATATCTTTAACTTTTATTAAGGTCATTTATTCATCCAACAAAGTTTTTGAAAAACTTGTTCACAAATTTTAAGTATCTCTCTTATAGTTTTCGAAACCTGTAAGAGAGATACTTAAAATTTGTGAACAAGTTTTTCAAAACTTTATCGAATGAATAAATGACCTTAATAAAAGTTGAAGATATTGATGAGTTGAACAACTTTCATATTCATGACATTTGTAGCTGGAATCATTTAGAGTTACAAAATCCAAACTTCCATTTATCACTTCTTTTGAAATTCAAATTGTGAAGTATGCAAAATTTGTCATATGAAAAGATGATCACAATCAACTCAATAAATTGATACATCATGATTTTAGAAAAATTTAGAAAAAAAATCATCGCATTTGGAGTATGTATGTGGGAGAAATACTAGTTACAATATTTTTCATGGATTAAAATGAGAAATGGTGCTTGCATACTGAATTCATTACAAGCTAGGCTATGAACGATGCAGGGCCTACATGTCATTCCAACATTGGACCCACATGGTAGTCAAGGCTCATTAGCATCCTGGGCCCACTTGTCAGTAGGGGGTACTTAGCAAGCTATGGCTGTGGTCGGCCACATCTCGGCTACTCCAGAGGGCTGGCCGGCCACATCTCGGCCACTTGTAGAGGGCACTCCGGTTGGCCACATCGCCGACGACCCCGGATGCTATCCTCGTAGGGCCACCACGCAGCCCTCGCCGGCCCCCCGGGCTGGTCCCTTTCAAGGTGGAACTGCAGCAATCTCGGCTGGAACCCGTACTAGAGCCATGGTCCCCATAGTTTATTGCCTCCCGGCCAACCACAACAGCCGCCGCTTCGCCGCCCCCGACCTCCAAAGAATTGCCGCCTCGCGACTAGCGCCTAGTAGGTAGCGCTTGTTGCTACCTCGGCCACATCTCGGGCCAACCATAGCTGCAAAGCAACCTCGGCCGGCCCACCCCGGCTAGTACTGCCGCCTCTCAAGGCCAACCACATTTGTAGCAACCTCGCTGGCCCTCCGCTCGCCGCCGTCGTCCGTTGGGTCGGGAAGATGGGGAAAATGAAATTGGTCAATGAGAAGGAGGTGGGGTCCACCTACGACGTTGGGGGCAGTAGTTTTTTGAAATAACATAAGGTGACGCCGCTCAAACATCACATAAAGCCTAGTCCTAGCGTCATAAAAACATAGTCGTCGTTCGGCTCCTTGCGCCAGACAATTTGTGACGAAAGCTCGTACCTTTATGTGACACAAAGTACCATATCGTCACAAATATGTCTGGCTCCCATAGATTTATGACGACATAAAATTTTTTTGTCATATTATGGTACATTATATGACGAAAACGTGACCCGTCATGAGGGATTTTGTCATAAAAAGAAGGATTTCTTGTAGTGCTTGATCTCCATCGGGTTCGGCTTTTTACGTAGCAACACCATGAAGGCATCGTTGAGCAGGTTCAGGCTTCGCGTGTCCCGAGTCCAGAAAGCATTAAGGGCCAGCATAATGTCCCCTTTGATCATCGGCCAAGCGGTTTTGTAGAAGAGACCGGTGAAACCATCCGGGCCCAGTGCCTTCTCGCTCGGCAGCGACCTGATGATCGCCCAGACCTCTTCCTCGGAAAAGCACACCTCCAAGCTGCTCAGGTCCAACGTGGGTGAGCCAAGCACCTCGAAGTGCATCCTGTAGGAGCGCACAAAGTCCGTGCCCAGGATCCCATTGTAGAAGTCAAATAAAGCATCAGCCATATGCTCATCTTGCACGACCTCGGTGCCCTCAACCCAAAATGACTGGATGAAGTTTTTCCTGCTCCTGTGACATACCTGAAGGTGGAAGAACCTTGTGTTCGCATCTCCCTCAGCAAGGAATAGTAGACGCGACCGCTGTCTGGCAATGGTGTGAGAGAGGGAGGCAAGACCAAGGCATCTGAATTTCAACTTTCTTCTGAGATCAGTTTCAAAAGACGTCAACTGCCGGCGTTCCATAGCCTGGTCCAGCTTCAGGACCATCTCTCTAGCGACTGCAAGCTGAAGCTTGACACTACCAATACGGCACAAACTCCAACTCCGAAGCGCCCTTGTTGTGTTCCTGAACTTGTAGTCAAGATTCCTACATGGGTCAGCATGCAACAGCGACGGCCCCAAAGCCGTAGCAACTACATCAATGAAGCCTAGAAGCTTGACCCAGAACGACTCAAACCGGAACCTTCTCCGCGGCCACGCGCAGCATTCCAGTTGCAGAAGAAGCGGACAGTGGTCAGAACACAGAGAGGACAGGGCCTTAAGGCGGTGGTTGGCATACAGTTGCAGCCAGGCCGAGTCCGCGAAAAACCTGTCGAGGCGCTCGAGAGTGGGGGCATCATGCTCGTTGGACCACGTATATAACCGTCCCAATAGCTGCAGCTCATCAAGTTGCAACGTATCGATGAAAGAACGAAAACGCCTCATGGTCGCCTGGTTTAAGCGACTATTGCTCTTGTCAGCAGACTGGTAAATCATGTTCCAGTCACCGCATAGCAGCCAAGCACCTTGGACCAAAGGGCGCAGCGCGCGCACCTCATCCAGAAAAGCGACCTTAGGGGCATCCCCCTGAGGCCCGTAGACGACAGTGATCCACCATGGATCCCGGTTCGGCGAGTGAGAGACGGGGGTGAGGCATGCAGTTACAGAATGGGCACCAATGAACGTCGGTGCAGCGGACCACATATCCGTCCGCCAGCCCAGCAAAACCCCACCAGAAGCACCCTCCGAAGGCAACGCGAGGTAGTCAAACAACGATCCTAAAGTTTCATTGACGGAGCGAGTACCCACAGCAGAGAGCTTGGTCTCCTGAAGACAAACGACAGTGGCGCTCTCCTGGGAGACCAGGGCGCGCACAACATCACGACGAGCGCGGCCGTTCAGGCCGCGGACATTCCAACACAGTATGTTAAGCGACATAAAGAACTAACTGCGCGACAAAGTAGCACCGCCCGGCCGCACTACTGCTCATCCGGCAGCATTGCCTCGACGTCTGGGACGAACTCATCCAAGAATTCGTCGTCCCGAAACAGCACTCGAAAAGCCTCCTGCTTGGACTCGGTGAGAGGCGACGCGAAGATGGCGTCATACTTCCTCAGGAGCTCGGTGTCCACCACATCAGCCTGCTGTGCAAGCCCAAGCTTGACCATCAGCACATTCTTGGCCTGCAGATTTGGGTTGGGTGCCTTCACCTTGCCCGCAAGGCGGTGGCTCCTGCGCAGGGAGGCAACAGCAACAGGCGTTCAAGCCTTCCTCAGCGTCGGCCGCCTCTGCAACACCGGCGTCTGAAGGGGAAGACAGACCATGTCTCGGAGGGCGACAGCAGGGTGAGGCGAGACGCGCATAGGCATCGCCCCCACCACAAGCGACTGTGCCGTCGGGGTAGAAGCATCCGAGCTGGCGTCCTCAGGCCCAGATAGGTCAAGTAGTATGGACCTGTTGACAGTAGGGGAGTCAACACCGTCAACACGAACCGGCCCAACCAACATGTCTGGCCCGTCGAGAAGAGGGAAACAAATTGCCCGGCCTGCAACCAGGCAAGGATCCGCCAGGATCGCTGCACCCACGAAGCCAGGGCGACCGGCATGGGCAGATGTCGCGGGGCGCCGCGCGCAGTCCGCAGATAGTGCGGGAAACCCGCCCACGACAGCAGCCCTCGGTGGCGTGCGGAAGTAGGCCTCAAGCAGCATCGGATCCCTTGTTGGCGAGTTGACCAAAGAGAGTGAGCTTGTGGGAACTGAAGCCTCGTCGCCGACAAAGGGCGGCGAAGGCCCCAGCCTCCCTCAGAAGAAGGTGAGAGCAGGTTGGCCTCCCGAAGCGCCATTGGGCGCATATCTCCAACCCCGACGAGAGAGATTCGCTGGGCGATGAGAGGTCAAGACACACGATAGCGGCTGCCTGGGGGAAATCGAAGCTTTTCCACCGAAAAGCCGATCACGCACAGGAGTTCGTGGGTCCAACGGACACTACACGGAACCAACTCCGGCAAAGACGCCCAGCCGGTCCCACGGTCAACGCGGCCTTGTTGGGCCAACGGGGCCCACCGGCAAAGGATGCCAGGGGCCTCCAGAGAGCCAGCGGCGGGCTATCGCCGGCGCCATGGCCCAGCCGGGGTGATAATCGGTTGTAGTTGCTGCCGTTTGAGTCGAGCTCGTCGTCATCGCCCCGCCACCGAAGCCCTCATCATTGTTGACGGTCCTTAACGCCTATTTTATACCATCAACTATTGCTCAATATAACATGATATTAACCATAAAGCATAGTTGTAGGGTTCGATTCTAACGAGTTCCACGAGTTGTGTTGTTCTTGATCGTTTTACAGGTATATCTAATTTTACACAGAATAAAAAGTATCTCAAATGATGAATTGGACTACATCATTGCGACGGGCTCGTCGAGACGATCGAAACGAACATATCATTTGCTATATTCGGAGTTCGGAGTCAAAAGATATCAATTCTACACCGAAACCAACACTAGAAGACTCTAGAAGGCACCAGAAGATGACGTACCGAAGGTGGGGCCCACCTGCTACAGGGTGGGGCCGCCCGGCCCCACCCGGGGCCGGCCGGCGCTCCACAGAGCCCATTCGGGGCCCGCTTCGACGGAGGGCCTCCTACCGCCTTAGGGTTTGCATCTCCACCATTCTTTGAAGTCGAATTAGTCCCACATCGCTCTGCCTAGAAGAGGTGGAGGCTTTTCTAGACTATAAATAAAGAGGAAGACCCCCCTCCCTAAGGGCACCACATTATTATGGAGATGTAGAGGCGTGCCTCGAATGGATGACCTCTCATCTCTAGAGAATTAGGGCTAGACTTTCCAATGTAGTTCTAGTTGAGAGTTAGGGGAGAGCGGCGCCACGCCCGGGTTAGGAGGAGTCTTCGCGAGGAGTCATCGAGTTCGGTATATCTTTGTATCTATTCTTGTAAGACTTATGGTTTAATATATTTATCTTCTCTATTTACTTTATGCTTTTTATATTATGTTTAGTATAGTTGTTATACTTTAGTATGGGATCTCACTTTGTATTAGGTGCTCTAGTTAGCGTACGTGACTAGAGTAGTAATCGTTAAGCGTAGGCGTGGTGTCTAGGCTAGTGTTTACCCGAGTTTGCGCCCAATTCTTACGGTTAGTTGTGGTAGCCATCGGAGGTGACAGCTTTGTTGGTCTTTGTATTCCACCACGTCGGAGTTGGTGTTTTCGTAGAGCTTTTGGCAGCCTTACCCGGCTACCTTCTTCCCAGTCTTATTCGAGAGTTGGATAGGTACTTTGTTGCTCTAAAGTGTTATTGTGTGATTACTTTATCTACCATAAATCAGTTATTATAGAACCTTAGTAATAGAGAAGTATTTAGAAACCTTGAACTCTCCCGTTGTCCTCTCACTTTAGCTATCTATTTACTTATCATAGAATTCTCCATTGTGTGTGTCATATATACATAATTCCTATCATCTATCATTTACCCCCTACTTTAGTCTAGTTGGTGTATTAAGTTAGTAGATACATGATGGTGAACTATCAATGTCTTATTTCATTGTTTCCCAAATGGTAAAATATAAATAACGATACCGGAATACTCCGGTAAAATGCTACAATGGTTTTTCGTGCGGCGCTATGAATCCTTTATATTTTAGTTGTGCATAAGAAATACCAACAAGCATTTTTTGGCGCCGTTGCCGGGGATAGGGATTTACCTCTATTTCTAGTAGCGGCGTTAGAAATGTCAACAAGCATTTTTGGCGCCGTTGTCGGGAAACAATTGGCGTAAAGATTTTGATAATGATCTTGATATCTCGCTAATCTAGTATGTCGCTAGCTTTAGTAGGATTACCCCTGTTTTGTTGAGTTGTGGAATAAGCGAGAATATCAACTGTTCCAATCTTTGGCGAAATTCCACAAGAACAAGACATAGGGATCTTGAAAAGAACTCGGGGTGCCTAAACATACATGATCCATCAACAATGAAGCACCGCCATCTCACGGTATGTATAAACGTTTATATATATTTCACTAACCATGTGTAGATTGAAAAAAAGATCGTCATCGTCACAAGACGTCAAAATTCATCATATGTGACGAATAAAGACGCCATTTTGCACAACTCAATCGTGAGTCATGGTAGTTATGATTAAGAATGGTGAGAAAGTCTTGCTCATAGGCTTTAAATTTGATGAGTAGTTATCTGTTGCATTCCACTTTGCATGTTTACTTTGAATAATCCATGCATCTACCCCATCTTATATCAAATCCACAAAGCATGTTCAGTTCCTTGCACATATGCATATCACTTTCATCTCTACTTAAAATGAAAAAAAAATATATATTCTCACCATACATGATCATGCTTTTATCTCTATTTGAGTAAACCTCTAAGTGCTTTCATGCTATCTTTGTTTACTATAGTATGCTTTGGTTTGGAAGTACTTTGCACATACATTTATAGGCCTTTAAATTAAGCGTGGTGCTTAGGTTAAATAGCCTACCTTAATCAAACTAGACATGGAGTTTGGTTTGGTTATTGAACTAGAAATTATTATAGTAGATATTGGATATTTTGTTGGACTAACCCTTATAGAAAACTCTCAAATTTAATTCGGGTAAGTCAAGAGATGAACTCACATCAGAGATGAATCAAGGCATATGATGGAGTTCAATAACTTTGCACAAAAGGAAGACACAGCTCATTCTCTATGGAAGAACTGTAAGTATCAAAGTTTATACATTTAATCCTTTGTTGCAAGTTACTTTAAAAAGTGCAGCTACCAACAAAATTTGTTAAAAAAAATCTATGCTAAAATAATCCTAAAAGCCCATCCTTTTATTAGCATAGAAGAAATCCACATAAAATTATGGACTATAACCCATATGCCAAACTTGTTGCAATCCTTCGGGTATATGTCCACTAATATTTATGCAGGGAAGAAAGAATAAATGTCTGATCATGGTTTAAAATGAAAAGAAAGGAGGACAAGTGTATAGAAAGGACCAAGATGAAAAAAAAGATGAAAAACACTTCAATACCTCGTACACTTCGCTATGATAGTGGACCAATCACCCCGCAAGACATAAGGTACGTTTATCCAAGCTTCATGCAACTTTAAACTACATTCAACATCTTATACCATATTGCTAATTGTCTTGGTTATCTATACCTTATGTCATGCTTAATTTGCTAAAACTTAAAATAAATAAAATACTCTTTTTGGTTCACCTACATATTCTTGGTTCTATCTCTAGTCTTTTGAACTTCCTTACTCTATTATAAGTATGCTTTAGAATATTACTTAAATACTATAACATCAAAGCATATTTGTATAAGAATGTGGTTGTATATATAGACTATCCGCTCCTATATAAAAATGTTCAAATCATATTAGGAGACTTCATAGAATCAAATCAAGGTTAGAAGTATTCTTTAAAATTATATCTTCTCCTTAACCTTATTTAGAAAATTTGAAATAATAGTGAATCATTTAAATATGGGCTACAAATTAATCTTTAACTACTTAGCAAACACTATCAATACTTTAAATAAATAGTATATTCCTTTGGGTATGTGTTGTCTACTAATCCCTTGCAGAGAGAGAACAAATAATAAGAGAAGCAAAAGTCTAAAGGAGTGAGAAAGAAGTGTAACATAGGAGACAAGATGCTAATGATCAACTCAAAATGCAAGGAAGGAAAAGACCATTGAAATTCATCTACCTTTTACCACATGGTGCCATCATGCTCAGTAATAAAGGTAACATATTAAAGATAAGTGTCATCATTTTCTCTTGATCTTAGAGTACACATCATAGCACCATTCCCTTGATCTAAATCTTAACCATATAAGCTCAAATATGATATATCCTATTTTTGGAAAATGATAGTCATCATGTTAATCTTGATAATTTATAAAGATGAACAATACTTCCATAGGTTAAGTAACTCCACTCCTTTATCTCATAAGCTTAAATGCCATATTTATACTTTTGATATTCTCACCCAAGATATAAATGCACAATGTAAATAGACATCAATCCTATTGTGCCTAAGGTTAGAGAATGAATAAATTTTTGGTTCTGTTGGTGTTTTTCACCAATAGAGCCCATGCACTTGATCTCTACCTTGTCTTTATGAGTAGAACACACATCAAGCAAAGAGTAGGGAGATTCCCTAAATTCTACAAGTGGGAGTTCTAAACTAGTAACAAGGATGCACATAAGATTGGCTTTGAGATGCTAACAAAAAGAAAGGAAGAAGTTGGCACCACCATTGGAAAAGCCACTAGTGGAGACACCACCTCAATCCTCATCTTTAGAAGCAAACCGAAGTACTCGATCAATGAACTACTGCAAGGAGGAGTCCAGTTCGGAGGATTCAAAACATCGAACCCTCGCCGTGAGGTAACATCGGTAATTATTCATATTTACTTTCTTACATTGCATGATTTATTTTCTCTTAACCATATTTAGTTTTCTACATTAGTATTACATAGGAAATAATAAAAATAAATAGATATGCATTAGGTTGCATTCATGCATCTTAAAAAAAAATTTAAGCCCCATATGAAACCCTTGTAGCGTAAAAGTTATAGGAGTTCTCACTGTGGTGGCCTATAAAATAAAAATACATATCATGCATTTGTACTTTCTGCATATAAACCCATAAAATTCAAAAAAATTAATTGAGCATCCTGCTGCAATATTGTTATCATAAACATACTTTGAAACCTCCACAACACCCAATCCTCTAAAACGGCTAACCACTAACGTTTTATCCTAATACCGTTCCACGAGTTTTGGTGTTTTGTGAGAGCTTTCTGTAGGATGACTCAAGAGCTAGCTCACCCGGGGAATCTTTATCTTCATCACTCGAAGCATATTTCTCCGACACACGGTGACCTACGTGTGAAGGAAGTAACTTCTTGAGTGATGAGATTGAAGTATTCCTGGCAACACTTGCTCTTACAAACATGAGCTCCTCTATGAGGACCACTCAGCTTTAATGCTCAACTACGACAACATCCAGCTTGGGGGAGAGCATCCTCTAGTTATCAGGTAAGTATACCTATGCGATTATCGAGTCTATCTTATAGTCATAAAATACCAAAAATATGTGGGCACATGAAGGTCCACGTCTATAGAGTCTTTTATGAGTCTATTAGTCTAAAAGAAATAAAAAGATAGATAATTATTAAAATCAAATAAAGATACTTTAGCTATTTAGAGTGTGATCATAGATTCTGTCTAGTTTATTAAGAGTCAAATAAAAACTAAAGAACAATAAAATTTTATCTTGGAGATGATGAATAGTTGCTCTGTCGTAATTCCTTTCACGTGCCTAGTTTTTAACCTTAAATTCTTCTGAGTTTTAGATATGACTGTTTTGATATAAGAATTTACTCTGAACCTGAAACTTGTGGAGGCATATGCTTAAGCTAAGTCTAGGTGATTGAGGGATATGATATAAGAAAGACTGAGCTACTATTTATCTTATTCCTAACGATACTAAGTTCTAGAGATTTATCTTTTGAAAACTCTAAAAATCTTACATGATGAGCTCTTGTATGATAAAGTTTGAATTCCTACCAAAGCCATACATGATATACATTTAGATTAGAAAAACCTTTGCTCATTCATCTTTGCTTGATTTGCATTGAGTTCATCAACCTTTGTTGTATACCTTATGAGAGCCTTGTCATGCTTTTTAATCAAGATCACTTACACACTCTGCCTACATATGCATTGCTCCTACTGGGAGTAAGCGCAAACATTTTTCACTTTTATCCAGATCCACTTAAAAAAAAATGTTTTCTCCTACACTAGGAGTAAAACACCAAAAATATATATATAAAGTGAAAAATGTTTGCGCTTACTCCTAGAGTAGGAGCAATGCATATGTAGGCAGAGTGTGTAAGTGATCTTGATTAAAAAGCATGACAAGGCTCTATAGGACAACCCTCTATAGGACAACCCCTTGTTTAATGCTCTATGTTCTTATTGTTATCTCTCCAATCATTTATTGTATTCAAAGGATGCATGTGGCTATGCAAAAGAAAGTTATTAAAAAAAATAAGAGGGAGTTAAAATGCTCGCCTCCCTAAAAAAAGAAGAAAGAAAAAAAAGAAAAAAAAAAAGAGAGAAGAAGAATAAAGATAGCCTATGTTTTCTACTTGAAAGTTCTAAGTCTAAGAGAGAGAGAGATTTATTTCTAAAGAGCAAAAGTAGAATTAGGTTTAGCCACCATATATTCACCCATCCACTATATTCTATACACAAGCACATCTTGGTTTGATTGTATGACTTGACTCTCTATGGATCCATCGTTTGACTTTACAATATATGAATTGGAAGTATGCTCATCCTTGTTTAATGCCACTCCTATGAGCTCCACTATAATCATTTGTTGTAAGAGGGTATAACAACATAAATACCTCAAGTGAGATCCATAAATACCATATATTAAGAGACTTGAGGGTGTCATACAATTAAGCTCTGAGTTTTATTTCAAAAACTTGTAAAAACTCTAGAATATTAGTTTAGTGAAGAATTTGAGACATAGTGCTTGACTTGATTGTTCTATCTTTCAATTACTCAAGACCCACGCAAAAGTTGAAAAGCTCCATAGCTAATGGTAAAATGGGTAAGTTTCAAAGTTAGAGCAGTTTTGTCTAATTCAAAGGAGAATTTCAGTTTGAAAGCATGTGTACTTTTGAGAAGTGAAAGCATTGTAGCAACTCCTGATCCAAGTTTAGTAGTTAGGCTTTGCTAAGGGACTAGCAAAGGGTAAGCTTGGGGGAACTTGTTGACGGTCCTTAACGCCTATTTTATACCATCAACTATTGCTCAATATAACATGATATTAACCATAAATCATAGTTGTAGGGTTCGATTCTAACGAGTTCCACGAGTTGTGTTGTTCTTGATCGTTTTGCAGGTATATCTAATTTTACACAGAATAAAAGTATCTCAAATGATGAATTGGACTACATCATTGCGACGGGCTCGTCGAGACGATCGAAACGAACATATCATTTGCTATATTCGGAGTTCGGAGTCAAAAGATATCAATTCTACACCGAAACCAACACTAGAAGACTCTAGAAGGCACCGAAGATGACGTACCGAAGGTGGGGCCCACCTGCTACAGGGTGGGGCCGCCCGGCCCCACCAGGGGCCGGCCGGCGCTCCACAAAGCCCATTCGGGGGCCGCTTCGACGGAGGGCCTCCTACCGCCTTAGGGTTTGCATCTCCACCATTACCGAAGTCGAATTAGTCCCACATCGCTTTGTCTAGAAGAGGTGGAGGCTTTTCTAGACTATAAATAAAGAGGAAGACCCCCTCCCTAAGGGCACCACATTATTATAGAGATGTAGAGGCGTCCCTCGAATGGATGACCTCTCATCTCTAGAGAATTAGGGCTAGACTTTCCAATGTAGTTCTAGTTGAGAGTTAGGGGAGAGAGGGGCGCTACGTCCAGGGTTCAGGAGGAGTCTTCGCGAGGAGTCATCGAGTTCTGGTATATCTTTGTATCTATTCTTGTAAGACTTATGGTTTAATATATTTATCTTCTCTATTTACTTTATGCTTTTATATTATGTTTAGTATAGTTGTTATACTTTAGCATGGGATCTCCACTTTGTATTAGGTGCTCTAGTTAGCGTGCGTGACTAGAGTAGTAATCGTTAGCGTAGGCGTGGTGTCTAGGCTAGTGTTTACCTGAGTTTGCGCCCAATTCTTACGGTTAGTTGTGGTAGCCATCGGAGGTGACAGCTTTGTTGGTCTTCGTATTCCACCACGTCGGAGTTGGTGTTTTCGTAGAGCTTTTGGCGGCCTTACCCGGCTACCTTCTTCCCAGTCTTATTCGAGAGTTGGATAGGTACTTGTTGCTCCAAAGTGTTATTGTGTGATTACTTTATCTACCATAAATCAGTTATTATAGAACCTTAGTAATAGAGAAGTATTTAGGAACCTTGAACTCTCCCGTTGTCCTCTCACTTTAGCTATCTATTTACTTATCATAGAATTCTCATTGTGTGTGTCATATATACATAATTCCTATCATCTATCATTTACCCCCTACTTTAGTCTAGTTGGTGTATTAAGTTAGTAGATACATGATGGTGAACTATCAATGTCTTATTCCATTGTTTCCAGTGGTAAAAATATAAATAACGATACGGAATACTCCGGTAAAATGCTACAATGGTTTTTTACAGGCGCTTGCGGAATCCTTTTATATTTTAGTTGTGCATAAGAAATACCAACAAGCATTTTTTGGCGCCGTTGCGAGGGGATAGGGATTTACCTCTATTTCTAGTAGCGACGTTAGAAATGTCAACAATCATCAACGTCTCCGGCGCCCGGGTGGTCCCCGTCTAAGGGCGGCAGTGGGGGTGGGGCGGGGGCATCAGGATCGTTGTCGTCGTTGCCCCCGTCTGGGCCAAAGTTGCCACCACCCGGCGGGGGTGCCGGCGGCGCCCCGAGTTCCTGCGCTGCCACCACACGGATGCGGACCAAATACCACAAGCCCGGAAGCACCTCCGCGGAGGCCTCAACGGGGTTGGGTATGGACGGCTCCTCGATGAAAATGCTTCGCCCTGCAGGGATGAAGCTCGGATGGAGGCACCACGCCTGGACGAAGACCTCACGGTCGTCGTCTTCATCTACGCCCGGCGGCCGAACGAACTCAACCATGGCGCAGGTGGGGCCAAGGACGATATGGGCGACCCTGGTGTTTCACCAGCAGAAAAAAATGAGCTCCCCTTCTCCTAACGCCACCGCTGGGCTCTTCCTTCCCACGCGCCGCTGCTAAGCTCCTACTGTGCTGGGAATCCATGCTGACTCCACGCTCCTTTAACACCACTGCGCTCCTCTCCACGCGAGGCCACAGGCTCCTCTTGGCCCGCTCCTCCTCTCCATGACATAGGCGAGACCCCGGGACTCGGTCGCCAGGCTCCTGGTTCCTCGTCCCCCTCCTCGCCCCCACATCCCACCTCTTCCCAAATGGTACACTTCAACTTCCTTCCCTTCGCAAGCTAGCTTTTTAAGTAAAGTAGGAAATAACCTTTGAATCAACGTGTGCACAGTTTAAGATGTCCCAAACAGAGCAAGTCGGCCCGAAACATAGGTGGAATGGGATCAGGGAGTCAGGGGAGGGAGAAGGGGTTTAACTAGTTTGTTTTTTTGTAAGTTGACAGGTTCGGTATGTGTGCTTTTGTTGGATATTGTACTTCAGTTGTTGGATGTCTAATTTCATACTCTTATGCAAGTTGAAGAATGAAAATGTGCGTTACCCCTCTTTTAATATAATCCCTATAATCATCACCTATCTTCCCCCCACAAAATGAAACACTTGTGCTCATTTCATATGACAAAACTACATTTTTTATGGCTTAAAATAGAAGTGTGAAAATGTGTTGTTTTATCATACGCATACGGAATACAAAAAGGTAGTTTTGTACTCCTATCAAGGAATGCAAATATAAGTGTAGTTACACAGAATTAATTGATCACAGTGTACTCTCATGATAAAGTATGTGAATACAACTGTAGTTTTGTCTAAAACTAAATCTTGAAAGTAATCGGTTTAGCCACCCAGATTCACATTCTCTTAAACTTGAATGCAACTCGAATTTGGATGTCTATTCAATATCACATATTTTTTTAAGGCTGGTCGGGTTATCTTAATGATGCACATCTATCGCTAACCTCTTTGCCCTACTATTGGACTCTTACAACTTTATACTGTGGCAGGTGGCTGTGGTGCATGTGTGGTCCTTGTATCCAAGTATGACCCGGCCACTAACGAGACAACTGAGTACTCAGCGAGCTCCTGCCTGACGCTGCTCCACAGTGTGGACCGCTGCTCGGTGATCACCAGTGAGGGAATTGGCAACACCAAGGATGGTTACCACCCCGTGCAAAAGCGTCTGGCTGGCTTCCACGCCTCGCAGTGTGGTTTCTGCACGCCCGGCATGTGCATGTCCATCTTCTCCGCTCTGGTCAAGGCCGACAAGGCAGCCGGCCACCCCGACGCTCCTGCAGGTTTCTCCAAGCTGACCGCCTCCGAGGCCGAGAGGGCTGTCTTGGGCAACCTGTGTCGATGCACCGGATACAGGCCCATCGTCGATGCTTGCAAGAGCTTTGCAGCTGACGTCGACCTCGAGGACCTGGGCCTCAACTGTTTCTAGAAGAAAGGCCATGAGCCTGCAGATGTCCGCAAGCTTCCAGGTTACAACAAAGGCAATGTCTGCATCTTCCCGGAGTTCCTCAAATCAGAGATCAAGTCTTCTCTAGAGCAGACGAATGGTGCTCCGGTTGCAGTCACTAGCGATGGCTGGTACCATCCTAAGAGCATCAAAGACCTTTACAATCTGTTTGATTCCAATTGGTATGATGAAAATTCTGTGAAGATCGTGGCTTCAAACACTGGGTCTGGAGTATACAAGGATCAAGACCTATATGAAAAATACTGTTGACGCTGAATTAGGTCACCACACTCGATAGGGAGCTAGCACGCTCGATGTAGGGCCAAACCGATTTTGAGATCGGTCGGCGCCTAAAGGATATCCACACCTGGACCTTGTGCCTCCAGCGATGAGCGCGATACGCAAGACACGTCGCCGGAGGAGCCTCGCCGGGAGCGCGATACGCAAGACACGCCGGCGAGGTCTCTTGAGACCCGAAACCCCACACGCTTGGGAGGGACCCCGTCGGAGCGTGCAGCGGCTATGGGCTGCCCTAGCCGGCCTAACCGCTCTAGAGCTTCGCCGTCGTCGATCCACCGTCCATGCAGCGTCGACGAAGAACGAGGAGAAAAAAAGAGGAAGAGGGGGTAAAAGTTGTAGTAGATGTGTTTTTGACGATTGGATAGATGGGATCTCAATCGGCCATGATCTCCTTGTTTATATAGGAGGGGGTGGTCTTATCCCAGTAGGAAACATCTCCAAGGCTTAATCTCCATGTTTCCCACGTCCAAAGATTAACCAAAACCGATTTAGGAACAAATCGGTTCGGGATCTGAAAGTTAGATTCGGAACGGACACTACC
The DNA here is from genome assembly GCA_015844335.1 of Chrysopogon serrulatus. NCBI lineage: Eukaryota > Viridiplantae > Streptophyta > Magnoliopsida > Poales > Poaceae > Chrysopogon > Chrysopogon serrulatus. The sequence goes on from JADLZL010003749.1 coordinate 67,757, forward strand.
GGTGGTACCGGTCAGGCTCTACCGGTAGTACCGGTCGTTAGCGGTAGTACCGGTGGAAGACCGGTAGTACCGGTAGTTCACTTTTGCGCCAAACTACACCAATTTCCGTCACCCACCGGTAGTACCGGTCTCGGACCGGTAGTATCGGTAGTTCATTTTTGCGCAACAGCATCATCGGCCACCCGGTAGTACCGATCCTCACAGACCGGTAGTACCGGTAGTACTTCGTGCAATCTTCCAGGGTGCACAACTCTTGCATCCGGATCTCAAATTGAACGTTCCATATATGTTTTTTGACTATCTCAACGAGAGGAACGCAATGGTGAAGTCCATTTTCACTTTTGACAACTTTACAAGATCTGGACATTTTTGAGTGTCAACAAATACATCGACATCAAAGGGATCCCAGAGCTTTCAGTCATCAACAGAAGCAGCAAGGGGGTTGAGCTTGGATCAGTCGTGACCATCTCTAGAGCCATTGAGGTGTTGTCAGATGGAAACCGGCTCTTCAGAAAGATTGCAGATCACCTGAACAAAGTAGCTTCACCATTCATTCGGAACACTGCAACCATAGGGGGAAACATAATTATGGCACAGAGGTTGCCTTTTGCGTCAGATATATCAACCATACTACTAGCTACAGGTTCAACGGTCACCATTCAGGTGTCTTCCAAAAGGTTATGCCTCACTTTGGAGGAGTTCTTGGAGCAACCTCCATGTGATTCTAGAACTCTGCTGATAAGCATATTCATCCCAGATTGGGGTTCAAATGGAGATGGTGTCATCTTTGAGACGTTCCGAGCAGCGCCTCGCCCATTTGGCAATGCCGTCTCATATGTCAATTCTGCTTTCTTGGCAAAGACTTCAGAGGATGCAACATCAGGAGATCATGTCATTGGAGACATATGCTTAGCCTTTGGTGCTTATGGGGTTGATCATGCCATCAGAGCTAGGAAGGTTGAGGATTTTCTAAAGGGCAAAGCAATGAGCTCGTTTGTTATACTTGAAGCCGTTCGATTGCTTAAAGAGTCTATTTCACCATCAGAAGGCACAACACATCCTAAATACAGGATCAGTTTGGCTGTCAGTTTCTTGTTCACCTTCTTGTCCCCCCTAGTGAAGGCTGATACTCCCAATTGGTCATATACAAATGGAAGCTCTAAGTACTCATTTGAGGATCAAGCTAAGGTTGACACCAATGATTTACCAATACGTTCAAGGCAAGAAATAATGTTCACCAAAGAAAACAAACCAGTTGGCATGCCAATCAAGAAAGACGGGGTAGAGCTTCAAGCTTCAGGTATACATTAATACACCATTACCTACCAATGTTTGGAATCTGATGTACCATTTGATAGATCCCAAAAAAGGCTATTATTCCAGTGTCCAATTTATCTATGAATTTACATTTGATTTCTACTGCTTGAGCTTTTGAATATGCTTTTTGTAAACTCTTTCATCCTCCTAACACAAAATTACTATTAGATGGTATTTTTGTTTACTTTTGCTACGATAGTTTGGTTATTGTTGTATTGCCGATAAGATTTATTCCATTTTCTCACATTTATTAAAATTTTCTCTTGAAAATCGCTCTTAACCCTATCTTGTTTTTTCTTACACAGGGGAGGCTGTGTATGTCGATGATATTCCTGCCCCCAAGGATTGCCTCTATGGAGCATTTATCTATAGCACACACCCTCATGCTCTTGAAGAGTATCAACTTCAAATCATCTTTAGCTTCAAAGAAGGTCATCACAGTTATCACTACAAAGGATATTCCGAGCAATGGAAAAAATGTTGGAAGCTGCTTCATGATGCTAGGAGACGAAGCACTTTTTGCTGATCCAATTGCTGAATTTGCTGGTCAAAATATTGGTGTTGTGGTAATTTTTCTTGAGTGTTCTTCATAAAAATTAGCAATATGATTTTTTACATAAAAAGGCAATCTCAAAGTGTCATGTTACTTTTCTATCTCTCAGATTGCAGAAACACAAAGGAACGCCTATATGGCGGCAAAGCAAGCTGTTATTGAGTACAGCACAGAAAATCTTCGGCCTCCAATTCTGTCAATAGAAGATGCCATCGAACAAAATAGCTTCTTCCAAATTCCTCAATTTGTTGCTCCTAAGCTACAGCCAGTTGGTGACTACAACCAAGGGATGTCTGAAGCTGACTATAAGATTTTATCAGCGGAGGTAGCAAGTACTCTGTTATGTTGAAGATGGTATAAACTCAGATTTTTAGCCAGGCTAAACACTCACACCTAGTTTTTGTTGTTGTTTTCACAGGTAAAGCTCGAGTCCCAGTACTATTTCTACATGGAAACACAAGCGGCACTAGCCATTCCTGATGAAGATAACAACATTACCATATATTCCTCGTCACAATCTCCTGAGATGACACAAAGTATGGTTGCAAGGTGCCTTGGCATTCCTTTCCACAATGTCCGTGTGATCGCTAGAAGAGTCAGAGGAGGCTTTGGCGGAAAGGGAATGAAAGCAATGCATGTAAGTGCAGACTGCTAACTAGAGCACTTATTTGCTTTCTAAACATTTTCAGTATTCAGTTACCTATGTATTCTCAACTGAAGTTCAGTTACCTATGTATTCTCAACTGAAGTTGGTGATCTTTGTCAGGTCGCATGTGCATGTGCTGTTGCCACATTCAAGCTCCAACGTCCTGTTAGGATGTACTTGGACCGCAAGACGGACATGATAATGGCTGGAGGGCGACATCCAATGAAGGTGAAGTACTCTGTCGGGTTCAAGTCAGATGGCAAGATCACAGCCTTGCACTTGGATCTTGGGATCAATGCTGGAATCTCACCGGATCTAAGTCCATTGCTGCCAACTGCCATCATAGGGGCTCTCAAAAAGTACAACTGGGGTGCTCTTGAATTTGACACCAAGATCTGCAAGACAAATGTGTCCTCAAAGTCTGCAATGTGGGGTCCTGGAGATGTGCAGGGCTCTTTCATCGCTGAAGCCATCATTGAGCACGTTGCCTCGGTGCTTTCTGTAGACACCAATACGATCAGGAGGAAGAACCTTCATGACTTCAAAAGCCTCTTGTTGTTCTACGGAGAAAGTGCAGGTGAAGCCTCTACATACAGCCTGGTGTCCATGTTCGATAAGCTGGCCTTGTCTCCAGACTACCAGCTCAGAACTGCAACGATTGAGCAGTTCAACAGGAGCAGCAGGTGGAAGAAACGAGGCATTTCTTGTGTGCCAGCCACGTATGAGGTGAGTCTCCGCCCGACTCCAGGAAAGGTGTCCATCATGAACGATGGCTCCATTGCCATCGAGGTGGGAGGAATTGAGATAGGCCAAGGGCTGTGGACTAAAGTGAAGCAGATGACGGCGTTTGGATTGGGACAGCTTTGTCTTGACGGCGGCGAAAGCCTTCTGGACAAGGTGCGGGTCATCCAGGCCGACACATTGAGCATGATCCAAGGAGGTATGACTGCTGGGAGTACAACTTCAGAAACTAGCTGTGAAGCGGTTCGTCAGTCATGTAGTGCGCTTGTGGAGAGGCTGAAGCCTATCAAGGAGAGACTTGAGGCCGCTAAGGGCAATGCTTTGGAGTGGGGTGACCTAATTGCTCAGGTGAGGATAAGCCTTATGAGAACTCTGCTTTTAAATGCTGATTGTTAAACATATTATCCCCATCAGGAGTTGCAGTGTTCTTTTCTTTTTTGAGATTTGCTACTCTTCATCATCAATCAACACACTGCAATGAGTAGCGTAGCAAATTAGTATAAATGCTATCTGCTGTGAGAGCAATAGATAGTCTTTCTAGGAGTTTCCAGTGCTCATGGCATCTGTTCCTCAATTGCAGGCAAGTATGGCCAATGTGAACTTGTCAGCACAGGCCTACTGGACTCCTAATGCAACTTTCACTAGTTACTTGAACTATGGAGCCGCCATCAGTGAGGTACCCTTTTCCAAATTACTACTATATTATACTAGCAGTGCAAATGCATCTACCAAGCCAAATTGTTGGAGGCTCCAGCTTCGGTTCTTCTCAAAGCTGACATGTATGTGACTGTAACTCTGAAAATGAACATCGCAGGTGGAAGTTGATGTCCTAACAGGAGCAACCACAATTCTACGGAGTGATCTGGTGTACGACTGTGGGCAGAGCTTGAATCCTGCCGTCGAATTGGGCCAGGTAGGTTAGCTCCAAAGGTGAATTAAAACTGTTTCTGGAGACCAACGAAAATGTGCTTTTCATTAAAAAAAAAAAAAAATGTGCTGGTCCTCTGAACACTTTTAACTATCCACCCAGATCGAAGGCTCATTCGTCCAAGGCGTGGGCTTTTTTACCAATGAGGAGTATGCGACGAACTCAGACGGCTTGGTCATCCACGATGGCACGTGGACATACAAGATCCCCACGGTCGACACCATCCCCAAGCAGTTCAACGTCGAGATGTTCAATAGTGCTCCTGATCAGAAGCGTGTCCTGTCTTCAAAAGGTGAGTGTCTCCATCTCTCTGCACAATGGTTTCTCCCCATTCCAAATCCTAGCAGACTTTCGCAGCTTTCCTGGTAACTGAAAGCACCGCAATGGCTGCATGCTGCCTGAAACTGAAACATGATGTGCTGTGGATTTGAACCATTTTTGCTTGTAGCGTCAGGCGAGCCACCGCTGGTTCTTGCGTGCTCAGTGCACTGTGCCATGAGGGAAGCTATCAGGGCCGCCAGGAAGGAGTTCTCGATCAGTACCGGCCCCGAGAACTCCACTGACACGTTCCAGATGGATGTGCCGGCGACGATGCCCGTTGTTAAGGAGCTCTGCGGCTTGGACGTCGTTGAGAGGTACCTGGAGAGCGTGTCCGCTTCTGGCCCAACCACAGCGAAAGCATAGGTGGTCGTGGCCGGCACACTGCTTGCCAATGCCTGAGATAATGTCATCACATTGCCAAGCTCGCCCGGACCGTGCGTGTTGTGCATTGCTCCGATTCTTAATAGAATACGCGTCAGATTTGGTGGACCCTGCTCGCAGTGCTTGGAGCAGACGCGTCCCAGATCGGAGTGGGGTCGACATTGGAATGGTGGGAGCGATGGAGGCTATGTTGGCATGGAGACAAAAGGCACGGGGCTGACACCCTTTTCGCACTCACCGCGTGGGAGATTTGGAAAGAACGTAATGCCAGATGCTTCAGGAACACATCCACCACGGACCGCGAGCTCCTACGGACCATCAAACGCGCGGCGGATGACTGGATCGATGCGGGAGCGCGGAAGCTTAGTTGTTTAATTCGCGAGTAATCAGCTAGGTATTTTGTGCGGGGTTCAGCAGGGGCGGGGTCGGGCATAATTAGATAGCTAAAAAACCACCCCCTGAGCCTTGCGATCTGTAATTTTAAACTCCTCTCTTAATATAATGAAGCGCAAGTCTTTTGCGTTTTCGAGAAAAAAAAAAGTGTTGGCCAGGACGTGTGTGTGTGTCGAAAATCTTGTGATTTTGATTGGTTTCTGAAGAAATTCTATAATAAATCATAGACGCATGCTCATACCTGCCTTATTGGCAGAAAGGGGATTGGATTGGACAGCTAAGGGTATCAAGGGTAGGCGATCGACGCCGTTTTTGAAGCCGGTGGTTGGCGTATTGTCGGCCTGTTGCCGGCTCGCCGCCGCCGGCGATGGCCAGGCAGTTTCGATTTGCCAGCACCACGGCACGGTCAATCTGTCTTGGGGTTCTGATTTCTGAAGGATTGGTGCATGTGCAGGAGGAAACCCCGACACCTCTCCTCTGGGCTCTGGCTTCGCGTCGCGACACACGAATACTCCTACATTGGCAGGGCAGGCGCAGCTCGCTCGAACCGTCCACCCGCGCCAGCGCCCGTCAACGCGCATCTCTTCTCATCTCCCCGATCGCTTGCATTGCATATTGCTGGCTTGTGGCCTTGTACACTTGTGCTAGTATAATATCTTACGGCTGAAAACAAAAACTGCATGCTGACTGGATGCCCGCTAGTCCAATCCACTGGCTGGATCATTTCCCTTTGTTTTTGCAGAGCAAGCGCCGCCTACGTATATACTATAGTTCATACATTACATATAGAGCCAGAGACTGGGAGGCACATGCATATGTATGATGGATGATGCCATTGGTCCCGCACCTTGAGCTTGACAAGCCTGCACTGCAGCTGCGAGGACGCTTTCGCATCCTGGCCGTCGGCGACGTAAGCTAGCGCGTGCATCAACATCACCGCCCGGCCGGCTGCAGGAGCAGGTCGGGAACTCGTTTAAATAAACAGGAGGGGCACCATCGGCAGCTCCGCTGACCCTGAGGTGCTCTGCTGTGTGGTGTGCTGTGCTGTGCTGTGCAGGAGGACCGAGATGGGGTCGTTGGCAGCAGCAGCCGCCGAGTCGTCGTCGACGGTGGTGCTGGCCGTCAACGGCAAGCGGTACGAGGCGGCCGGCGTGGCCCCGTCGATGTCGCTGCTGGAGTTCCTGCGCACCCAGACGCCCGTCAGAGGCCCCAAGCTCGGCTGCGGCGAAGGTACGTTACGTCAGATCAGAGCGCTATTGTTGATCGATGTTTAGCTCTATGTTCACTAGCTACTCTCTACACTACTAGGTAGCTTAGCTCTATGTTTCGTTCTTGGCTTCTCTTGCCAACTTCCAAGCACGCATGCATGGTAGCTAGTTTTCCTGGGAGTTTCCTATTGTGTATTTGCCAGGTGCATGTGCACCCTCTTCGCCAACTGTACTTCAGATTGCAGATCAAGAAGATGCCAGTGCCTTTTCGTTCCCTAATGCATGGGCGCTGGCGCTATCATCTTTCGTCCATTTCTTCATCCATTGTTTCCATTTTCTTGTGTCCCTCCTATTTTTTTTGCTTGGGATGTCACCATCTCACGGATCGGGTCGTACATGCCAAGAAGCTAAGGCGAATCCATCCATAGAGATCGAAAGGCAAACCTTATGTCCTTATCTGCTACCGTTTCATTAGTACCTCTGTGTGCCTCGATACCAGCTACAACGAAGAAATAAATAAACACAGATGCCTAAAGATGCTTCTTGCAAAATACTCCAATAGATCCTTAGAGATGCATCTGCATTTTTTTATACACACTGATTGATATACAGAAATGTGGAGAGTTTGACTTCTCTCAAAATAAAAGAGGTCTCGCATTTTTCAATGGAAGGAATTGCATTTGCTGTCAGGCAAGACTGGACAGACTGTTTACTTAATAAAAAGAATCATTGTATTTTTTAAAAACCTGGTACTGTTATATTCGGGACATACTACACAGGAAGTTAATATACTACAAGAAACTGGAAGCGAGGTTACAATATGAACTTTGAAATTTTTATGCACTTTCGTTCTATAGAACCTTATCTGCTATTGTTTCATTACCTCTGTGCCTCGATACCAGCTACAAGGTAGAAATAAATACAGCTAGAATGTCAATATGATGTGCAAGGATTTTAAAATACAGATCCCTAGAGATGCTTCTGCCCTTTTTTATACACACTGATTGCTATACACAAATGTACAGAGTTTTGACTTCTCTCAAAATAAAAGACATCTTGCATTTTTCAATGGAAGGAAACATTTGTTCTCAGGCAGGACTGGACAGACTGTTTAATTAATAAAAAGAACCATTGTATTTTACAAAATCAGGTAGTATTATATTCAGGACATACTACACAGGAAGCTAATACTATAAGAAACTGGAATTATCTTTTGAACTACATATAGTATTTTCTTCTTTATATAACGAGGTTACAATGTAAACTCTGAAATTTCCTGCACTTTCGTTACATAGAATTAGCTTGCAGAACACAGCTCTGCATGTACAGTGAAGAAAAACGAGCTAAACTCCACTTTTACAATTCACATTGTGGCAGGTGGCTGCGGTGCATGCGTGGTCCTCATCTCCAAGTACGACCCGGTGACGGACGAGGTGACTGAGTTCTCTGCTAGCTCCTGCCTGACCCTGCTCCACAGCGTGGACCGTTGCTCGGTGACCACCAGTGAGGGCATCGGCAACACCAGGGATGGCTACCACCCAGTGCAGCAGCGCCTAGCTGGCTTCCACGCCTCGCAGTGCGGCTTCTGCACACCTGGCATGTGTATGTCCATCTTCTCCGCCCTTGTCAAGGCGGACAAGATGTCCGATCGCCCAGACCCTCCTGCTGGCTTCTCCAAGATAACTACCTCAGAGGCAGAGAAGGCAGTCTCAGGCAACCTTTGCCGTTGCACTGGATATAGGCCCATTGTCGACACTTGCAAAAGCTTTGCCTCTGATGTTGACCTCGAGGACCTAGGCCTCAATTGCTTCTGGAAGAAGGGTGATGCAGAAGTCGGCAAGCTACCAGGCTACATCAGTGGCAACATTTGCACATTTCCGGAGTTCCTCAAATCCGAGATCAAGTCTAATCAGAAGCAGGAAAATGATGTTCCAATTGCAGTCTCCAATGACGGCTGGTACCATCCTAAGAGCATTGAAGAGCTCCACAGGTTGTTTGACTCCAACTGGTTTGATGAAAATACCGTGAAGATTGTGGCTTCAAACACTGGGTCTGGAGTGTACAAGGATCAGGACCTCTATGACAAGTACATTGACATCAAAGGAATCCCAGAGCTTTCGGTCATCAACAGAGGCAGCGAAGGAATTGAGCTTGGATCAGTTGTGTCCATCTCTAAAGCCATTGAGGTGCTGTCAGATGGGAATCTGGTCTTCAGAAAGATTGCTGATCACCTGAACAAAGTGGCTTCACCGTTTGTTCGGAACACTGCAACCATAGGTGGAAACATAATGATGGCGCAAAGGTTGCCATTTGAATCGGACATTGCAACCATGCTCCTAGCTGCAGGATCGACGGTCACAATCCAGGTGGCTTCCAAAAGGTTGTGCTTCACTTTGGAGGAGTTCTTGGAGCAACCTCCATGTGATTCAAGGACCCTGCTGTTGAGTATATTCATTCCACATTGGGGTTCAGATGATGTCACATTTGAGACTTTCCGAGCAGCTCCTCGTCCATTTGGAAATGCTGTCTCATATGTAAACTCGGCTTTCTTGGCAAGGACATCAAGCGGCCATCTAATTGAGGATATATGCTTGGCATTTGGTGCCTACGGAGTTGATCATGCCATCAGAGCTAAGAAGGTTGAGGATTTCTTGAAGGGAAAATCGCTCAGCTCATTTGTGATACTTGAAGCAATTCAACTACTCAAAGGCACTGTTTCACCATCAGAAGACACTACACATCGTGAATATAGGATCAGCTTAGCTGTCAGCTTCTTGTTCAATTTCCTATCTTCCCTTGCCAACTATTCGAATGCACCATCAAAGATTGATACTCCCAATGGGTCATATACTAATGGAACTACAAATGGTAGCATTGTGAACCCGCCCGAGAAGCATCTTAGGGTTGACAACAAGGATTTGCCAATACGTTCAAGACAAGAAATGGTTTTCAATGATGAGTACAACCCTGTTGGCAAGCCAATCAAGAAAGTCGGGGCAGAGATCCAAGCTTCAGGTATGTACTCTTACACTGATGCATAAACTGATTTAGCTTGAACTTCCAAACATGTTTCACCACAGTGAACCTCTTTTCTTCTGTATACTCCACAAAATAACCATCTCATGTCTCCTTTTTTGCCGTTAGTACATTAGTTTGGTCAGTGCAGAACCACCTCATAAGCTTCAGTCCCAGCATGCTCTACTGATTGTATTTCCTCTCTTAAAAAATGCACTAAACCAAATTTATTTTTCTTATATAGGGGAGGCTGTGTATGTTGATGATATCCCTGCTCCCAAGAATTGCCTCTATGGAGCATTTATCTACAGCACACATCCTCATGCTCATGTGAAAAGTATCAACTTCAAATCATCCCTGGCTTCAAAGAAGGTCATCACAGTTATAACAGCAAAGGATATTCCAAGCGGTGGAAAAAATATTGGAAGCAACTTCTATATGCTAGGAGATGAAGCACTATTTGCAGATCCAATCGCTGAATTTGCTGGTCAAAATATTGGTGTTGTGGTAATGTTTCTTTGGTGTTATTTTAGGTTACACAAAAATAGAAATATGTTTTTGTAGAACCAGGAAAGCTTACCATGTCTTACTGCTTTTCAATTCACTCAGATTGCTGAAACGCAGAAGTATGCCTACATGGCAGCAAAGCAAGCCGTTATTGAGTATAGCACAGAAAATCTGCAGCCACCAATTCTGACCATAGAAGATGCCATCCAAAGAAATAGCTACATCCAAATTCCCCCATTTTTAGCTCCAAAGCCAGTTGGTGACTACAACAAAGGAATGTCTGAAGCTGACCACAAGATTCTATCAGCAGAGGTACAAAACCCTTTGTTATGTTCAAAGTGATATATCTATATTCCAGCAAGGCCAAACTTGACACCAAGTATTTTTGTGCTGACAGGTAAAACTTGAATCCCAGTACTACTTCTACATGGAAACTCAAACAGCACTAGCGATTCCTGATGAAGATAACTGCATAACAATCTATTCTTCGACACAAATGCCTGAGCACACACAAAATTTGATAGCAACGTGCCTTGGCATTCCATTTCATAATGTCCGTGTCATCAGCAGAAGAGTAGGAGGAGGCTTTGGTGGTAAGGCAATCAAATCGACACACGTAAGTCCTGCCTATAACTGGAGTTTTATTTGCTCAACTTTTCTATTTTCAATTACCATTGTACTGTCAATTGAACTTCATGGCATGACCAAAAAACTATTGAGATGCAAATGTGTTAGAGATGACCATGAATTTTCATCTTTGTCAGACTGCATGTGCATGTGCCCTTGCTGCCTTCAAGCTGCAGCGTCCAGTTAAGATGTACCTCGATCGCAAGACGGACATGATAATGGCTGGAGGGCGACATCCAATGAAGGTGAAGTACTCTGTCGGGTTCAAGTCAGATGGCAAGATCACAGCCTTGCACCTTGATCTTGGAATCAATGCTGGAATATCACCAGATGTGAGTCCATTGATGCCACGAGCTATCATAGGAGCTCTCAAAAAGTACAACTGGGGCACTCTTGAATTTGACACCAAGTTATGCAAGACAAATGCCTCATCAAAGTCAGCAATGCGAGCTCCTGGAGATGTGCAGGGATCCTTCATCGCTGAAGCCATCATCGAGCATGTTGCCTCGGCGCTTGCACTAGACATTAACACCGTTAGGAGGAAGAATCTTCATGATTTTGAAAGTCTTGAGGTTTTCTTTGGAGAAAGTGCAGGTGAAGCTTCTACATATAGCCTGGTTTCTATGTTTGAAAAGCTGGCCTTGTCTCCAGAATACCAGCACAGGGCTGCCATGATTGAGCACTTCAATAGCAGCAACAAATGGAAGAAACGCGGCATTTCTTGTGTGCCAGCTACTTATGAGGTTGGTCTTCGACCAACTCCAGGCAAGGTATCAATCATGAATGATGGTTCCATTGCTGTCGAGGTCGGAGGAATTGAGATAGGCCAAGGATTGTGGACTAAAGTGAAGCAGATGACGGCATTCGGATTGGGACAGTTGTGCCCTGATGGTGGCGAATGCCTTCTGGACAAGATTCGGGTTATCCAGGCAGACACATTAAGCCTGATCCAAGGAGGTATGACTGCTGCAAGCACCACCTCTGAAAGTAGCTGTGAAGCGGTTCGACAATCATGTGCTGTACTCGTCGAGAGGCTGAAGCCTATCAAGGAGAGTCTCGGAGCTAAGTCCAACATAGTGGAATGGACTGCCTTGATTGCACAGGTGAGGATAACAACTCTAATTTTGTTGGTAACAAGGGACTTAATATGATTGAAAGAGATACCAAGAATTACAGTTACTCAAATCTTTTTGCCGCCCTTCATTCTATCATTAATGTACTGCAGTTGGTAGCAATGTCAAAAAAGTCTAAGGAACTGTAACTCAACATCAAGCAATTTAAATTTTTCATAACGTGTTCCTCATCTACAGGCAAGCATGGCGAGTGTGAACTTATCAGCACAGGCATACTGGACTCCTGATCCATCTTTCACAAACTACTTGAACTATGGAGCTGGCACCAGTGAGGTATCCCTGATCTAAAATACAATACTAACGGTGCAAGCAGAATTAGCAGGCCAAATTATTGGAGGTTGACTTGAGACTTGCAGCTCCAGTTCTTCTAAAGCTGACATTTGATTGGAAATTTGCAACTGAACATTGCAGGTGGAAGTTGATGTCCTGACAGGAGCAACCACAATTCTGCGAAGCGACCTGGTGTACGACTGCGGGCAAAGCCTAAACCCTGCTGTGGACTTGGGCCAGGTTAGCTATCAAATTAACACAGCCCCTGTATCAACGAAAATGTGCTCCTACTCTAAACACTGTTCATCACTGAAACAGATCGAAGGCTGCTTTGTCCAAGGAATAGGCTTCTTCACGAACGAGGACTACAAGGCGAACTCCGACGGCTTGGTCATCCACGATGGCACATGGACATACAAGATCCCCACGGTGGATAATATCCCGAAGGAGTTCAATGTTGAGATGTTTAACAGCGCCCCTGACAAGAAGCGTGTCCTGTCTTCCAAAGGCAAGCAACTCCACATAATATTTCATCCACGACGGCACATGGACATACACGACTGCTTATGAAATAAAAACAACAATCTTGACATACCGTGGACTTGTTTGCAGCGTCAGGCGAGCCGCCGCTGCTTCTAGCAGCCTCGGTGCATTGCGCGATGAGGGAGGCCATCAGGGCGGTGAGGAAGGAGTTCTCAGTCAGCACCGGCCCGTCGAACTCCGTCGTCACGTTCCAGATGGACGTGCCGGCGACGATGCCCGTCGTCAAGGAGCTCTGCGGCCTGGACGTCGTGGAGAGGTACCTCGAGAGCGTGTCTGCCGCTGGTGCCGGCCAAAACACGATGAAAGCATAGATCCAGCGGGTCTTGATCGGCGCACTGCACGACAGAGATGATGTGTGGTAATGCTATGAGATACAATACAGATGAGATTGAATTTGGGGAGGTCACGAGGTGCAAGGAGCTATGAACAGTGTATAGAGTGAAAAATAAACTACTACACATTACAGTAATAATCATGAAATCGTGTGCTTCGACAGGATTTTGAAGAAATTTTGCAGGGCATACATGGTTCATGGGTGCATACCTTCGTTCTGGGTATGTGGGCATCAGATCAGACCACCTAGGGTAGGCCTCGACGGTCACAGTTGCGCCTTCACATGCTACCACATCGGCCTCACGCCATCGCCGGCCACTCGTTGCTGCAGGCGACTGTGACAACCGCAAGCCTAATCAAAGCGGCGGGAGGGAAATCCTCTTCTGTTCCTGATTTTTTTTTTTTGACACAAACATCAATCATCCTCTCACAATGAATCCAAATGCAAGCATACCATCAGAATTCAGAACACATGTGCAGATGGGTACATGATGACGTCGAATTTGTAGGGGACAAATGCCAAACTTCCATCAGGCCACTTTCAGCATTCCACACTACCCATCATTAAAGCCTAAAGAATTGGACTTATGATGACAGTTCGGCGCCGAGCAGCAATGGTGGATCCTTTTTTCCCGCAGCAAGAATAAGAATCATCTTTCTGAGCAGGTCTTGCAGCTGCCCAAAGCGGCCACTCAAGCATGTCTCTGTGACATCTGGTGGCGTGTCCTCTCCAGGAAGGCTGCAAGCACGGGGATGCTCTTCATCCTGAGGGACGACAGGTCGTTGTAGGCTTATAGCACTCCTTCCAGAGCGAATCAACCAACAGATGTCTTGTCCTGTGCCATTTCAAGGAGATCGCTTAGTGCATCGCCATGAAATAAGGATCGTCACTGGATGTACGGTCTCATCGACTTTGAAAGATCAAACTCTGTAGCAACATTCCTGCCTACCGTGTTGTGCAGCAGCTAGCAGGTATGAGATTCTGAGCTTTCCAATTGCGTCTGGCAACACAGGAACCAAGAGCATCCATCAATCCATGGAAGCCATTTCCCCAGGCAAAATGTGGAAATTTCAGGCTGATTATAACGAATCAGAGAAGACGTGGCTCCTACAAGTGTGCATTTGTGCTTGGATCAGATTTGAAGTTTGTCAGCAGTGACTCCAGTCAATTGGACACTCCATGACAAATTGCTCTTCGGATTATTCTGCACAATTGTACTCGCAACTTATGCCACCTCTGCTCGGATGTGGCATTTGAATTTTTCAAGTAACCAACTAGACAACACAGTGTAGATCATTTGCCACGTCAATGGATTCAACATGCTCCTGTAGCTCAACCAATACACCTTCAATGTTTCTCTAATCTCTAGGGTCAGACCCTCAGACTGCAAGACATCCTTTTGAGCTTTCATCACCAGAGTGAAATCGTTCATCCTCAACATCATTGTGTTAGCTTGCATGGCCTCCATGAAACATCATTTTTGTGTCCCTGAGAGCAAGCGGCGGGTTGCTGCCGTTGCTGTTGGCAAGGCTCCAATTCAACAGGTCGTTCCTGTAGAGGGGGTGGTTCCTTTGACATCCCCCTTCTCTAGCAACAAGACAAGAGATGAATGAAGAGTTTCGCAAGATTTAAGCCGAGCTGCTAAACCTTACAAATAGTACAATGCCTGCTACTATCATGCACAGGCATAAAAGTATAAAAAATTCTGAGAAAACTCCTACTTAAAATTGCAAAACTAAACAAAAAAAATGGTAGCTACAAACAAGTTTGAGACTTAGATTTAAGAACAATTGTCTCCCTTATTGGATAAGCTAACTTCCAGAAGAGGCACGCTCTCTATATATGAGTTATGAGATCAGTTACCTTAATCGCTATATATGAGTTATGAGATCAGTTGCCTTAATCCCAGGCAGCTAAATCAAGATGCTGGTATAAAAGGGTTATATTCGCCTTGTATATTCTGTGAAAAACAAAATGAAACAGTAACAAATTACTACTCTCTCAAATGAAGCCGTCTTCCATAAACTTGCAATTTATTTTTCAGATTTTAGTATCTCATTCTCCTACAAATACTGTTCCAGCATTCACTGGAGGAGGCAAGCGATCGATCATCTCAACTTTGGCTTTATCAGCTCAATTCCTCATGAGACGGGGGGGAAGGGGGGATGGAGAGGAGGCGGCACGCATGGAGGTGGATGGAGAAGGGAAAGCGGGGATGCGGCGCGGAGCAGAGGGAGGAGGCTATTTCGTAGGCGCCGCATGGCGGCGGCGGATGGGGAGGGGAGGCACTTGGCCGGCCGTCGTCTGCGAGAGCAAGCAACAAGGAATAGAAGATGGATGGGCGTGCCTGTTGCTTATCTCCTGCCGGTGAGGTGGCCAGGGACCAGGGGCGGAGCCACGGTGAGGCTGCGGCGGCCTTGGCACCGCCGCCTAGCCCCAGTGTGTCGCGCGCGCACAGCGCCTGCCGCGCCCTCGCCTGCCCAGCGGACAGCGTGTTTGCTTGTCGCCCGCGCTGCCCTTCGCCTCGATTTGGACGCGCAGCTAGGTTTTGTGGTAGGGGAGAGTCACCGGAGCGAAGGAGGGCGGCGGCGCTCTGTTCGGCGACACGAGCGACGGCGAGAGCCGAGAGACCCTTCTGTTGCTCATTTTGAGAGACAGCTACCGGCTAGCGTGCCCACGGCCACGGACGGCCTGCTGAGCCCGTGACGATGACGAAGGTTTCGCCGCTGCCGTTGGGCTGCTGCTGGAGTAAGATTTGATCTTTCTTCTTTCTGAAAACAGGGTTAATCAGCTCAAACATTTGCTAAAAAAAAGGGAAACCATTTGACAAATTCTTTTATGGAAAAAAAAAAAAAAGAGGAAAGTATACTCTTGCTGGTTGTTCTTTTTAGAAAATACACACACTACAGATGCGGCTTCCGGGCTTTGAGAATTTTTTTATTTTTTTCTTTTTACCGGAGAGAGTATGAATCATTCAATCTACTATATACATATACATATACAGAACATAAAAGGAGACGGTGGTGATTCACATAGGAGTATTTGGACTAGCCTCCCTAGTGCTAGTATAAAAGAAACAAATTCATCGGCAAGGGAGAATGAAAACACAAAGCGAAAAGGCTGCTTTGGGAAGATTCTTGGTTGTTTAATAAGCCTATGTGTATCAAATTTATATTTATATCTCTTATAAAACAATACTCTAAAATCTATCTTACGTTCTACGTCATCAGATAGTCTAAACTGTTCAATTCTTAGTAAGAGTCATATATACACGTCCATTGTTAGTCTTCCTATCTCCTCTATCCTCTAGCTAAACTTTAGCTAGAGGTAGTTTTGTTATTGAGACTTTTTGTTGTCATTAGTTTGGTTATTGAAAGAGCTAACGGGAGCGTATTCATTTTGGGGACGTATCAGGTGCAAACCAACCTCTTTGTAAAAACTTCGTACAAATCACGACAAAAAAGTTGTCTAAATTCACAAAAAAATCATACATGTCGATGATATGATGATACACAACCTTTTAAAATATCTTGTCCAAACTTGACTTCGTTTGTGAGATATAAAAATAATAAATTTCAAGCCGAAAGTTATCCGGATGATTTGTCAGAAATTTGTTATTTTTATATCTCACAAACAAAGTCGAGTTTTGATAAGATATTTTATAAGGTTGTGTATCATCATATCATCTACATGTGTAATTTTTTAGTGAATTTAAATAACTTTCTTGCTGTGATTTACACGGATTTTCACGGAAAGTTAGTTTGCATTAAATATGTTCCCATTCATTTTTATCTCAAGCTAAAGTTTAGTTTGAATTTAGGGAGCGTTTGGTTACCGTGCCACACCCCGCCACAGTTTACGCGTCGTAGATGAGTCAAGTGTTTGGTTCACTGCCGTCATCCGCCACAGTTACGGCATGCCAACGGCCGCAACCTACTCCCGCAGCTCATTCTTTATGCCAAAGTCTGCCGCAGGCCCGGCGGCCAAATTTGGCGCCGCAATTCCGGCACTGACGCAACTGAGGCACGGCATCTCATGAGCATGATCCAAACGCTTCCTTAGTTTGAGGGTGCTTACTAGCTAAGATAAAATTTAGCTGATGGATTCAAACTTAACAATATATCACCTGCCTACCCGTAGCTAGCTGTGTGTGACGCCGGTGAGACAAGAACCGCGGTACAGTCTTTTGTTAGACGTTGCTTCCGCTCGCTTTCGCATGTAGTTTAGTTACGTGTTACACCATCACACTTTTTTTTTTTGAGCAAAACACAGAGCTTTCATTCAATCATCATCGGCAGGATTACAATCGGCAGCGGCTAGCTCCGCCAGAAACTCAGGGACGTAGTCGAGCCAAAAGAAGGAGCGCTCAGTGACCGAAACCATATGAGCACAATGATCAGCCACCGAGTTAGCCTCCCTACACACCCATACAATTTTAAACTCTCTAAAATTCCTGCCTAGCTCTGTGATATCGACGCAAAGACCTCCAATAGATGATCTCGAGCACCAACTATCTTGAAGGAGCTTCGTCAGCATACGGCTGTCGACTTCTAATATGACGTAGTCGTAGCCAAGCTCCAAAGCCAACTCCACTCCTTCCTTTGCCGCCATAGCCTCTGCAGTGAGGGCATCTGGGACATCATCCATCCATCCATCGTACTGACACAGTAACAGTGCAGTTAAGGCTGCGTTCAGTTCCCCAAAAAATTTTGGGCAAAAATTTTTACACCTTTTTACGGTACATATATCGAGTATCAAATGCGAACGAAATAAAAAACTAATCGCACAGTTTGATTATAAACGACGAGACGCATCTTTTGAGCCTAATTACTCAATGATTAGCCATAAGTGCTACAGTAACCCATATAATTATTTTTAGAGTGAAATGCACGGGCGGCCCTTAAACTTGTAGCTCTGTGCCACTTGGGTCTACAAACTCTCAAAACCGAAATCTGGGTCCCTAAACTTGTTTAGTTGTGCCACTTAGGTCCATGAACTTGCAAACGAGAAAAAATGGTCCCTGAACTTGTCAGTCTGTGCCACTTTGGTCCATGAACTTGTCGGCTGTGCCACTTTGGTCCATGAACGTGCAAAAGGAGCTGCATGGCACTGTTCTACCACATGGCGGCCTCGGTAGGCCATGCATGGCACTGTTTGTGGTGATGACGTCAGCACTTTCTTCTTAATTTGCAAAATTAATATCTTTTTATTCGGAGCTCCAAATATAACAAATAATATATCAATTTTGATCGTCTCGACGAGTTCTTTGCAATGGTGTCTGTTTTATTGTTTGAGATAGTTTTATTTTATAAAAAATTAAATATTTCTACAAAACAAGTGAGAATAATAAAACACGTAGAATTTATTTAAACATGCAAAAATTATTTATTTTCTAGGTTTCATATTTTTTCTAGATAGAGTACATCATGAAGAGGCTACATAAAAATTTTCATTAACTTAGCATGCACCAATAATTGGTTATAAAATAAACAAATATCGATTACTATGGAGAAATATCAAAAGTTACTGTTCACACGCTGAAACAGTCTCAAACAATAAAACGGAGTACACCATTGCAAAAGAGCTCGTCGAGACGATCAAAATTGATATATTATTTGCTATATTTGGAGCTCCAAATAAAAAGATATTAATTTTGTAAATTAAAAAGAAAGTGCCGACGTCATCACCACAAACAGTGCCATGCACGGCCTACCAGAGGCTGCCACGTGGTAGAACAGTGCCATGCGGCTCCTTTTGCACGTTCATGGACCAAAGTGGCACAGGCCAACAAGTTCATGGACCAAAGTGGCACAGGCTGACAAGTTCAGGGACCACTTTTTCGCGTTTGCAAGTTCATGGACCTAAGTGGCACAACTAAAGAAGTTTAGGGACCCAGATTTCGGTTTTGAGAGTTTGTGGACCTAAGTGGCACAGAGCTACAAGTTTAAGGGCCGCCCGTGCATTTTCGTCTCGCCGTTTCTATGCGAGTTATGAAATTAGTTTTTTAATTAGGCTAGTCTCAGTGGGGTTTTATGGAGGGTATCATGCACATTTATTAGGGTGCCACATCAATGATTTGTACTTTTTGCATGAAACACAGAGGAGAGAGAAAAATTCGTTTCATCCCCACGACACGAGCCGGGCAATGATTTCCACACCGTGAAACTAGAATGAAACTCCGACTGAGAAGCCTTAGCGTTTCATCGTAGGGGAAGGCGGGCTCGGGGAGCGCCTCCGCCGCCGTGGGCGAGGCTGCTCCACGCGTGGGCGAGCGCCTCCGCCGGCGTGCGCCGTTGGCCGCGGTCGAGGCCAGTCCACGCGCGGGCGAGTCCCTCCGCCGCCGCGGGCGAGGCCGCTCCACGAGTGGGCGAGCGCCTCCCGCCGCGCGCGCCGTTGGCCGCGGTCGAGGCCGCTCCACGCGCGAAGCGAGTCCCCTCCGCCGCCGCGGGCGAGGCCGCTCCACGCACGCGCGGGCGAGCGCCTCCGCCGGGCGCGTCTAGCCGCGGGTGAGGCCACGAGCGCCTCCGGCGTGAGCGAGGCCGCTCCGCCGCGGGCGTCGCTGGCCGCGGGCGAGCGCCTCCACCGCGGGCAAAGGCCGCTCCGTTCGCGGACGAAGGATGGAGGGGAAGCCGGCCGCCGGCGAGCTCCGCCGCGCACGAGTCGGAGGTGGTGCCGCACGAGAGTTCTCCGCGTGGACACGGTCGCCGCTGCGGCTGCCGTAGGCGATGGAGTGAATAGAGAGAAGAGAGACGCCCGAACGACGCCTACGCCGTCATGGTCGCCGTGCTGCCAGCCATGGAGGTCGTGGCGACCGCCGCCGCGGCGAGCGGAAGAGCGCAACCGGCCGCGCTGTCCTACTCCGAGCGCCGCCGCGACCCCAGCGTCCGCCTCGAGTGGGAAGCTCCTCCCGCTCCGCCTCTCCTCGGTGGCCTCGACAGACATGTCTGTACTGCTGCAGCTCCACTCGGACTTGCTCGACGGCGTGCGGCGGCGTTCGCGACCAGCAGCAGCAGCTTGAACTATGTCCTCCGCCGATGCCGCCGTCCCGCAACAGCAGGCAGCACCAACGATGGCCCCTGTGCAGCACGGCCGCGGATAGGAGGCTTCGTGCATTGGATAGATGGATAAAGAGATGACGATGATGAGATGCCCTGCTGGTGGGACCCGCGAGAGATTAAAATAATCATATGAAACTGTAGAACAAAATTATACATTGAGAGAGACTTGTTTCATGCTAAGTTCATATCTTGGAAACCGGGAGATGAAATCTTCCATTGAGACTAGCCTTAGTGTCCAAAAATCCCTTTCGACATCCGATCAAACATCTGATGTGACACCCAAAAATTTTCACCCCATCAACTAAACACCCCCTAAAGAAAAAAAACGAGGCGCATGCAACAGTGCGCGCTAGGCAGGCCCAGCTTGGTTGGAGTGCCAAGGCCTTGTTCTTTTTCCCATATTTTCGTAAGTTTTTCCACTCTCTCCATCACATCAATTTGTACCAACATGTATGGAGCATTAAATGTAAGTAAAAAAAATAACTAATTATACAGTTTAGTTATAAATCACAAGACGAATCTTTTAAGCCTAGTTGGATCAAGATTAGACAATATTTACCAAACACAAATGAAAGTGTTACAGTGCTTCACATGCAAGTTTCTTGCGATCTGAACAAGGCCCAAATTGCCGATGCACGTCAGCAGGCCGGAGGTAGTATGGTATGGAGCGCTGCCCGGCCACCAACCGACACGTGGCAGAGTACTGTAGGGGCCGCGCGAAAGCAGCCGCCACTTGATGCGAATGTCCAGCAGGCCGGTGTCAGAGGAGAGGTCCGAGCCTCCTGTCCGTCCCCCCTCATCAAAACCCACAAGCCAGCTGCCTATGCTGCTGCCAGTACAGTACACTCTGAAGATCCACGCGGTGTCGGGATGATGCGTTGTTGTTGTATCGGTTTTTATTTTTTTTAGGGATATTGTTGTATCGCTGATGGTGGAAGACAGGTATGGCTGCTTTTTTTTTTTTTTTTTTTTTTTGGAGAACACAGGTATGGCTGCCTTGCGACCATGCCGGCCGTGATGGCTCTGACCATGCCGAGCTGGCGCCGGGAGCTGGTTAATTGGCCGGGGGATTAGGTAACTAATAATAATTAATTGGGCTCGTGGATAGATTCTGATGGGCTCAGGTTGGGCCGCGTGGTGGCCGGGCGTCACGTGGGAAGGGGACGGAACTGCGTAAGCAACAACAGTGCAGCACGAGTGGGCACGTGCTGCCGGGGATTCTGGGACCCCCGCCCGCCCACGCCTCGGGATCCTCGTCGCCCTCACGTGATTCGATGCCCGGCTTGTACCCGGCGTCCAGCCTCCAGCGGGTAAAGAGCGTCCGTGACGGTGAACAGATAGATAGTGCAGAAGACATTTTATTGAACCAAAAAAGACATAAGATAGCGCTAGGGAGAAAACAATAGCTAGTCTCACCCTCTTTCAAAAAAGAAAATCAAATCTTTCATGGCTTGCTCGGCTATGCACATTAATGTCGGTTTTTTTATTGTTTGTGGACCTGAACTATCTAGCAATTTCTTCCATCTGGTTCGAGATATCCTAAAAGCAAGATTAATAATGTAGTTATCCTAAAAGTAAGGTTAATAATGTAGTTAGCTATTGGTTGTAAGGATCTTGCAGCCTATATCTTAATCTACCTATATAATAGTTATCTATTCACTATTAATACGTGTCTTCTATATATATCTCATAAAGTTTCTTGGTTCTTATGTTTAAACCGGTTATAACACTACTACACAAAAAGATTTTGCAAGGCACTTCAAAATTGAGCGGAGGCGGTTTTAGCACAAAACCGCCTCGGTTAATCGGTTCCAACCGAGGCAATCCACCGGGCGCAAAGAACCGCCTCGGTTAATACATTAACCGAGGCGGTTTTTATTATAAAACCGCCTCGGTTAATCATAATTAACCGAGGCGGTTATTGTAAAGGAAACCGCCTCGGTTAATGTATTAACCGAGACGGTTCTTTTAAGATAACCGCCTCGGTAAATTGCCCCGATGCGGAAGCCCACTAGGGCCCGATAGGCTGCCATCATATATAAGCGGAGACTAGGGTTTCGCTCACTCATTCTATCCTCCCTCCCCTCGGCGGCCGAGCGGCCTCTCTTTCCCCTCTACTCTCTCCCTCCCTCTCCCCTCTGCTCTCTCCCTCCCTCTCCCGGCACTTTGCCGAGCCGCGGCCCCTCGGCGGGCGGCAAGGGGGACGGCGGCGGGGCTGGGCACGGCAGACGTCGCGGCCCGACGGCGGACGCGGGCGCGAGGTGCGGCTGGCGAGCGAGCCGGCGCGAGGTGCGAGATCCGGTGGCGCGAGCCGCGGGGCGCCCCGGCGGTGTGGTGCGCGGCCATGCCTGCCTGGCGGGCGGATTCGGTCATGTGGCTCCTCCCCAAGCTCCCCTCGGTGGACCCGGCCCCTTCCGTGCGGATCGACGCCCAACGGCGGCGGATCAAGCTTCGGCGGCCGGGATCCGTGGCAACGACGGTGCGGATTCAGCTCCTCCGCCGAGATCCACGGCAACGGGCGCGGCAGCCTCAAGCGCGGATCGCTCCACCGGTGGCGGATCGAGCTCCACCGACGGCGGATCGAGCTCCACCGAAGACGGATCGAGCTTCCTCCACGCTGATCCGCCTCCTCCCTCTCCCTCCATGGCACCACCGGTGGCGACGGCACGGATCCGGCGACCTCCTCCCTCCCCTCCATGGCCGCCACTCCCGAGCTCCTCCACCGACGGCGGCGGCGGCCGGGACTGCGTCCCGGCGGCGATGCTTGGCGGCGGTGTGCCGATGGGCTCCGGCGGGCCCTGATGGGCTTGGCGGGCTTTCTTCTTTTTTTTTTTTTTTTATTCCGATTAACCGAGGCGGGCATGAAACCGCCTCGGAAAAGGCCGGATTTACCGTGACCTTCCATCCGAGGCGGTTGGCCAAAACGCCTCGGTTAAGCACTTTTTAACCGCCTCGGTTAATATTTATGTAGTAGTGTAAGTTTATAGTCTGCTTCTCTCTTTTTTTTTCACCACAGCATTCAGGTTTTTTATAGCCAGTTATTATACTTGCTCTAAGAGTAAGTACAACAATTGGCTTATAGCCAAGCTAACTATTATTTTTGTTGGTATGAAAGAGAGAAGAGAGCAAGCAGCAAGCTAGGAACATGATCATAGGTAGCGATGGACCCAAATAGAAGTGTATATAAGGATGAATAGAAAAGAGAATACAAGACATTGTACCATGTAATTATTAAAAATACTTACAAAACCATTATATAAGTTGACTCTTATAACTTAACTTATACTCGAGCATTGAGCTCTATTATCTCAGTGGTGAGTGGAGATCGAATTACATGTTAGAAGTAAAAGACTTTTCTAACTCACCTCTCACTAGCTCTGTGAGAGAAGAAGAAAAGAGAGAAAACAAGGTCATGTTAACATGTGAACGCAACAAATGTGTTAGAAAAGTTAGAGAATCTCTTTTCCTGCGGTAGCTACCACCGCAACCAGCCAAAGCAATTCCCCTCGCCGTCGCACTGTCACTTCACCTCATCATTGATTACTGCATGGTATAGTAACATTTATCTTATCTTATCCAAACTCTGAGCGTAAACGCCACTCCGGCCGGCCGCGACCTCCGTTCCCTCGGCACACCCATTGCCATGGAAGCCATTGGTTCACCTCCTAATGACCTAATCTCCACAAGCTAATTTATTATTTTCTACTCGTCAGATCGGAAGCTGCCACTGATAAACGGTCCCTTTAGGCGATGGCTCGATCATGACAAGTGTCTACTGTCGAAACCCGGCCAATAACTCTCCACCGTTTCATTAAACCCAACTATGACTCTCGTTTTTACGTGTATGTGATAAAACGGAGAAATCAAACTCACGTACGTTACTTATCTCCACATGTGCTAGGTTAAAACTTTAACACAGGCTCTTTAACTAACTTCTCGTTACTTTAATCGTGAGAAATCCGAGCAGATCCTCATCCTGAAATGTTAATTACTAGCTCGTAGTACTTTCCTCCTACACATGACACATGAGAATGAGAGGGAGACAGGGGTGGGGAGGGAGAGCTACTACTACTAGCGCGTACTCCCTCCGTCCCAAAATAGATGTCATTCTCGACTTAAGAAGTCAACATTTTCAAAATACCTAGGTAATTATATATTAAAATATATAAATATTTATACTAAGTAATTAGTATCATTGGAAAGATCTTTAAGTCTAGTTTTTTAACAAATTTATTTGGAGATGAAAATATTGCACGTTTTTTTTTCTATAAATCTACCAAACCGAGAAAGTTTGGTAAGACGCATCCCATAACGTCATCTAATATGGGACGGAGGGAGTAAACGACAGCTTAGTAGAGTATGTGTCAGACGCACACCATGTGTCAACATGTCTAGTGTCGGGCTTTGTCAGTGGCTGCAGATGCGTGCAAGCTTTCTTTTCAACCTGCAGCAAGCTAGCAAAAGCTGGCTCTACCCCACCCCAGAAGTGAGGAAACCGTGTTACAGCGAGTAATAATACTGGACTGGAGTACTAATCAATGAGCCTGATCAATTCACCGTACGAGAAGGTACCATACGTACGCCCGGCTGGCCTCTGTCATCGTACTACGAACCGGCACCGGTGATCGATCGTTAACCGATCGAAAGGCAACAGAACAGGTCGATCCTAATTTAGTACTAGGTCGGTCCGCCCAGAAAGATATAATCATTCTAGATTTAAATGAAACAAAAAATATAGGAAAAAAATTTAAACATGAAGCATGAAGGTGGGTAATTATTTAGAAAATAAAATGGGTTTAATGGTGACTACTTTCAAAGGCGAATCCAGAATATTATGTCATTGAGGTTAAGGACTGAGCAATGAGTCAAATATACATCGATTCTTTGATTGAAATAGCAATTTGCAGGTGGATTAAAGAACTTTAAGTGAGTTTCGAGCAAGTTATCAGAGTCAGCTGACCCAATAGATACACATAGATCCGCCGTTGACTACTGTAGTCTATCAGATTATAGCAAGATGTTTCTATTTTTATAGAAATTTTAGGATTTATATAATTTTTCTTCCCAGCTATTACCGTGGAGGCTCTACTCGGGAAATGGCAGTACTGTAACATCCGAGGAATGGAGCCGGGCATGGACAGAGGAAATTGACCGACGACGGCAGTAACCATTCTCGGTGCATGCGTGGCAGACTTTTTCCCCTGCTCTGCTGCTGCGTACGAATGCCCCTGCGAGGCGAGCAGCATTTGGGCCTTGATTAGATGGGGGAAGAGAGATTGAAAAGTTCTATAGTAGTTCGTTTGTATTTGGTAAATATTATCCAATCGTGACTTAATTAGGCTCAAAAGATTCGTCTCGTGATTTACAACCAAACCATACAATTAGTTATTTTTTTACTAACATTTAATGCTTCATATATAGGGTAGAAATTGATGTGATGGAGAGAGATTGAAAAGTTCTGTAGCATTTCGTTTGTATGTGGCAAATATTGTCCAATCGTGGACCAACTAGGCTCAAAAGATTTGTCCCGTGATGTACAACTAAACTGTGTAATTAGTTATTTTTTACTTATATTTAATACTTTTTACATGCGGGTATAAATTGATGTGATGGAGAGAGAGTGAAAAAACTTGGAAGTTGGGAGGTAATCTAACGTTTGGTTTCCGCCACGATGCTTCGGCACCCATTTCCATAGACAGTTGCACAGGATCCAGCTCATGGAGTCACGTGGTCGTCTGCATGCATTGCGGGTTTTTGTTTCGAAGAGCATGCGTTCTTTTTTTTAAAAAAAATACTGGGACTGCTACTACTACTGGTACTGGCACAGCCAGTAGCTAACGGAATTATGCTAGGGGGGACAGGGGAGAGAGAGTGGTGGATGCAGTGCATGCGACGGGCCACGTTGGGTCCGTGCTGGGCGGCAGCTTCCTCGCCCCTCTTCAGTCTTCACTATTTCCTCCCCCACCCATCGTCACACCTTTCCCCTCTCATCACTCCACTCATCATCTCCTTCACAGTTCACACTCACTCCACTCTCGTCACTGAGACTAGTAGCAAGGCTAGCTACTACTGCTCGTACTGTCACTTGCTCGTTTCAAGGCGGAAGTGCCTTGCTTGTGCCAAGTAAAGTAGCCGTACGGTTACCTCGCTTAGCCAGCTCTTGCGTTCGCGATGGCGTCGGAGTGGGAAATGACCATGGGGGTGGATCTCGGCATGGGAATAATGGACACGTACCACCACAGCGCCTCCAGCATCACCACGGCGCCGCCGATGAGCAGCAGTCACCACAGCGGCGGCGCCAGCTACTCCACGGCGCACCACCACCATTACTACTACGGGACGCCGCCGCCCATGGGCGACGCCGCCATGCGCTCCACCGGCGCTGCTGGCGCTCACGAGTTCTTCCCCACCGCGGCGGCCACTGACGAGGGGCACCACTACTCGGGGGCGCCCATGGTGGGTGACGAGCCGTCACCCACCGCTAACTCGTCGGATCACCAGACGTCGCTTCTCTCCTTCGCCGATGAGTTCTACATACCCGTAAGTACCAAAATTAGAGAGGTTATAATTTCGATGCACGAGCCACGAGCTCGCTAAACAATTGCGATGTATACGATGATTCAGGAGGAAGCTGCCGAGCTGGAATGGCTGTCCAAGTTCGTGGACGACTCCTACTCCGATATGCCGACGAATTACTCGTCAGCCGCGCATGCCGCCGCAATGGCAGCGGCTGCGGCTGCCGGCAATGGAGGAGGAGGCACTTCGGCCGGTCAAGACAGCTGCGTCACGGCGGCGCAAGCTGGCCGCGGCGCGCGTAGCAAGCGGTCGTCCCGCGCGACCGCCGCGGCATGGCAGTCGTCCTTCGTGCCGCGCCCACCATCGCAGTCGTCTCCATCAACGTCGTCTTCGGATCACCTGCCGTCGTCGAACAGGCCGGCACGCCCGAACGGCGGCAGCCGCGGCAAGAAGAGCCCGGCGGCGGCGGCGGTGCCCGCTGGGGATGAGGTGGGCATGGAGGGCGGCGTGCGTCGGTGCACGCACTGCGCGTCGGACAAGACGCCGCAGTGGCGGACGGGGCCACTGGGCCCCAAGACCCTGTGCAACGCGTGCGGCGTGCGGTTCAAGTCCGGGCGGCTGGTGCCTGAGTACCGGCCGGCGGCCAGCCCCACCTTCGTGCTCACGCAGCACTCCAACTCGCACCGCAAGGTCGTGGAGCTGCGCCGCCAGAAGGAGCTCATCCTCATCCGCGGAGGAAGCCACGGCCACCGTGACGCCGCCGCCGCCGCCGCGGCTGCCTCGGCGGCTGCAGGATCCGCCGGGCCGAGGCCGGAGCTCATTTTCCGTGACTACGGCGTGTGTTAGCTGCCCGGCAAGGCAACGACCTGCGACCGGCACGGTGGAAGCACGATCGCGTCGTGCATTAATTGCTTGCATGGAGCCTAGATCCTTTTCAGAAATTATATTCCAGATATTTTTATTTTTCTTTTTGTTAATTGTTAAATTGTTGGTACCTACTTCCTCCTCCTCACTCCCTGCTTGTAAGTTACATGAGAGATCAAAGAATTCTGTTGGTATAAATTGTGATCTTTTGTCAGTAACCATGCTACTAAACCCGTCATGGCGTCATGTGTCGAGTACACGAATGACTGGCCATGATTGTGATCTAGCAAGCATATTTAGTTGTGGTGGCACGCGTTCCGTCCGACATGAGCGCGTGCCGTCTTCTTAATTACCATGTATAAATACTTGGAATGTTGATCAGTTTGTTCGTCATTCAATCTTTCACTACTAAGGGGTGTTTGTTTCCTTCTCTGCAACTTGTCACCTAATACGTAGAATGTTTGGACATATGCATGGAGTATTAAATATAGACTAAAAAATATTTAATTGTACAGATTTCGAGTATTTTATAAGATGAATCTTTTAAATATAATTAGTTCATGATTTGATGATATTGTGCTACAATAAATATGTGCTAATGATGAATTAATTAGGCTTACAAAAATTATCTCATAGTTTCTTGACAAGTTCTATAGTTTATTTTTGTTAGTATTCGAACACTCTGATACCCTCGTATAATATCCGATATGACACTCTAAAACTTTTAGCTCCAGTTCTAATAAACAATCTCTAAGCTGCAAGAACTACTTCGCTCACTTACGTAGGTTGCAACAATTAGCTTTCTTTGTGGTTTATTTACTACTACTACTCCATTGCTTCTTTTTTCCTTACCTGGTCGGTCAAGCTTTTCAACGGAGAAAACGAGATAGAAGAGAGCCGAGAATGGTGGGTGGTCCAGCACGTGACCTGGGCCTATGGACTATGGTGGCCTTTTTGGTAGGGGACAGAAAGAGTGGGCAACGTTCCGGTCACGTGGTAGAAGAAATACCGCCGCCTCCTTATATATTTACTGTACAGCCGTCATGTAAACCATCTTTCTCCTCGACTTTTCTCGGCGTTTGTTTTCTCCGCGGCGTGGGGCTGACTGGCTGGCTGGCTACACAAAAGGCAGGCCGAGCAAAGGGCGTTGTGGCCTGCCATGGAGAGTGTGTGGGTGTGCATGACTGACTGCGTGCGATGCGACCTCTACCGACTTCTCCATGTGGCCGTGATCTCTTGGCCTGCTGCTGCACGCCTGCACTGCCTGTACCGTAAAAAAAAAAATTTACTAAGGCTTGCTGGGGATGAATATGCTAAGTACATATTAATACTTTGGGTTAATGCGGCAGCATGACAGGAGCACCGGTCTAAGTCTAAGGATGATGCCTACTGTACCTTTATAAGAAAAGAGAGAGATGCTGCAGAAAATTCAAACTAACGCATATCGACGGTGACCACGAGCCGAAGACTTTGGGAGCACGTCGTCGTCACCGCGTGCATCACAGGGCTCGATCGTAAGGAGTAGTATAAACATGAGCCCAGCAGGGACCAGAGTACCAGACCAGGGTGGCGTCTGGCGTCTGGGAAACCAGCTCGATCTGGCCGTTGCACGGTTGCAGTGCAGGAAGGGGAGGTGGCCGCTTTGCTAACCGTGTGAGGCAGCTGCTAGGGGATCGATGGGGAAGGTGACGCCGGCGGCGACGGTGGTGGTGGCCGTGAACGGCAAGCGGTACGAGGTCGCCGGCGTGGATCCGTCGACGACGTTGCTGGAGTTCCTGCGCACCCACACGCCCGTCAGGGGCCCCAAGCTCGGCTGCGGCGAAGGTACGTAATATAATAAGTACGTCGTCGGTACGTGGCCCTTTCAACTTTCATTGCCTGTCTGTATGTATCACTGGCATGGGAATAAAACGAAGAAAGATGCCCCGTTTCCATTTGAACCTAAAAAAAATACGTAAAAGAAATCAACGTACTTAATTTCTTGCTCTAACAGTCCTCTAACAGATTTTCCTTTTTTTTTGGCTACAGTATCTTTCTCGTTCCCAAGATTGCATCTCTCCTAATAGGCTAGGGCCTACCCAATTATCAGTGTCCTTCCCCTCGACACTCCTTCCCTCCATTGTAGTAGTCACCGATAGCAGTCGATACTATGGAAAGAGGGCTAAGCTCATGGAGGTCAGGACTCAGAAATATAGGCTAGTGTGTAGCGGTTGTATTGGAGAAGTTCCATTTGTGAGGTAGAGGTGGTCGTGGGAGCCGCAACCAGGGATGTCATCGGGAAGTGGCATGTTGATTTTAGAGTTGGGTTCGACCTCGAGGACTGGGATGTAGAGCGTCGGCACAAAGGACATGAGAAAGGGGCCGATGTAGGGGTGGCAAACACTAAGCAAGGGCAACAATGGTGATCTGAAATCTTGAAAGAGGCTAGAGGCGATGCGACTATGCAAGTATGACTAACAAGGGGAAGAAGAGACAAAACAAAGATAATTAAAGCTGACAGTGGGTCGAGATCCAAATCAAACCCGCACCGATCCAAAGCATGTATATTTGAAAGTTAAATCCAAACCAAACTAGACCGTGACTTCAATCATCCACACCAAACCAAACCACTCCATTAAAATATATTTTCAACCCACCAATTCACTGTCACCTCATGCTATTGTTTATATTTAGTCATAAGCAAAAGCAAAAATAAATAGATAGAATAAAAACTCATTATTTACTCTATTATTGAGAGTCAAACCAAATCAAATCCCACTTTAATAGGGCCCAAACCAAAACTGCACCAACAGTCTTCTTAGCCCGTTTCACCCCAAACCAATACAAAGACAAAAAACAAAACCAAACAAAAAAACTGGCTTAACCCAAACCATTGTCAGGTTTAAAGATAATAATGTGAAAGATACTCCCTCTAAAAAATGTAACTATAGATTTAACCATTCATCTTATTTAAACATTTTGTAAATACTATAAAATAAATAAATTATTATTAAGTATCTTTAGTGATAAAATAAGTTATAACAAGATATATTATATTTATATAAAAATTTTGAATAAAATAAATGGTCAAATGCTACTTTTGAAAATCTCGCGGACAGAGGGCATAGGTAATATGTATTAGTGAAGATTATTATCAATAATATGTTGAGTTTTCCTAAATAATTCTAAAAACAATTTTAGATCATTCCATTATGAGAGTTATTACATTGGGGTCTAGCGGAGTAACCCCATCCATTAGCCGTCCAGCACTCCAGCTTTTGTTTAGAAAAATAGCTGTCCAGCATGATACTGCTTTCCACGTCACCATCTTGGGGCCGCGACGCCACCTGACCCTGAAGTCATCCCACTCTTTCCCCTGTTGCCGCCGCCGGCCGCTGCCCCGTTCTCCCACCGATTTGCTCCACGCTCGCCCTTTCGCTCGCTCGAGAAGCACAAGCGCCGCCGTCGGGCTCCCCTTCTCCTAACGCCGCCGCTGGGCTCTTCCTTCCCGTGCGCCGCGCTGCTGAGCCCCTCCTGTGTTGGGACTCCGAATCCATGCCGACTCCGCGCTCCTTTGCCGCCACCGGGATCCTCTCCACGCGGGCTCCGAACTCCTCTCAGCCCGCTCCTCCTCTCCGCGACGCATGCGAGATCCTGGGACTCGTCCGCCAGGCTCCTCGTTCCACGCCAGCGGCCGTCCCCCTCCTCGCCCCCATCCCACCTCCTCCCAAATGGTACGCTTCGACGTCCTTCGCTTCGCAAGCTAGCTTTTGAAGGAAACAACCTTCGAATCGAAGCATGCACAGTTTAAGATGTCCCAAATAGGGCCTTGGGTTAGGGGTTTAACTTGTTTTGTTTTTGTAAGTTGATAGGTTTGGAGTATATGTTTTTGTAGTTCAGTAGTTGGATGTGAGGATGCCTAATTTCATAGTTGGATGTGAGTGTCGAAAATGTGCCCCTCTTTTAACATAATCATCACCTATCTTCCCCCCACAAAATGAAAGATTTGTGCTAATTCATACGACAAAACTACATTTTTTATGACTTAATTAAAAGTGTGAAAATGTGTTGTAACAAAAAAGGTAGTTTTGTAACAAGGATTGTAATATAAGTGTAGTTACACAGAATTAATTGATCATAGTGTACTTCCATGAAAAAAGTATGTCAATAACAGAATATAAAGTGTAGTTTTGTAAAACTAAATATTGAAAGTAGTAGGTTTAGCCACCCAGATTCACATTCTCTTAAACTTGAATGCAACTCGAATTTGGATGTCTATTCAATACCACATAGATTATTTTATGGCTGGTCAGGTTATTTTAATGATGCGCACCTATCTCTAACCTATTTGCCCTACTAATGGACTCTTAACAACTTTATACTGTGGCAGGTGGCTGTGGTGCATGCGTGGTCCTTGTATCCAGGTTTGACCCAACCAGTAACGAGGTAACAGAGTACTCGGCGAGCTCCTGCCTGACGCTGCTCCACAGCGTGGACCGTTGCTCGGTGACCACCAGTGAGGGCATCGGCAACACTAAGGATGGCTACCACCCGGTGCAGCAGCGCCTGGCTGGCTTCCACGCCTCACAGTGTGGCTTCTGCACTCCTGGCGTGTGCATGTCCATCTTCTCCGCCCTCGTCAAGGCTGACAAGGTGGACGGCCGCCCCGACCCTCCTGCAGGCTTCTCCAAGCTGACCACCTCTGAGGCCGAGAGGGCTGTCTCAGGCAACCTGTGCCGATGCACTGGATACAGGCCCATCGTTGATGCCTGCAAGAGCTTTGCGGCTGACGTTGACCTCGAGGACCTGGGCCTCAACTGCTTCTGGAAGAAAGGCCATGAGCCTGCAGATGCCAGCAAGCTTCCAGGCTACAACAGAGGCAATGTCTGCACCTTCCCCGAGTTCCTCAAATCAGAGATCAAGTCTTCTCTAGAGCAGGTGAACGGTGCTCCGGTTGCAGTCTCTAGCAATGGCTGGTACCATCCTAAGAGCCTCGAAGAGCTTTACAATCTGTTTCATTCCAATTGGTATGATGAAAATTCTGTGAAGATCGTGGCTTCAAACACTGGGTCTGGGGTGTACAAGGATCAAGACCTATATGAAAAGTGCATCGATATCAAAGGGATCCCAGAGCTTGCAGTCATCAATAGAAGCAGCAAGGGGGTTGAGCTTGGATCAGTTGTGTCAATCTCTAAAGCCATTGAGGTGTTGTCAGATGGAAACCAGGTCTTCAGAAAGGTTGCAGATTACCTGAACAAAGTAGCTTCACCATTTATTCGGAACACTGCAACCATAGGGGGAAACATAATCATGGCACAGAGGTTGCCTTTTGCATCTGATATATCAACCGTACTACTAGCTACAGGTTCGACAGTCACCATCCAGGTGGCTTCCAAAAGGATATGCCTCACTTTGGAGGAGTTCTTGGAGCAGCCTCCGTGTGATTCTAGGACTCTTCTGATAAGCATATTCATCCCAGATTGGGGCTTGGATGTAGATGGTGTAACCTTTGAAACGTTCCGAGCAGCGCCTCGCCCATTTGGTAATGCCGTCTCATATGTCAATTCTGCTTTCTTGGCAAAGACTTCAGAGGATGCAGCATCAGGAGATCGTCTCATTGAAGACATATGCTTAGTGTTCGGCGCCTATGGGGTTGATCATGCCATCAGAGCCAGGAAGGTTGAGGATTTTCTAAAGGGCAAAGCAGTGAGCTTGTTTGTTATACTTGAAGCCATTCGTTTGCTTAAAGAGTCTATTTCACCATCAGAAGGGACAACACATCCTGAATACAGGATCAGTTTGGCTGTCAGTTTCTTGTTCACCTTCTTGTCTCCCCTAGTGAAGGCTGATACCCCCGATTGGTCATATACAAATGGCGGCTCTAAGTACTCATTTGAGGATCAAGCTAAGGTTGACACTAGTGATTTGCCAATACATTCAAGACAAGAAATGATCTTCACCGAACAATACAAACCAGTTGGCAAGCCGATCAAGAAAGACAGGGTAGAGCTTCAAGCTTCAGGTATACATTAATACAACACTATACCTACCAATTTTTGGTATCTGAGGTACCATTTGATGGATCCTGAAAAAGGCTATTATTCCAGTGTCCAATTGATCTATCAACTTACATTTGATTTTTATAGCTTGAGCTTTTGAATATGTTTTTGTTAACTCTTTCATCCTCATAACACAAAATTACAACCGGATGGTCTTTTTTATTTACTTGTTCTCACATTTACTAAAGTTTTTCATTGAAATGGTACCTCAGATAATATATATTTACTTGTTTTCACAAAATTACTATAGTTTGGTTAGTGTTGTACCATCGACTTATATATTCCTTGTTCTCACATTTACTAAAGTTTTTCCTTGAAAATCGCTCTTAACCATATCCTGTTTTTTCTTACACAGGGGAGGCTGTGTATGTTGATGATATCCCTGCTCCCAAGGACTGTCTCTATGGAGCATTTATCTATAGCACACACCCTCATGCTCATGTAAAGAGTATCAACTTAAAATCATCTTTGGCTTCAAAGAAGGTCGTCACAGTTATCACTGCAAAGGATATTCCGAGCGGTGGACAAAATGTTGGAAGCAACTTCCTGATGCTCGGAGACGAAGCATTATTTGCAGATCCAGTCGCTGAATTTGCTGGTCAAAATATTGGTGTTGTGGTAATGTTTCTTTGGAGTTCCTCATAAAAATCAGTAATATTTTTTTTATATAAAAAGGGCAATCTCATAGTGTCATGTTACTTTTCTATCTCTCAGATTGCAGAGACACAGAGGTGCGCCTATATGGCGGCAAAGCAAGCTGTTATTGAGTACAGCACAGAAAATCTTGCCACCAATTATGTCAATAGAAGATGCCATCAAACATAACAGCTTCTTCCAAACTCCTCAATTTTTTGCTCATAAGCTACAGCCAGTTGGTGATTACAACCAAGGGATGTCTGAAGCTGACCATAAGATTTTATCAGCAGAGGTTTTGAGTACTTTGTTATGCTCAAGATGATATAAACTCTGATTTTTAGCTAGGCTAAACACTCAAACCTAATTTTTGATGTTGTCATTTTCACAGGTAAAACTTGAGTCCCAGTACCATTTCTACATGGAAACACAAGTGGCACTAGCCATTCCTGATGAAGATAACAGCATTACCATATATTCCTCGTCACAAGTTCCTGAGCTCACACAAAGTATGGTTGCAAGGTGCCTTGGCATTCCTTTCCACAATGTCCGTGTGATCACTAGAAGAGTTGGAGGAGGCTTTGGCGGAAAGGCAACGAAAGCAATGCATGTAAGTGCATACTGCTAACTAGAGCACTTATTTGCTTTCTAAACATTTTCAATATTCAGTTACCATTGTATGCTCAACTGAAATCGGTGATCTTTGTCAGGTCGCATGTGCATGTGCCATTGCCGCATTCAAGCTCCAACGTCCTGTTAGGATGTACCTAGACCGCAAGACGGACATGATAATGGTTGGAGGAAGACATCCAATGAAGGCGAAGTACTCTGTCGGGTTCAAGTCAGACGGCAAGATCACAGCCTTGCACTTGGATCTTGGGATCAATGCTGGAATCTCACCGGATGTGAGTCCATTGCTGCCAATTGCCATCATAGGGGCTCTCAAAAAGTACAACTGGGGTGCTCTTGAATTCGACACCAAGATCTGCAAGACAAATGTATCCTCAAAGTCTGCAATGCGGGGTCCTGGAGATGTGCAGGGCTCTTTCATCGCTGAAGCCATCATTGAGCACGTTGCCTCGGTGCTCTCTGTAGACACCAACACAATCAGGAGGAAGAATCTTCATGACTTCAAAAGCCTCGCGTTGTTCTATGGAGAAAGTGCAGGTGAAGCCTCTACATACAGCCTGGTGTCCATGTTCGATAAACTGGCCTTGTCTCCAGACTACCAGCTCAGAACTGCAACGATTGAGCAGTTCAACAGGAGCAGCAGGTGGAAGAAACGAGGCATTTCTTGTGTGCCAGCCACGTATGAGGTGAGTCTCACGCCGACTCCAGGAAAGGTGTCCATCATGAACGATGGCTCCATTGCCGTCGAAGTGGGAGGAATCGAGATAGGCCAAGGGCTGTGGACTAAAGTGAAGCAGATGACGGCGTTCGGATTGGGACGACTTTGTCATGACGGCGGCGAATGCCTTCTGGACAAGGTGCGGATTATCCAGGCCGATACATTGAGCATGATCCAAGGAGGTATGACTGGTGGGAGCACAACTTCTGAGTGTAGCTGTGAAGCGGTTCGGCAGGCATGTACTGCGCTCGTGGACAGGCTGAAGCCTATCAAGGAGAGACTAGAGGCCGCTAACGGCAACACATTGGAGTGGGGTGACTTAATTGCCCAGGTGAGGATAAGCCTTATGATAACTCTATTTAAAAATGCTAATATTAAACTGATACTCCTATCAAGAGTTACAGTACTGTTCTTTCTTTTTTTTTTTTTTTTTTGTCTCCCAACTTTCCATCACGATCGCGCCGATCAGAGTCTACCAGTTCAACTTGTGTTCAACCTGAGCGCGAGAATCTTGGTTCAGCCAATCTGCTGCAGCAGCCGGAGACCATTCAAGTTTCAATTTCTGAGAAAAGTACTACTTTGGTTCAGGCTCATAAGCTGGCTCAACAACGTTGCGTCCGTTGCCTAGCCTGGGGACATCCTCGTTCAGCCTGTCGGTCACCTATCCGCTGCCTGCAGTGCTACAACTATGGGCATATCAAAAGATGGTGTCTCGTCCAGGCTAAGTCCAAATGGGTCTGGCTGCCTAAATCAACATCCAAAACTTTCAGAACTCGATCCCAGCCCAAGTTGATCTGGAAGCCCAAATCTTGGCCAAGTGCTGACTCTGAGAGTTTATTGGGAAACAAATTACGGGTCGAGGAAACTCGCCTAGATTCCCGCGATGTAACCGGACTCTTCGCCTTCCCTAACAAGTGATCAGTTCCAATCTATACCATCTCCAATCCCAAACAACTCAGAACATGGAAACCCCAACACCTTTATCGCCGCCAAAGAGATTGGTGTAGACATCAGTGATCAACTGGCCTTCAACAGAAAAGCTTTGCAAGATGGCTTCTTCCCAGGCGTCTTTGCTCCTCAGCCCCCCTCTGCTCCAGCTAGTATTTTAACTATTGACAGAGCTGATTTGGAGGGTAACAAACAGGATGCAGTAGGTGCTCATGAGCCGTTTGTCCCTAATGGCCTAGACATTGTGCTGTGGTCCCCGGTCTTTGGCTCCATTGCTCTCCAAGTCCTTACACAACATCTGCAGCTTCGAGAAGAACGTGACAAGGATGCTGTCAATCCAGGGGCAATAGGCCATGATGTGCATGGAGAAGGGTCTGACATCCCAATTGACGTCACTGTTAACTTTGAAGATGACAGTTCCTCATCAAGTGATGTAACCTCACTATTGCCAGAGCACAGGGCTGTCAACAGGGGTTGCTCTGGCCATCTCAGGCCCATTCCTAGCCTCACCCTCAGAGGCATTTTTGCTCCTGGTGCTAGCAGCTCTAGTCAAGACCAGCAGCAGATGCAAGCCCCAACCTTTTTCAAGCCAATTGCCATTGATACCTCCACTCTGTTTGCTAACAAAGAGAAGGTTCACATCCCCAATGGAATGGAAATTGTGCCATGGAAGCCTACTGGAGCAGCTCTCGCACTGCAGTTGTTTGCTACGAGCTTTGAATATCAAGGAACAGAGGATCAAGATCAGCAGGGATCCCTTCAGAGCTCGGCTAGCATATTTGATCATGGATTTGAACTTAAAGCTCAGGCATCTCGACCTACCCCAATCACTCGAGTTTATAAGAGGCGTCCTAAGCCCAAGAATGGCAACATGGGCCTTCAGCAAAGCCCAACTGGTTCCAGCCTAGGAAATTTTG
Source organism: Chrysopogon serrulatus (assembly GCA_015844335.1). Lineage (NCBI taxonomy): Eukaryota > Viridiplantae > Streptophyta > Magnoliopsida > Poales > Poaceae > Chrysopogon > Chrysopogon serrulatus. The sequence continues at coordinate 104,996 of JADLZL010003749.1, forward strand.
AATTTCAAGCTTCTCATGCTCAGCCCATCCCACCAGACAGTGCAGGCCAAAAGGCGAAGCGTGGCCGCTGCAGGAAGACGCTGTCTCTGCCCGCCCCTGGCAACTCATCCACGCCTTTGGTTGAAAGCTCAGTTAGACGCAGCACCAGACTTAACAGTGTTAAGGAAGGATTCCACTTCCGCACAGTCAGACTCGATGGAGAGCCATCAAAGAAGAAGAAGAAACCTGCAGTGGTCCTAATTGATGAAACTACAGGGCAAGCTGGGCCAATCCCGCTGGAGATCCTCCGAGTTGGGGAATAGATTGTGGAATAGCTCCTTTTTTCTGAAGATGCGCTCTTGCAAGCGCACGCTTCTTCCAGCACCATTATCAATGAATAGTAGAAGTTGGCAAATTCTATGTTGGAACATAAGAGGTGTCAATGCAACTGGTAAGTGGGATGCAGTACGAGATAAGATCGAAGAAAGTGCATGCTCAATCTTTTGCCTCCAAGAGACAAAGAAAGATCATTTTGATCATGCTTTCATCAGGAAACTTGCTCCCTAAGCGTTTTGATTCTTTTGATTTTGTGCCTTCGATGGGGGCCTCGGGTGGCATTCTAGTGGGCTGGAATAGCTCCGTTTTCAGGGGGCAGGTCCTTGACAAAAAGCAGTTTGGCATCACCCTCTCTTTCACCTCAGTTCATAACATGGACACTGGCGTCTCACCACGGTCTATGGACCATGCGCTGAACCAGATAGGTCAGAATTTATCAATTGGTTCAAGGGCCATCATATCACAGATTCAGATAAGCGGCTCTTTCTTGGTGACTTCAATTTCTATAGATCCCTCCGAACCGCAACAAGCCGGGGGAAACCTATCTGATACCTTTATCTTCAATGATGCTATTGGACATCGGGCTTAATTGAACTTCAATTGAAAGGGAGGGCTTTCACCTGGAGTAATATGCAGCAAGACCCTCTTCTAGAGCAGCTTGACTGGTTTTTTTCGCCAAACTGGACACTCGACTATCCTAATACTGAAGTTCTACCGATGGCAAAGATAACCTCTGATCACATCCCTTGCAAAGTGGCAATTGGAACCAACATACCTCGCTCCAACATTTTCCGTTTTGAAAATTTTTGGGTGGAGCATGCAGGTTTTCTTGACACAGTTCAAAACCAGTGGACTATTTCACAGCAACAGTCATCTACATCTAGAACTATTTCCTCGAAATTAAAAAACTTTTTGCTAAGTGCCTTAAAGATCTGGAGCCGAGGACTATCTAACCTATCCCTCTTGATTGCCAACTGTAACAAGATCATTCTTTTCCTTGATGCTTTGGAAGATAGAAGGATTCTCTATAATCAGAACTCAACCTTCGGATCATGATAAAAAATCAGCTTGCTACTCTGCTGCATTATAAGAATGTCTCTTTGGAGAAAGAGATATACAGTGAATAGAGTTAAGTTTGGGGATGAATGCACCAAATTTTTCCACGCGCGATGGCAACTATCTCAAGATAGGCGAAACTCCATTCCCCAACTCCTCAACGAGCAAGGTCTTTGGGTCCAGGACCATGAAGGCAAAGCAGGGCTGCTCGGAATTCTTTTTTTAGAAAGCGCATGGGTGTAACCACCAGCCCAGTCATGATCTTTGATCTGCAATCGCTTATCACTACAATGCCTAGTCTAAATGAGTTGGTGTTACCGTTTGAACATGAGGAGATTGATTCAGTCGTCAAACGCATGCCAATCGATAAAGCCCGGGTCCCGACGGTTTTAATGGCATGTTCATGAAAAGGTGCTGGCATATCATTAAACAAGATTTCTATTCCCCTCGTGATGAGTTCTACAATGGCACAGTGAATCTGGAGTGTATCAACAGCTCCTACATCACTCTTGTGCCCAAGACCCAGTAACCCAGACAAATCAACGACTTTAGGCCAATCTCATTGCTGAATATTGGTCTGAAGCTATTGACAAAAATCCTGGCAGACAGATTACAGAATGTCATTCTCAAACTCATTCATTGCAACCAATATGGTTTCATTCGTTCGCGATCCATTCAAGATTGTCTAGCCTGGAGTTTTGAATATATACACCAATGTCATCAATCAAGAAGGGAGGCTATAATTCTCAAATTGGACTTTGAGAAGGCGTTTGATACAGTTGAGCACTCTACTATCTTACTGATGTTGCAGCATTTGGGTTTCCCGAGATAGGTGGATATCTTGGATCCCATTGTATCTTATCGTCGGGATCATCAGCGGTGCTCCTAAACGGTGTCCCGGGCAAGTTCTTTAAATGCAAGAGGGGTGTCAGGCAAGGAGATCCACTATCCCCCTTGTTATTTGTCATTGCAGCTGAACTTCTTCAGTACCTAGTCAACAGGGCGTCGGCACTTGCACTACTGAAAGCACCCATCCCTTGTGAAAATGGTGAATTTCCCATAGTCCAGTGCGCCCGACGATACCCTCCTCATTCTTCAGGCTGATGCGCACCAATTGTTCTTCCTGAAAACATTACTCAATAGCTTCGAGACTGCATCGGGTCTTAGGGTCAACTACAACAAGTCACAGATCCTACCAATTAATGTGAGCCATGATAGATTGCAGCATCTTGCCAATACATTTGGCTGTCAGGTTGGATCACTGCCGTTCACATATTTAGGGCTACCGATGGGCACCACCAAGCCATGCATTGAGAACCTGTCACCAATCATGGACCGGGTTGAGAGAAGACTGTCAGCATGCTCCACGTGGCTCTCTTATTCAGGTAGACTGCAGATGGTTAACTCAGCTATTACGCCGATAGTCACCTACACCCTTTGTACTATCAAGGTTCCAAAGGGTTTCATCGAGAACATAGACAGGGCCCGTAAGCAGTGTCTCTGGAGGGGAAATGATGACACCACGCGAGGAGGTAACCTCGTGGCGTGGCCGGCTGTCATGAGGCCCAAAGACAAGGGTGGTTTGAGTGTGATCAACCTGCGTTTGCAAAATGACGCCCTCCTCTTGAAACAGCTCCACAAGTTTTATAACAAAGCGGATGTTCCATGGGTGAAGCTTGTTTGGAATAAGTATTATGTTGGCAAAGTGCCCCATGAATGCAGAGAAATGGGTTCTTTCTGGTGGCGCGACATCATGCGTCTAAACACAATCTACAGAGGTGTGGCACGCTGTACATTGGGAGATGGCTCAACAGTCTCTTTTTGGGATGATCTATGGTCAGACTCGATCATGTCTGCTCAATACCCAAGGCTCCACTCGTATGCGAGGAACAAGTCCATCTCGGTACAGGAATTAATGATGCAAGAAGACCTTGATGACATTTTTGTGCTTCCACTATCAGTCCAGGCTTATGAGGAGATGATTGATCTGCAAAATCACCTTATCACCCTGGAATATGATGATACCACCGCAGATTCCTGGACAATGCTATGGGGACCCCAATATTCATCAAGCAGGTTCTACAATCATGTCTTCAGTGGCATGGCTTCGACTCCTTACTTCAAGGTACTCTGGAAATCTCAGTGCATACCTCGTGTGAAGTTTTTTGCGTGGCTAGTGTTGATGGACCGACTAAACACAAAGACGATGTTAACAAGAAGGCACCTGAACACACAAGATGATGTACTCTGTGTTATGTGCAACCAAGGTGCTGATGAAGATATAGATCATCTTTTCTTTACATGTCCATTTGCGGGTCAGTGCTGGAACTCAATTAATTTCTCATGGGACGTCTCCCTGCCACTAGCTGAAAGATTGGTGAGGGCCAATGAGGTGCATGCTCTGGACTTCTTCGTGGAAGCATCCCTAATTGCAGCATGGGAGCTCTGGAAACTTAGAAACGACAAGATTTTTTCAGCGTCGAGACCCAACTCCTTCTCTGTGGCTTGTAAATTTTAAGCATCAAGGTAATTTGCAGTCTGTTAGATTCAAGGAGGACCTTCGGTCTTCCTTTCGCTTTTGGCTAGATGCTTTTAGTTAAATCAGGTCTGTAATCTTTGATTCTTGACTATTGCTTAAAGTTTTATAAAATCTACTGTGGGGATCTCCCCCACAGTCCTTTCCTTCAAAAAAAAATATTATATAATACTGCAATCAGTGGCAGTAGCAAATTAATATAAATGCTATGCTGTGAGCGCAACAGAGAGTCATTCCAGGAGTTTTCCAGTGCTCATGGCGTCTGTTCCTCAATTGCAGGCAAGTATGGCCAATGTGAACTTGTCAGCACAGGCCTACTGGACTCCTAATGCAACTTTCACTAGCTACTTGAACTATGGAGCTGCCATCAGTGAGGTACCCCTTTTCCAAACTACTACTATACTATACTAGCAGTGCACATGCAACTATACCAAGCCAAATTGTTGGAGGCTGCCACGTCAGTTCTTCTGAAAGCTGACATGTATGTGATTGTAACTCTGCAAATGAACATCACAGGTGGAAGTTGATGTCCTGACAGGAGCAACCACAATTCTACGGAGTGATCTGGTGTACGACTCTGGGCAGAGCTTGAATCCTGCCGTCGACTTGGGCCAGGTAGGCTAACTCCAAAGGTGAAACAAAACTGTTTCTGCAGACCATTGTGTCAACGAAAATGTGCTGCTCATCGATCTGAACATTTTTTACGATCCACCCAGATCGAAGGCGCATTCGTCCAAGGCGTGGGCTTCTTCACCAACGAGGAGTACGCGACGAACTCAGATGGCTTGGTCGTCCACGATGGCACGTGGACATACAAGATCCCCACTGTAGACACCATCCCCAAGCAGTTCAACGTCGAGATGTTTAACAGTGCCCCTGATAAGAAGCGCGTCCTGTCTTCGAAAGGTGAGCGCCTAGCAGGCTTTCTCAGCTTTATTGGTAACTGAAAGCACCGCAGTGGCTGCATTCTGCCTGAAACCCTGACATGATGATATGCTGTGGATTTGAACCATTTTTGCTTGCAGCCTCGGGCGAGCCACCGCTGGTTCTTGCGTGCTCGGTGCACTGCGCCATGAGGGAGGCCATCAGGGCCGCCAGGAAGGAGTTCTCGGTCAGCACCGGCCCCGCGAACTCCGCCGTCACGTTCCAGATGGACGTGCCGGCGACGATGCCCGTTGTCAAGGAGCTCTGCGGCCTGGACGTTGTGGAGAGGTACCTGGAGAGCGTGTCCACTTCTGGCCCACCCACAGTGAAAGCATAGGTCCAGACTCCAGAAGGAATGCATCAGGAGGCAGCCGGCGCACTACATATCACACGTCGCCAGGCTGCTCGTCCAGCCCGTCCGTGTTGTGTGTTCCTGCGATTGAATATAACTAGTAAGGTAGGCACGCTTCGCTGCGCCCTTATAGCGCATGCAGGGCTCTATGCCTGTGTCTGGTCTGTCTCGCAGGTTCAGGGAGGTTAGTGGTTAGTTCTGCATATATCAACTCTAGAATGTCTGCAATGTTATCGTCTGAGAGTTTGGAAAGATCTCATAAGCAGATAATAAATCTTACATATTGGTGGTTGGCATGGATCGCATATTTGTACTGGGAATACATAATTCACCATTGCAGAATTGTCCACTGTAGGCAACTATCCCGAACATTGATCTAAGTTACTGAATGAAATAAATATATGAGCTTGGATGCCGGCTGTAAAGCAATGTCTGGCACGATACATTCATCATTCATGCATCAAAAAATTAATTTGAGAAGTATCTTCTTTCAGGAACACAATTACACAAGGCTCATGCAGACTGATGAATCATTTTTCACCTTGAAACGCCAAGTTTGCATACTTTCATGCTGCCGAACACAGGAGGCTAAAAACAATTAAATAAAAATGTAAAGGGAATATCAAATGAATAAATTTTATGCAAACTGCAGTAGGAACATAAAACAATTTCTGAGAGAGAAGTGCAACTCTATATGAGCATTTGTGATTACCTCGGTTTCAACCAGTGAAGTTCTGAACAGTCTGCCGAGGTGTTTTCAGAACTCACGAGACACAACAAAACTGGAGTATAGCCCATATAAGTAAGAGTCCCTACTGAAATAGAAACAAAAGATTACTATGTGCAGAAGCTTGACAGATGTTGATTCTAGGAGACAGCCTGCAAAACACACAATATCATGAAGATAGGGCATGTGGTCTCTTCTGTTTAAGCGAACAACAACAATTTTACAGTGATAGCTATTACCAAACAGAAACTGTGGTATATATGAACTGCATTGTAGTAGACACATCACTTAATTTGAAGCAACAGCCTCCAGCGCATACAAAAAAAAATGCATCTTCCATCTATCATCCATTATTGTTTCCTGTGAAGCTTACTAAAAAAACATCACACTTTTCATGCATATTAACCTTTTTTTGGTTTGCTTAAACAGGGAGCCAAGAGGACACTCCAAGTTGTGACAGTTGTCATTTGTCTAATTAAGAGAAGTATAATAAGGTTATAGCAATGAATACATGTAGAACATAAATTGATCATCTTGGGTCTGTAAATTTTGGTACACCAATTCTAAAGGTGACAAAATCCCTAGGAACATGTTAGCTTCCTAAAACTGACAGTAAGGAAAGAAAATATTTAGCTTGAATACATTGCAATCTAAGTCTGAAGAGCTAATCAGTCTACTATGAGCTCGGATTGAAGAGCGGAGAGGATTCCAGTAGAGTCCGGAGCAACAATGTTGATTCCATGTGTATAAATCGTATATGTGAAGATGCTATGGTAAACCGGTCAAGCGTCGACAGCTGTGGTGAGGCTAGTTTCACAGTGGCCAGGCAGGTGCTGGCAGCAGCATGGGGGTGAAACAGCTGTGAAGAAACCCCGTCTTGATGCCTCCATGGATTTAGCGCGCAGGAGCAGGGATCGTATTGCCAGGGCCACCGGGCAAACACAGTAGCACAAGCCGCCGCGGGAAAACAGAGGATGCGGCTGTATCAGCGGCGGCGGACCTCGCACACATCTGGACGGACTACCCATCTGGTAAACGGCACCTGTGGGATTGACGCACGAGGAGGCGGAGGGCGACTGCATCACCTGGAGTCATCCGCCGCCGCAGGTCAAGGAGGGCGACCGTTGGAGCGCTGACTGTGAATCAGGGGAGGTGGGGTGGCCGGGTGGGGCAGGCCATGGTGGTGGCGCCGTCAAATAGGAAGACTGACCTGCACGCGATGGCACGATGAGGGAGAAGGGTGAGACGGAACGTGCGAATCCTCCACTTCCACAGGTGTGAGCAAGCACGGGATGGGGAAGGCGCGTTTGGTTCCTAGCTCTACCTCGTCTCGCGCTCACCCAGCTGCACCAGCACAAAAACCGAGACGCTCGCCCGCTCGGGAGAGCTGATATGGCTCTCCCACAGGAGCCGGCCAAACTTTGCTAGCGCAGGCCCCAAGAAGATCAAGTGAGGAAACTAAACGTGTTTTTGTGTTCGCTGTCCTCTCTCAGCCAGGTGAAGTAAGCTATGGCTACGGAACCAAACGTGCCCTATGTATGCGCGGTGAGGCCATGAGGGAGAAGAATAGGAAGAAACAGTCACAGTCGCACAGAACGGGCGGCTACTGATTTCACGGAGAGGTAACGCCGAGTTGCCGACCCACCCGCGTAGAGGCGATGCAACAATGAGGCCAGGTGTCGCCCCTCCATTTGACAGGACGGCAGAAGCACTCTCCGTGCGCGGATACTCTCGCGTGTAGAGATTTTACTATGAATAAATGTTAGGCAGGACGAGTGTGTGTCGAAAATTTTGTGACTTTGACTGTAATAAATCTTCACTCGTAGGAGCATGCACATACTGCCAGCCTTATTTGCAGAAAGAGGATTGGATTGGACAACTAAAAGTGTGTTTGGTTTGTGGAGCCAAACTATACTTCACTAGTCCATTAGCCCATGCTCTCGCACGGATCAAAATCTTATAAGACATAAACATTAGTTTTTGTTTAATAGACCTGGCTCATAAAAGTTATTTATATGTTAGCATTTATAGATAATTTATAACCTCTATCTGATTGTGATCGATGTACTTATCGATCATGGTCTTTATTTTTCATCCACATCCATAATAATTTCCTTTGCATGATAATTCTTGTGTATCTTCAGCACATTGCAGCAAATATCTTATGTTATCGTGAATCTAAAAATCTTATTAGTTCCTATAGATTTTTATCCCCAACTTAAGTTAAAACTCCTATGCTTATTAACACTTTATTTTTGCCTAAAAAATAAGGATTTTAGGCCATTTTTTTACTCTCAAGTATTATGATGACTAAAGAACCATTCCTGCATTGGTTAAGATTATTGGTAGAGCTTGACATAGCATCTATGATTAGATAGCGGTGCTAATCTTAAAAGGGTATTGACATTTAAGCCTCATAGTGATTATTTACTCTAAAGGAATCCTGCTCATAGGCTACAAATATAAAGCCACCTTTGGTCCACACAAATCTCTTCCCCTTCTCATGATGTTTGAATTTTCTTATCAAGAAATAATATGTACAGTAATGGTTCTACCATTAATATTGATATATCAAGAAATGTATAATATATCTAACAACTTAGATAAATATTATCCCATGATTATTAATTAATATAATTTTTAATAATTAATATTTTTCATGATCACTGAAACATAACAAATAAATATTTATTGCCCACGCATGCCTGCAAAATAGATTTGCATGATGGCACAAAATGCATGTTTACTATAATCAAATTTTAGTGTATTAGTATTAATATTAATATAAATAAGTAATTCTTTTCAAAATATTAATATAAGTAAGTATTGCAGATACATATATGTTTTATGGTTTTTTAAAGAAAATATTATGACAATTTAGATGTATATTTGAGGGGATATTTGAGTTTTTATATAGTCTATGCAGTTTTTAAAATACAAAGTACTTATAATGGAATTACCATATTGATATAACAAAAGGTTGTAGTCCAAATGCATAAATTATTTAATAACTTATGAAATTCATTATCATAGAGTATCAATGTAACTTAAAGTGAATTGTTAGTACCATTACTTTGTATTTAGTTAAGACAACATTTTAACGCTTGATCAGCTATTAAAATAAATATTTACCTTGATTTATGTGTCTTTATTTGTTGGATACGTGTATATGTATTTATTTGCTGATATGGTGCACAAAATTATGCTTACTTCTAACTTTACAATAGTAAAATTTATAAATATATGTACCATAATTTATAGACATTTAATTATTGTTTGCATTAACTTATAGTAGTATTAAGATGAGAATCGAATGATATTTTTTTTTTTTTTTTTAATAAAAAATTGAGGTGGACAATTGAGATATGAATAAATGGATGTTATTATATGTTATCTTTCATAATAGCATATATGAGTGAGTAATTTGAATGCAAACTTAGGGCATCCTTTTCATTAATATTCATAATAGTGAAATAGGTAATTTGTAAAAAAAAAAATATGAGGGGCCTATGTTAAATTATTTTTCACAATGTTTGAAGTGTGTCATTTAGATATAAATTTAGTTAATTATTTTGAATTACCTTTCACAATGACTAAGAGTTGGGTAATTTAGATACAAATTTAAGGCATTATTGTGAAGCATCTTTCATAATTGGAAGAGTGGGTAATTTAGATATAAATGCAAATTGTTTCCATAATAGTAGAGTGTGTAATTCCAATGCAAAATTTGGGGGCATTATATATATTTTTTATAATGGTAGTTGTGGGTAGTTTCCTATAAAACAAAACTAATCTGATGAATATTATTTATTGATGATGATGAAATTTTAGCAAATTAAAGACCAAATGCTTTTTATTATTATATAAATTTCTAGGATTTATCTTCTTTTCGAGCACATCTAGTGAGAATTAGCGTCAAGAAGCCATTGTGGCCTCGAAGTGGGTAAATTTTTTATTGGACAGAATAATTGCAATGATTGTTATTGGTGTTGACCATAATAGTCTATCAAATTACTGTTTATGATTATTGTGAGATTTTTTAGGATTTATTTTTTTTTAGAGTTTTTATTAAAATAATTGTGGAAGTACCATAAAAACAATGACACAATGTCGATCAGATAGAGTTTCTTTTTTTATGTCTGGCGAAAATAATTGTATCCTCACATAAATGCAGTTGTTTCTTGGTCTGTGTCTCATATTTAACAGATTAGCGTTCAATCTAATTTTTTGGTTTAATAGGTTAATGAACATGATTTCTACGGCCATTAAAGGCAAAAAATAATTAATATAACCAGCTGAACCGATAGTTGGTGGCTCCATATGATAGGCGTACGGAACGTGGCTACTAAAGATTTTGTACGTTGTTAGCTTTTGTTGATAACGGATTGACCGACCTGGAATTTGCATTGCCGTTGAAGATTTTTTTTCACGTGCGGCTGGACTTTTTTCCAAACAAAAGGATTTTGGACTATCTTTATTATTTATCTATAGTGGCAGAAGTGGGTAATTTTTTAGAAAATAAAATAGATCCAATGGTAATAGATGGCTAGTCTTTTAATTTAATGGTTGGATGTTTCGATTAATGTGATAATTTTCTAGCATTTATCTTTTTTCTTAGCGTGTCTAGTAAAAATTAACGTGGAGGCTCCGTTGGAGCCTCTAATTAATAATAGTAAGATAAGATTAGGTGATGCATCATGAGTTCATCCCATGAATTTTGGTGGAATCAATTTATTTCCTATACATATACTAATTATTAGCATGTGAGAAATAAGGTGGTGATAAATTAACTCATTTTATTTCACAAACTAAAATTTTTTAGAAGAGCCGGCAAAAAGCTTTGCCGGGATTTCTATTAGACGAAAAAAAGAAAAAGACAAGTGCCAGTCCAGTTTTTTGACCTGAAACCGGGCCGAAAAAACCATACATTTTGGAGGGTACCCTACTCCACCGCCCCAAAATAGGTACCAAGCCACTACTAAACAATCTGCTAACCACTTGGTCGAAAAACGAACCCAACTATAACAACTTGGTCGAAAAACGACCCAACTAAGCTACTCAAAACTATCTACTCAACTATCACAACCTGGCCAAAGAGCCCCTTATCTCCAAGCGACGCAAACTTGGTCACCGATCTCCCAGCCATGACCAAACCTTGGAAGAAACAAAGAAGCTTCCCAAGCCGCACCAAACACACCAATCAAAAACGAAACTCCACCCCGGATCCCGGATCTCCAAGACAACTGACAACTGCCACTCACGCGCGTCGGATTGGGACATCGACCGCAAGACCACTCTGGAACTACTACCACTCCTTGGATCACCGAGGTCCCGAGCTTCCTCCGCCGCCGGTAGTGACATGGTACAGTCGATCGACTCCACAGTCTCCCCATCGTCTCGCCATCGCCGCAATCACAGCTGCACGAAGTGAACACGTATGAAGCTTCAGGGATAAGATCAACGCGCTGGCCATCTCCTCGCTCGGTCGGATTGGGTCATCGACCCGGGCCTCTCCAACCACCGTCCTCCCCACCACCACCACTGTCACCGCCATGCCTTCAGAGAAGCGGCCAGAGACCCAAGTCACGCCACCATGGCGCCACCGGTGCCCTTGCCTAGCCACAGCCAGCCACACCACCATGGCGCCACTGACATAGGCAAAGCACAACCGCCGTCGGCCACGCCACCACGGCACCGCCGATGCCTCGCTGCAACCAAACGGAATGGTGAACTCCACGACAACGCCTCCAAGGAGGGTAACGACGCCCGAAAGGCGCCGCTGGTCGCCTTGCCGGTGAATCCGGCATGGCTTTCGCCGGAGCACGCCCACATCCCCCGACACACAGCAAGGCCCGAAGACAAGCCACCCCAGCCCCCCACCACGCCCAAGGCGGCGGCCCGCAGGGGAGCCGGAGCCGCCACCGGAGGGGGGGCTGGAGAACCAGATCGAGCCCGGAGAAGGCCGGATCCGGCCCGCAGCGCCCGGATCTGGAGCCCAGCCGCCGCCGCCCCCTGTCCCGAAGTCGCGGCGAGGAAAACGATGACGAGCCGCAGCCTCCAACCCCGCGCCACGGGCGGCCACCGCCACATCCGTTCCCGCACCACCGAGGGCACCGCAGCCGTCGCCGCCCAAAGCGGTGAAAGCGAGCACCACCACCACCGCCCGCCGGCACGTAACGCCGCGGAAGGGGCAGAACCAGTGGTGGGTGCGGACCCGCCCGCCCCGGGAAGAGAGCGCCACCGGCCGAGCCCTCCCGGAAGAGCACGCGAGGAGCCCCACGGGAGCCGAGCCGGGCGGCGGAGGGGGGTAACCGGGGGGGGGGGGCAGATCCAGGCGAGGGAGAAGGGTCCGCCCGGGGGGAGAGATAGGCGCCGCCCGCCGAGCACCACGCCGCCGACGCGTGGCCCGCGCGAAAGCAGGAGGTCCTGTCGTCGCACAAGCGCGCCAGCGCCGCTGTCGCCCAGCCCGCGCCTGCTGGAGGTCACGCGGTCGATGCAGTGGGAGGCGCGAGAGGTCCTGAGCGGAGCAAGGCCCCCCGCCGCCATCCTAGTTCGCCAGACGGCCTCCGGCGGCTCCCTCCGGCGGCAGCGAGGCAGGGGAGGTGAGGGAGTAGAGGTGGCGGTGGCTAGGGTTTGGGTCCGTCCGAGTCGCCCGCCCAGGGAGCGACGCGGACGGGAGGAGAAAGGGTGTCTTCGTTTTTCACAAACTAAATAAAGAAAAAAAGTGAGAAGATAATAGAGCACCTTATTCCTCAAACCAAACAGTCTACAAGGGTATTAAGGGTAGGCCATCGACGCCGTCGTCGGAGCCGCTGGTTGCCGTATTTTCGGCTTGTTGCCGGCTGTCGCCGGCGTCGGTGACGCAAGCAGTTTCGACTTGCCGGCGCGATCGTGGCGTTCTGACGCATTGGTACGGTGTCTCGACAGGTTTTCAGCGGGATCCCGTCAATCCGGAGCGTTGGCTTTTGATCTAACGTATGCGCGCGCGTTCAGTTCGTGTTTGCATGGCTGCTGGTCTGCGGATACGAGAACGTGGTAGAGTCCTAGCCGTTCCTTTGATTGAAACTTCTCCAATCAAGTTCGTTAGTACTCCAACAAGGCGTCACACTCGCGCCTCTGCATGATGTGGGTGTGGAGAAACTGATTGCTCAAAGCTGTACGTGGCGTGTGGCCAATCATATATATAATTTGCATCTCATCCTTATTGGTGATACGAATATGGAGTTTTTTTTAATCTCTACTATATATACCAGCCAGTAAATTCTGGAGTTTGGATGAAATGACAATCTGGCAGGATTTTTGGGGGAATTTTACAAACTTTTGATCGAATTTTGTGCAGAAATAGCCTTCAGTGGTAGTTTCAAACTCAAGCAACGCAAGCAAGTGCTGATCTACGTTTTTTTTCCCCCCTTTTTTGGCTCAGTTTCGTTTATAAACTTTCGCCGTCCTTTCTTTCAGAAAAAAAGAAAAGAAAAGAAAAACTATTGTCACTGCGCTGGATACTGGATAGATAGACTTTGGGAGGCGTCGGTCGTCAAGGCCAAGAATTTGGGAGCGTGGATATCCCATTGGTCCCGGTCGCGCGGATTCGCTATCGCAATTGCGGCATCGTACAGTACCGGCCGGCGGCGTCAGCGCGTGCATCACCAGCGGCGACTCCCGCCCTCCCGGAAACCCCCAGTCCCGTGCTATATATAAAGAAGTCATAGAGGCAGAGCACAGCAGCTCCGTCGTGAGTGCACTAGCTAGGGCCCTATAAGTGCAGTACGTGGAGGAGGCGTGGCCGCGGAGATGGGGAAGGCGGCGGCGGCGGCGGTGGTGCTGGCCGTGAACGGCAAGCGGTACGAGGCCGCCGGCGTGGATCCGTCGACGACGCTGCTAGAGTTCCTGCGCACCCACACGCCCGTCAGAGGCCCCAAGCTCGGCTGCGGCGAAGGTACGAGTACGTTTGTACGAGCGGGCAAATATGACAACCAGCTGGTTGATACAATTACGGCCTCGTTTAGATGCAAAAGGCTGGAAAAAGTTGCAACTATAGCATTTCGTTTGTATTTGGTAAATATTGTCCAATCGTGGTCTAACTAGGATTAAAAGATTCGTCTCGTGATTTACAACACAACTGTGTAATTAGTTATTTTTTTCACTAACATTTAATGCTCCATATATATGGATAGAAATTGATGTGATGGAGAGAGAGTGGAAAAACTTGCAACTTTCAGTGAAACTTGCGTGTAACTAAACGAGGCCTACATATAGATATAGCATGTCTTTGTTTATCTTCTATTCTTTTCAAGCATCTCAAGTCTGAAGCAAGACACAAGTAATAGCGCAGGTGGGTTAGTAGGGGATTGGTATTGAGAAGTGTATGTGCTATGCCGGATGTTAAGACCCTGTTTGGTAGGGCTTGCTTCTTATATTTAGCCACTAGCCAGAACCGTTGAAGCTAAAGGTGTGTTTCGATTCTTTGCCAAGGGCTATGGTGCCTTGCCGAGCTAGGAACCAGAGTGGGCAAGCCATTTTTTGGATGTATAGCTAGCTTATCTTGATTTTCGTGCTGGATAGTTTGATTCTTGCTGACCGAGGAGAGCCAATTCAGCTCTCCCGCTTGGGCGAGCATCTTGTTGTTCGAGTCGAAGAGGCGAGGTGAGTCAAGAATAGCCTCGCCCAAAACCAAGGAGGCCCTAAAAATAATGCCTTCTTCATTGGCTGCTAGTTTATTTCAAAAAGAGAGTGAGCGGATGGCTTCTTGCTACGATGCAGAATATTTCCACAAAAAAAATAGCCCTTCCAAGCAAGAACTAAGTTTCAAAGTAAGGGTAACTAATAATTGCATATAAATTTATACTAGTACCTATGTATCATAAATAATGGATACAAATAGACTTTAAATTGTATATAAAGAACTGATATCTCTCACATGCATTAAATTAAGAAAAAAAAAATATTGTGTCCCATACAACAATATTAGTTATCATTATAAAAAACACTAGCCTCATCGGTCTTATGGTAGTTAAAATGGACTATGATTATTTGATGCATACCATACTACGTTATCGTGAGTGCCACAAAAATTTGCGATTGCTGCAAAAAAAAAAAAAAAAAAAAAAGGGAAAGAAGTGTCGTTTATTTATTTTTTAGAAACTAGACCTGAAACCGTACAACTTGGAGGGTGCAACGTACCCCAAACAGTGTAACCACTCATCATCAGCATGCTCCGTTTGCTGTCTCATTCGTTTCAGTCAAGTTTCTTTCCATTCCATCGGTTTCAGGTGTAGCTCCGGTGTCCAGTTTCCTTGCTCCTCTTACCATTATGGCACGTCACCATCTCACCGCGACATGTCAACTGAAAGGCGGAGGGGATATTTCGACGGAAAAAAAATGGCCCAACTGCTACTTTTCTCATCAAGCGTACTAGATCGTTTTTTGTTGCACAGAACGTTTCCCCGGTTTGTTCGACGAACAAAAAAGATTGTTAAAAGTCTGGTGCGTACGAGTCAGCCACCGCCAAGCGGCCCACATTCAGCCACGTCACTAGGCCATTTAAAGCTTTATGGATTTTTTCTCGCTCACACAAAAAAGTTTACGTCTTTTGTATTAAGATAGAAAAAAGTTTAGTACAATATATTTTAGCAACGTCCTAGAATGTCAAAAGAGATTGTATGTGAATGTTCAGAACCTCCATATTATACCGCAGGCTATGTTTGCCAAAAAGCTTTATGAAATGAAGACAGAATATTACGAAAAATGAGGCAATCAACCTCACAAACCCATATCGCTGCTATATCTACGCCTGGGGAAAAAAAATGCGTCGGCTGGTCTCCTTTTAGAGGAAGAAAAAACAGTAGGAAACATTATATGTTGACGCATACCACACATTCACGACACCTATCATTGTAAAAGCATCTAAGGCATGAGAAGCAATTTGCACGGCATAACTACGGTAACCTCTTGCAATTTTTAATGGAAAATAGCATCATTCTTTGCATTTTTATCTAAAAGAAATGATAAGATAGTCCTCTTGTGTAGTCTATATAATGTGCCCAGTGAAAAACAAAGAGCCCTCACTCCATCTCAAATAATTCCACACCTTGTTTATTTTATTTTATAGAGTCAATTTTTTTAAAGTTTAACTATATATAAAAAATATTAATATTTATAATGTACAATAAGTATGATTAGATTAGGCACCATAAACTTCCTCATCATAAAATATATGTTTTTACTAAAAATATTAGAGATACAAATGTTGATAACAAATGTGCAGTTATATATTTTTGAGCTTGAGTAACCTGTTCGGTGTTCACAATTTCCTAATGCGGCAGGTGGCTGCGGTGCGTGCGTGGTCCTCATCTCCAAGTACAACCCGGCCACTGACGAGGTGACCGAGTTCTCAGCGAGCTCCTGCCTGACACTGCTGCACAGCATTGACCGCTGCTCGGTGACCACGGGCGAGGGCATTGGCAACACCAAGGATGGTTACCACGCAGTGCAGCAGCGTCTCTCGGGCTTCCACGCCTCCCAATGCGGCTTCTGCACGCCGGGCGTCTGTATGTCTATCTTCTCCGCGCTGGTCAAGGCCGACAAGTTGGCCAGCCGTCCTAGCCCGCCAACGGGCTTCTCCAAGCTCACCACCTTGGAGGCTGAAAAGGCCGTGTCCGGTAACCTGTGCCGGTGCACCGGATACAGGCCCATCGTCGATGCCTGCAAGAGCTTCGCCGCAGATGTGGACCTTGAGGATTTGGGTCTCAACTGCTTCTGGAGGAAGGGCAATGAACCTGCTACTGTCAGCAAACTACCTGGCTACAATAGTGTTGCAGTCTGCACCTTCCCTGAGTTCCTCAAGTCGGAGATCAAGTTATCCAGAGAGAGTGCAAATAGTGCTGCTGTGTCAGTCTCCAATGACGGCTGGTACCATCCTGAAAGCATTGAAGAGCTCCAAAGGTTGTTTGATTCCAGCTGGTTTGATGAAAATTCTGTGAAGATTGTGGCTTCAAACACTGGGTCTGGAGTGTACAAGGATAAGGACATCTATGACAAGTACATTGACATCAAAGGAATCCCAGAGCTATCAGTCATCAACAGCAGCAGTAAGGGAATTGAGCTTGGATCAGTTGTGTCCATCTCTAAAGCCATTGAGGTGTTGTCAGATGGAAATCCGGTCTTCGGAAAAATTGCCGATCACCTAAGCAAAGTGGCTTCACCATTTGTTCGGAACACAGCAACCATAGGTGGCAACATAATCATGGCACAGAGGTTGCGATTCGAGTCAGACATAGCAACTGTATTTCTAGCTGCAGGTACAACAGTCACAATCCAGGCGGCTTCCAAAAGGTTGTGCCTTTCCTTGGAGGAGTTCTTGCAGAAGTCTCCTTGTGATTCTAGGACCCTGCTGATGAGCATATTCATCCCAAATTGGGATTTAGATGGCATCACCTTTGAGACATTCCGAGCAGCGCCTCGGCCATTTGGCAATGCTATTTCATATGTCAATTCTGCTTTCTTGGCAAGGACTTCAACTGATGCAGCTTCAGGGGAGAATATCATGGAGGATATATGCTTGGTGTTCGGTGCTTATGGAGTTGATCATGCCATCAGAGCTAGCAAGGTAGAGGATTTTCTAAAGGGTAAATCGGTGAGCTCTTCTATTATACTTAAAGCAGTTCAGTTGCTTAAAGAGATTGTTTCACCATCAGAAGGCACAACACATCCTGAGTATAGGATCAGCTTGGCTGTCAGTTTCTTGTTCACGTTCTTATCTTCCTTAACCAAAAGCACGAATGAACCATCAAAGATTAATGTTACCAATGGATCATATACTAATGGAACTACAGATAGTAGCAGTGGGTACTCACCGAAGGAGCATCTTGAGGTTGACAGAAATTATTTGCCAATACACTCAAGACAAGAAATGGTTTTCGGTGATGAATACAAGCCAGTTGGCAAACCGATCAAGAAAGTCGGGGCAGAGCTCCAAGCTTCGGGTATATATTTTGTTCCCAATGTACAGCCTTGTCACAAATTTGATTTCGATAGCTTGAGCTTCAGTTTATAACCTTACTTCAGCATATTCCGCAAAATTTAGTGATCCTTCTGTTCATTTCTAGTACAATAGTTTTGTCAGTGCTGAACCATCTGATAAGTTACATACATATATGCATATTGTCTCTCACATTATTGGTTACTGTATGCACTGAACTATATTTATGTTTCTTACACAGGGGAGGCTGTGTACGTCGATGATATCCCTGTTCCCAAGGGTTGCTTGTATGGAGCATTTATCTACAGCACACACCCTCATGCTCATGTGAAGGACATCAACTTCAAATCATCTTTGGCTTCACAGAAGGTCATCACAGTCATCACCGCAAAGGATATTCCCAGAGGCGGACAAAATATTGGATCCAGCTTCCCGATGATGGGAGACGAAGCACTTTTTGCGGATCAAGTTGTTGAATTTGCAGGTCAAAATATTGGTGTCGTGGTAAGGTTTCTTAAATTAACCTTTATAAGATTAAATGAACTGGTAATAAGTTGGTGTGTACCCAGAATCTTGAAAATTCTAGCAAGCTTACCACGTCGTGTTGCTTTTCAATCACTCAGATTGCTGAAACACAGAGGTATGCTTATATGGCTGCAAAGCAGGCTGTTGTTGAGTATAGCACAGAAAAATTGCAGCCACCAATTCTGACTATAGAAGATGCCATCCAACAGAGCAGCTACTTCCATATTCCCACATTTTTATCTCCGAAGCCAGTTGGTGATTACAACCAAGGGGTTTCTGAGGCTGATCACACTTTGTCCGCAGAGGTACATAGTACTTCCTTCTGTTCCAAAGGCCAAAATGGGGCATACTCTGAGACCTAAAAGTGTCCAGAAAGGGCAACACTCACACCAAATACTTTTTGTTTCCACAGGTAAAGCTTGAATCCCAGTACTACTTTTACATGGAGACACAAGTGGCGCTAGCTATTCCTGATGAAGACAACTGCATAACCATCTATTCCTCGACACAATTTGTTGAGACCACACAAGATTTAGTTGCAAGGTGCCTTGGAATTCCATTTCACAATGTCCGTGTGATCACCAGAAGAGTCGGCGGAGGCTTTGGTGGAAAGGCAATGAAAGCAATGCATGTAAGTCCAGATTAACTAGACCATTGCTTTGCTAAACATCGCCTATGTACAATTAATAATTTATTGTCAAGTGAAATGCATGATCTGAACAGAAAACACTCCTTGAGATGCAAGTGTGTTAAAAGATAACCAAGAATATCCTCCTTTTCAGATTGCATGTGCATGTGCCGTTGCCGCATTCAAGCTACAGCGTCCTGTTAAGATGTACCTTGATCGCAAAACGGACATGATAATAGCAGGCGGGCGACACCCTATGAAGGCAAAGTACTCTATTGGATTCAAATCAGATGGCAAGATCACAGCCCTACACCTGGACCTTGGTCTCAACGCTGGAATATCAATGGATCTGAGTCCAATATTGCCAAATAATATCATAGCATGTTTGAAAAAATACAACTGGGGGGCTCTTGCATTTGACATCAAGGTCTGCAAGACGAATGTCTCATCAAAGTCAGCAATGCGGGGTCCCGGAGATGTGCAGGGATCCTTTATTGCAGAAGCCATCATTGAGCATGTTGCATCGGTGCTCTCAGTTGATACCAACACCATCAGGAGGAAGAACCTTCATGACTTTAACAGCCTTGCAGTGTTCTACGGAGAAAGTGCAGGTGAAGCTTCCACATACACCCTTGCCACCATGTTTGAAAAGATGGCCTCGTCTCTAGACTATCAGCACAGAGCTACAATGGTTGAGCACTTCAATAACAGCAACAAGTGGAAGAAACGTGGCATTTCTTGTGTACCTATCACATTTGAGGTGCACCTTCGGCCTACTCCAGGCAAGGTGTCTATCATGAATGACGGTTCAATTGCTGTTGAGGTTGGAGGGGTTGAGATAGGCCAGGGCTTGTGGACGAAAGTGAAGCAGATGACAGCATTCGGGCTGGGACAGCTGTGTGCTGACGGCGGGGAATGCCTCCTTGACAAGGTGCGGGTTATCCAGGCCGACTCGTTGAGCATGATCCAGGGAGGGTTCACCGGTGGGAGCACCACTTCTGAAAATAGTTGCGAAGCAGTTCGGCAATCATGCCTTATACTTGTTGAAAGGCTGAAGCCTGTAAAGGAGAGTTTAGAGGCTAAGGGTGCCACAATGGAATGGAGTGCCTTGATTGCTCAGGTGAAAATACCCTTATTTTATGACAATCAATAGCTGTAGCAAATAAGGTGTGAGGAACTCATCATTTTACAATTCCAACTGTTCATGCCATTTGTTCGTCATTTGCAGGCAAGTACGGCGGGTGTGAACTTATCGGCACATGCATACTGGAACCCTGATCCAACGTCCAATAGTTACTTGAACTATGGAGCTGGCATTAGTGAGGTAACACTGATCCGAATTGCTATAATAACACTGTAAATGCAATTGACAAGCCAAATTGTTGGAGGCTGCTGTTTCAGTTCTTCTCGAAGCTAAGACAAGATTGGAAATTTCATCACAGGTGGAAGTTGATGTGCTGACAGGAGCAACCACGATCCTACGGAGCGACCTCATTCATGACTGCGGGCAGAGCCTGAACCCTGCAGTAGACCTGGGCCAGGTTAGCCTCGAACAAAACCTGATGCGGAAGACCGTTGCCAATGGAAATACGCAGCTCTGAACACTGTGATTGATTCACTCAGGTGGAAGGCGCATTCATCCAAGGAGTGGGCTTCTTCACAGACGAGGAGTACAAGACGAACGCCGACGGCATGGTCATCCATGACGGCACGTGGACCTACAAGATCCCCACGGTCGACACCATCCCGAAGGAGTTCAACGTTGAGCTGATCAACAGCGCCCCCGACAAGAAGCGTGTCCTTTCATCCAAAGGTGAACTTATTCTCAGTGTCTCATCCCCTCGGACATTCTTGGTTGTTGCAGACTTTCTGAACCTCCTGGGAACTGACAAAATACTGCAATTTGAGCTCACCAACAAGGCACCAGTGGCTGCTTGCGACCCTGACATACTCTGGATCTGATCTTTGCAGCGTCAGGCGAGGCACCGCTTCTTCTCGCGTGCTCGGTGCACTGCGCGATGAGGGAGGCCATCAGGGCCGCCAGGAAGGAGTTCTCTGTGTGCACCGGTCCTGCGAACTCCGCCGTCACATTCCAGATGGACGTGCCGGCGACGATGCCTGTAGTCAAGGAGCTCTGCGGCCTCGACGTCGTTGAGCGTTACCTCCAGAGCGTGTCAGCCGGCCCAGCCACCGCAACTTCAGCTGCATATAGATCCTGAACAATGCAATCGCCTCGGCCGTGCAGGAGGTTGATAGCCGGTGCAAAAATAACGCCGTGTTCAGCCTGGCGTGATGTGTTGTGATTTACGGAGTATACACAGAAGGGCACAGCAAAATAACAATAACGAATGTTTGGAGAAAAATCATTTGATTTTGACTGGCTTTTGAAGAAATTTTGCAACGAATTCATCGTCGGTGCGTACCTGTACTGTACCTGGCTGGAAAGATGCGGATCGGCTCGAAACAGTTGGGCGCCTAGCCAGCTGCCTGCTAGGCGTCAGGCCACGCCGGCGGACAGTAGCCGCTGCGCCTCCCCGAGCGCCATTGGCTGGCTTGGTGGTTGGTGCCGGTTGGGGAGAGCGGAGACCGCGAGCCCGATCGAATTGGCGGCGGGGCGAGGTGCATCAGTGAATCATCTCTGCTTAACTCGCGGGACCTAGCAGGCCTGCCAGTTAGGGCCCCAATGACACTTGGACTCGTCGTAGCCGCAACGGGCGTGTTCCGCCGCCGCCGCCAGCGGCAGGTTGCCGGCGGTCGGTGGGAGGCGGTCCCTCCCTTCTTGGCTCTTGTCTCCCCTATTTCTCGACAGGGTTAATCATATGCGTTGAGCTCTGATCTGACGAACGTCGTACACTTGCGCTTGCGGGTCGTGTTACACTCCACTGCTCTACGCAGACACCGACAAAGTCACAAAACTGAATCTCATCTATAATCCGTATATACACAGTACACGTACTCACATTATCGATGCAATACGCTTCCTAATTTCCTAGTATACATCTAAGTCTGCATTCACTTAATACTTGTGCTCTGCTTAAACAGAGGAGATTTTTTTAGAAAAAAAATTAGGAGGCATTTAAATTAAGAAAAAAAATTACACCTAAATTTGCTTTGACAGTAACTTAAATCTAGATGATCTGCCACGTCTGGATGTACATATATCCACATTCTCGATCAGCTATAGATTATTTTTGATATTTGTGGGTGAGGAGGAAAGGTTCCGCTCGAGTAACTCACTCACAGGCAATTCATGCAGAGATAATTAAAGTGCATCCAAAATTACGCAAGGCCACACATTTCCGCCAATACAAAACACACAGTAACATTAACTTCTTTCTTGTTATTACGAGTATATATGAGGCTAAAATTAATTGTTTTTTGTTTGGCACAAGTACTAGATCACTTCCTTTCAAGATGAATAGCGAATTATTTCAGTGGGAGAAATTAGCCAGCAGACGCCAGACGGACTCTTGTCATCATCAAAGCAAACGAGTTAAAGCATCCCAGTGGTAATCATCGAGGAGCAGGGCATCCAACCCTTGGAACGGCTCCCGCGCGTCGTCGTCGTCGTCGTCTTGCTGCTGCAGAGGTGCCGGCGCGTGCTGTGCCGCCGGCTCGTCCACCGCCGGGTGCGGGCGAGCGGCGGCGGCGGCGTGCACGGCGATCTGAGCCTGGGTCCTGGCCAGCTCGCACTGCGCCGCTCTGATCTCTCCCTGGAGGCGGCCCACGATCCCGGCGCAGCCGTACACCGGGTCCTGCACACGCCGACGTGCCTCCATCGCCATCGTGTCCGCTGCTCTGGCTCGTTCGTGGACCGGGAGATTCTACACGTACGATAGAAAAGAAATAGCACAGCAATTATAAGCGTCCATGTCCTACTACTAGCTTTTATCTTTACCACGTCATATCATGCTCGATGCCAATGGAAGATGATGGTTCACCATGTGTTTAGCTAAAAGAAGAACAATTGTGTTACGCTTAAATATATATGTGCACTGCTAATGCTGGACGCTGAAGTATCCTGGTTAGCCAGTGGCAAGGAAAAAAAATTGTCTAGGCATGCATTATGGTGTAAGAATGAATGTAAGATGATGTGCTTGTGCATGCTCCATTTGTTTACCTGGAGCATTCTTGCGACATTGCTGGCGCCGAAGACCCTCTGCACGCAGGCGTATCTTTGGGGATCCGATGCCGGGAAGTAGGGAGCGAGGATGCAGTCCTGGGCGCACTTCCTGCGCTGGTTCTTGCACGCCGCGCAACGCTTGCCCGAGCTGCTGGCGGCGGCTTCCGTGTTTGCGTTCGTCGACATGATCTAGCGCAAGATCTTGCTGAGAGGGAGAAAAGATTTGCAAGATCTTGCAGAGAGAGGGAGGGAAGATTTGCTGGGAGATTTCGAGGATCTTGCAAAGATATGCTGGGTGCTGGGGAAGATGTTGCGTTTTTATGTATAGAAGCATGGGGTGAGTGTATATGGAAGTCTTCAACGGCTAAATTCCATGCCGGGGAAGAGAAGAAATATGGGAAGTGACAACGGCTCCTCTCTACCACGCATGGAATGCAAGGGAGGAGAATTGCTGCTGGCCTAACGCTGCACAGGTATGGGTACGCCCAAAATAAAGCAGCCTGACTTCCATTTCGTCAAGATTCTAAATACCTACTTATTTATTACTCCCCATATTTATCTACACAAACACATCTCATGGAGCCACCAAAGAACTAAAATTCGTCGGTTTTTGCTGACTGAATTCACCTCTAAGAACACTCGCGGCCCTTTGAATTGCCCGGCAGACTTTCCACACTTCATGCTGCATTGCCACCTCCCGTTCCTTGGCACTCAGATTACCCGTCCGTGAGATGACATCCGCGATCCCAGGGAAGAACGAAAACTTGCTTTCGTAATCCTCCGGAGGCGAGTACAACTGGGGAAAGAAACACAAGTTTTAGTTTTGGAAGGAAAATAGTGTACAAGTGCGGTGAAATGCGTTTCTGACCAGATGTTTAAACCATCCTCTTCCTTGGAGCCCTTCAGGTTGCAGGAAGCTTCTTTCGGCGAGTAGGAGGCGATCGTTCAACAATCTCCTTCTCATCCTAGTGTTCTCATCGTATAAATCCAGCTGCTGTATCTTCTGGATTTTGATGAATCCGAACCAACAAAGAACATCATCATCCAGTTTCAAACACCAGTTCCAAATTGGAAAAGAAACTCTTCCATTTATCACCAGATTGTGAAAATATTGAGTGACACTACCCAAATACATGAAAACAGAAAAACAGTATGAATTGATACCTCCATCTCCTTTAGAACTTCCATAGCTGCAGCAGAAAGATCATTGATAAATCCACTCATCAAATTTACTGCTTGGCTATTACTCGTCAGGGCAGAAAATGCTTTTATATGCTCCTGTGACATTACAAATTTCAATCATATATTGAATATATATCATAAGATACGCTATAATAATGACTGAAAGCAAATTGATAGTCGCTATGCAATATGTGTGAGTTCTCGGAGATAGGGTTTACTAAATGGATATCTCCATGTTAAAAAGAAAATCTGTGAAGTTACAGATTCAGCCAATGGCACTCATGTCACAAGTATTACGTGGTATTCTCCAATCCATACACCTTTGCAATGTAGAAATCAAGTGTGCATATGAAAGTCAATGTACCTGTAACTGTGTAGAGTAAGCTTGATAATCAAAAAGGTAACACGGGATCATTGGCCAATCGAAGAGCTAATAGTCCCCAAATTTCTGTGACTGATGAAGCAGGAAAACTACATAAGCACTCCTAGGATTACCACAAGAAATGCTAGCAATATATTATTATTGACGCACCAAAATTTCGAATATTGTTGAGTATGTAGTAGCTAGTTTTACAGGCAACAGTTCATTCTTCTTGTCCACCCTTTTTGTATCAGTGCATATAGTTAATCATAATTTTGATCAGCAATGTCACAAGCACTGCAACCTTCTGCTCTTCAAAACAAGTTTTTACGCAAACTATATTTTTTACTTACTAGCCAAATGACGAAGAAACAATGGATCGAGATGCTTTTCCATCCAATTATAAGTGTCAAGAGCAGTATGGTAACCAGGAAATTCTGCATTAGCACTGCATTGGTTAGTAATGATGACCACAAACCATGTTAGAAGAATTTACATTACACATGATAGAACAAAATAGAGTCAAAGGGGAATTGTATGTGAGAATTTCAAGGTGATTTGATAAATAATATTAAGATATAACTATATGTGCACATAGCCTCAAAATTGCATGTACAGCTCAGACAAAAGACTTCAAAATGGTTAAGTCGCAATGATCCTCAAGTGAGGCTCCAGCAGAATAAATATACATTAGCAACTACATATTGGGCATGTTTGATCTCCAATACATTACTTTCTCTTAAGGAAAGAACCTATTCTGTTTTGACATACCTTCTCCATAGTACAAGTCTACAGAGGGAATTCCAGCATGATGTAGAAATGGAGCAAAATCAGAATCAGTTCTGGCAAGCCTTTCTATCTGCAGATTTGACATTCTTTAGAAATAGGACAAACAAATATAAGGCAAGCAATGATTGGCCATTCAAAATGATGTTGCTCTTTCTGTGAAGACATTAAGCCAAGTGAAAACTAAGAGAAAGTAAAAGGGTTATAGGCCAAGCCAGATTTAGAGAGCCTGCAGAACCAAATTGTTTTGCTCTATTTAGTCTAAAGAAGGTCATGAATTAAGGACAAAACCGTTATAAAGCAAAGGAATAGGGTAGTCACATGCAGGAACCAAGTATGTTCTTTCTTTTTTGGTGATCGTGGGGTGGAGTGGGGGCGGGACATGGCAAGATCAAAGGAATTATGGGAGCATATGCCCTACCCCAACTGGGATTTACATGAGGCGCCTCACATAAGACAGTACATTCCTGCTCTACTACCATCACAATATACAAGGTTGGACAAAGCAGCACAAAAACTGCAATTAACATACTATGCTCAATGTGCCTCAGCTGTGGTGTAACTAAATAACCATTTCACAACTAGAACTACGTGAAAATGCTACAGAACAGTGTGAACAATCTCTACATATGCAGAACAATTTTTCAAACTTCTTAATTCTTACTTTGATGCTGCCACTCATTTCATTCCATGTATCATGAACCATCTTTCCCGGTACATCAGGATCCTTCACCTGGGAAACAAAATATTATAGTCCATGTCATGTATTCATTCTGGTAGTCTGGCTTAGCCATACAGCAGACAATGGTAATAAAATTAAGCAAGAGGTTTGATGATGTTAACTTTGTTTAGTAATAACCCCAAACAATTATGCTTCAGCATCATTAGCTTCTAGACAAAAACCAGAAAAATACAACAGTGCAATTAAGAAAAATGCTTCTACCTGTCTTGTAACATCAACCAAGAGTTTGTCCAACTGGGGGTAGAGCCAGCAAAAAATCCCACACCTTGCACAGCGCAATCCACATTCAAGTAAGCTACAGCTTTGGAATGCAGATCTTCCAGGTTCTCTTCAACCCATTCAGTTGATCCAATCTGGAGGAAAAAGAGCCTTCAAATTATAGACAAAATAAAAGTAACAAGAAGTAAATGTGCTGACAATTTGATAGCACATACAAACATGAACTGATCTAAGAGCAAAAGAGGGCATTCCATAGTACAGAGGAACTGAATGCAGAAAATTATCCAAAAACACCTTATTCTGATATATTGAATTGCAAAAACAATTAAATTGTGACACTGCTATTCAGCATCACCTGTGTATTGTCATGAGTTAAAAGTTGACCTATCCCAATTTTTTTTTGGGTAGTTATGTCATTTGTGATTTAAACAATACAATGACAAAAAAAATGTTATGAGCATCTCTTGGTCCATTTGCAGTTATAACTCATGTTTATACAGGAGCATCTTAGCATCTTTCTTCCATGTCTACTTACCATCCCAAATTCTTCAGCATCCCAACTACAGAGAATGATGGACCTCCGTGGTTTCCATCCTGATTTCAGCATTATTCCAAGACGCCGAGCAATGTCTAGAAGTGCAGCTGTCCCACTGTTAGGATCAACTGCTCCATAGGTCCATGCATCTCTGTGGTTACCGAGTATCACGTAACGATCAGGTTCTTCGTGCCCTTTTATGATACCAAAAATGTCTCGTATCTTACAAAATTTCCTGTCCTCCTTAAACAAAGAGAATAAGAGATAATAGCAACCATAGTGTATCCATCTAGAAAGTACAGGTACAGAAGTATTTGCACAGAACTTGCAGCAATATGAAAGTTAAAAGCACATATTCACAAGAGCAAAAGACTTGTAAGACATGGATTTATGGACAGTCATGCGTTTAAAAGGTCACCTGGTTCAAGTATATGGTGAGTCGGTGACAAGGGCATAGTACAGAATAAACACAACACAAATGCATAAATGTCGACAACAACGGAACAAAGATATAAAAACATACTACTTGCAAATCTATGGCATTTAAACACTTGTTCGTAGCTCTAAATTTGGTTCAGGAAAGGGCTTCATTGTAGTAAGTGGTTGGTCCAGTATTGGTAAATCTGATCCATTTAATAGCACACACTATTGCTCATTTTCTACTGGCATTGTAGTCATGTAAATCAGTATGCTGATTGAATAATTCATGCAGTTTACAAACTAAACAAGAAGATTAATTCAGGGATTAGGATATGATAACTTATAACCAACCCATTTCCTAGATCAAACATGACAACCCCCACCCCCACCCAAAAAAAAACATATATCAAACCAACCTCACCACTCACTACATATGTTATGCAGAACTTTTTTGTTTGGTTCATGGAATGGAATTGGTTGATCCATCTCCACCTCATCCCCCACAAGCTAATAATCCTCAAACCAAACACCTCTTAAGTTCCATACGAATGAAGTGTCTTAAGTTGATAACAGAATCAGTTAATGAATAGAAAACACACACCCATGGACATTCTATAGATGGAAGCTCACAAATATAGACAGAAAATCCAGCAAGATATAACAGAAGAAGCAAGTAATACCATATTAAGCTAACGACAATTCACTACATCCAGTTCCCAATCGAGACACCACAAATATGCCATATGACTTCACAACAACAAAGCAAATCCACATAGCCTTTGGATCTAGTAGCTGTCCATCCAGTTTGTCCGTGTATATGTCGTATTGTTGTCTCTTTAATAATCAATAATAATAATATATAGGAACAAGACAGCAGCAAGGTATACCTGATACGTGAAGTTGACTAGCGTGGGGCCAGGTCCGACACCACCGGTATCCAACCCGAGGCCGCCCTTCCATTCCTCCGGTATGGCCGGCCCGCCCAGGCTTCGAATGATCGCTGCTGCCGTCTTGGCTGACACCGGCATGGAGGGGATAGTCGGGAACCGCCGTTTGACTGCCTCATCTTCGAACACCAAACGCTCGGCACCGCTGGTGGAGGCCCACCCGGGGGTGAGCGGATCGCCGGGGCCGCCGAGAAGAACCACTCCCCTCTCGACGCCTCCGTCCGCGTTGCCGGCGATGAGCACGGCGACGGCTCCCTTCTCCGCAGCGCGCGCCACCACCCCACCGCGGTACCCGCCCCCGCGGCGCGCCACCGCGACGCGGCCGCGCACGGCCACCCCAAGCCTCTCGAGCGCGGCGTAGTCCTCCTCGCGGCCGAGGTTGACGAACACCGCCTCCGCGACGGCCGCGCCGGACGGCGCGTACGCGTGGTACGGCCGCACGACGCGGCGCCCCTCGTCCGCGGGCTCGTCGAGCGACAGGCGCGCGAGCAGGGAGCCGTCGGGCCGGAGCAGCGCGAGGGAGGCGTTCCCGGGGTACGAGAGCAGCGGCTCGTACTCGCGCGTTAGGGGTTTGGAGCCCCGCGGCGCGGAGGCGGGCGAGCACGTGCGCGGCGGCCCCCGCCGACTCGGGCGTCCCCGCGAGGTGCGGCCCCGCGGTGAGCGCGCGGAGGTCGGCCGCGATGCTCGCGTTGGCCCCTGGGGATAGCGACAGGAACAGGGCGGAGGGGTCGGGGAGGCGGCCGTCGGCGGCGGCGGCTGCCACATGGGGCCTCCCTGTGCGGCGGTGGAGGACCAGCAGCGAGACGAGGAGCAGCAGCCCGAAGGCGGCGACGAGCCGGACGGAGCCGGGGGCAGGCGGGCCAGGACGGAGTGCGGCATCATTCCTCAGGCCCCGCTGGAGTGGTGTGGAGGCCAGGAGGGGCGGTTGGCGCCGCCAAATGCTTCCCTGCGTGCTTCGGTGCGTGCCACCGTGCCGCCGTACGCAGATTTCCGCCCGGACCCCGGTTGTGGAGCTTTTCCGTTGCCAGTGGCACAGCACTTCATCAGTTGACTCGGATGTCTTGAAGCGACTGCGGTCTGGGTCCCGGACCCCCGGTACTCCGGTCCGTTCAGGTGCCCGCACGGGATTGGCTGGGTCCAGCCGGCAGCGGCAAGTGGCGGCGCGGTGGCGGTCGAGCGGTGCAGCACCGGCCAGGCGTTGCCGGGCTGAGAATGCGGGATTTTATGGAGGATGTCGCGGACGTTTTCGTCGTATCTGGCCGACTGGCCCAGTTGGAGATCGACGTCGAGTGATCAGTGATGTGTGCTGCGCCGCCGCGGTGCTTGAATTATCAGCGTTCTTCTGCACCACTAGATGTGGGACTTGGGCTGGACCTGGTTGGGCCGCACTCGAATTGGTGTGGTTGTGTCATTTCAGCCCAAGGCTGGACCTGGTTGGCCCGCGGTGCTTTTGTCATGTTGGGTCCACTGAAATTCCAGTTTGGGTATTGGTGTGGTGGTGTCATTTCAGCCCAAGGCCGCACTGCGTACTAATTTCTCCAAGCGCAAAGTCAAATACGCGCGGGGTCGCGCTCCAGTACGAGGGAGCGACCGCACGCGGCTCGGCCCCTGCATGCCGTGGGCCCTTCCGTCTACCGCAACGGCCCTCCCATGCGGCCTTTTTTCTGTTTTACTTTTTTATTTTATTTAGTTTTTGTTTTATGTGAGTTTCTATTTCTCTTTTCAATTTTCATCCTTCATTATTTTTCATTTATTTTGGTTTTGATTGTTTTTTCTCTTGGTTTATTTTTCATTTTCATTTCTTGGTAATTTTTTTCATTGTGTGTCTTTAGTGTTGTTCCTTTTTTTTTTGTTAATTTCGGTTTTTGTGTTAGGAAATTTCAGTTTTAGTTGATTTTTCTATTTTTCATTGCGCTACTTTAGTTTTTTTTTTTTTTCTTAATTTCAGTTTAATTTTTTTTCTGTTGTCGTTTTTAGTTTCGGTCCGTGGTAGCTATCTCAAGTGGTTTGATTTTTTTTTTTAAGTTTGAGTGGCTTCTGAATTCTGCATATTGCTCCCTCTAGTTGACAGCTTATACAATGTTTGTTCTAATAATTATCTCCATAGTTTGTCTTGTTTTGTGTTGTTATCCTTTTTTTTTTATATAAATGGCCCGGTTGGCGGCAAGTCATGTTTTTTTTGGCCTTTTTGAATGTGATGTATGATAAGTTGTCTTTCTAATTAGTAGCTTATGCAATATTATTCTAGTAATAATTTGCCCCTCTAGGTTGCAGCTTTTGTTTTTGGTCTGCTACCCATTGGAAGTTAGTACCTTTATGTAAATACGATATAACAGATTTATTATATTCTCATGGTAACAATTGATGTGCATATACCATGAGAAAACTTTAGTTTATTTCTAGAATAGCAAGTTTAGTATTACATGATAGCAAATTTTTTTATAAATCTTCTAGTATATTTTTTTTACATAAATTGCTAATAAAATAAAATTTATTGAAATATAGATAAGCGAGGTCTAGTTTTGTTCGTCTCATCATATAGAATATACTGGTACAGACAAAATTAAAAATAGATATACCGTTCAACAGTTATAGTAATTAAAAGAAAACGTTTCATGTACGTTTTGAAATACGTGCACGTGAGGAATGGAGACCAGCACCTAATCCGTCTTGTCCAAACTGTGCGGCCACATGGCCTGTCTCGAGAGCAGAGCGGGCGGTATACGGACAGACAGACAGGTGGTGTATGCGGGCAGTAGCTTTTACAGCAGCGGTGGACACGCGTCAGTCCTAGAGTGATGTCGCGCGCTTGATAAAGTCGCGACGGGTCGCGCGTTATCGCAGCCTTTCTCCAAGACGAGGGGTTTATCTTGTTGATGACAACCAAAATAACTCCAATACGAGGGTTTATCTTGTTTACTATTGTAAACTGGTCTCATCTCGGTGTTGTACCAAGTGCTTTCCTAAGACTAAACTTTAGTTCTATTCTATTTAGTTCCGAGGACTAAAAGGACTAAAAAGATACTAAAATAGATAAATATAAAAACCAAAATGCCCTTCTTCTCCTCTTCTCCTGCAACCACTTGACATCCGACCTCACTCTCCACCATCGCCACACCCTGCCACACCGTGTTGTGCCTCGCCGCGCTCGTGCACACCACTACTCCGTCAAGCACTAGCCCCACTCCGCTGCACCGGCGCCACCAATCCACCGCAAGACGCCAGCCCGGGCCGCTTAAGCCCGGGGGCCTCACCCCGCGTCGCCACCTTCGTGAGAGGCACAGAGGGAGAGAAACAGCACATTGAAGAGGGGTAGAGGCTGTCAACTTGGACTTTAAGACTAAAGGAACTAAACTTTATGTGGCATTTGGTTAGGGCTGTGTGATATTATAGGGACTAACCTAAACATTAGCAAGGGTGAACTAACATGACCTTAACCCGTTCAGAAAACAACTTCTAAGCAAGCTACTGAGTTCTTTTATTCTTTGTTTCTAGCAACTACTGCAGTATACACATAACATAAGCGAGCATGGTAAATGGATGGGGAAAAAATTGTGCAAACAACCACAACCAGCGCTGTCGGGAACACAACTTTTATGAGCACGTGATTCCGTTTGTTGCAACACGTCGTCTGCACAAATTTCTTTCCCTATAAGTCATGAATGGGGGTGTTTAGATGCAGTGGCAACATATGTTATGTGGGATGTCGAAAGGGGTTTTCGAATACTAATAAAAAAAAATTAACTACAGAGCTCATCAAGTAAACTACGAGATAATTTTTTTGATACTAATTAATCTGTCATTAGCACATGTCTATTGTAGCACCACATTGTCAAATCATTGACTAATTGGGCTAAAAAATTCATCTTATAAAATAGTCGCAGTCTGTGTAATTATTTATTTATTTAGTCTATATTTAATACTCTATACATATGTCCATAATATAAGCGAGCAAGGTAAATAAATGGAAAAAAATGGTGCAAATAACCACAACCAGCGCTGCCGGGAACACCAGGTTTTATGAGCTTGTGATTCCGTTTGTTGCAACACGTCTGCACAAATTTCTTCCCCTAGAACTAGAAGTGACATTTCTGAGTTGCTGGCGACCGATATGAGATATCTTCATTGGTCTTCTCCTGGTCAATCTTGGAGGCATCATCGGTTGACTGATACGACAGTACGTGCTTGGCAAACAAGCAAGCGAAAACAAACGGAGGCGGTGGCGACCATTGATGAGAAGATGAAATGCTGATTTGCATTCGCCAGCTAGCACATCTATACAAAAGCAGCTGCTGGTGCTGGCCGTTGCTCACCCTTGTGGGCTTCTCGCACCAAGCTAAGCTAGCTCTCACCAAACCAAACACCGGCGATGTCATCCTCCTCGCCGCCACACGTCGTCGAGGACATGCCCCATGTCCTCCAACTTCTGAGCGACGGCACGGTGGTCCGCTTCGCCGACTACGACGCGCTCCCTCCCGCGTCCGTGCCTCCCGCGCCGCCCGTGCAGTGGAAGGACGTCGTGTACGACGCCACCCGCGACCTCAAGCTCCGGGTGTACCGACCGAGACCGCCGGCGGCCTCCTGCGGTAATACTAAGCTGCCCGTGCTCGTCTACTTCCACGGCGGCGGGTACGTCCTCGGCACCTTCGCGCTGCCCAACTTCCACGCCTGCTGCCTCCGCCTGGCCGGCGAGCTCCCGGCCGTCGTCCTCTCCGCCGACTACCGCCTCGCACCGGAGCACCGCCTCCCCGCCGCCCTCGACGACGCGGCGGCCGTCATGTACTGGGTACGTGATCAGGCCGTCGCGGTCGCGGCGGGAGGGGAAGGGGACCCCTGGCTCGCCGAGTCGGCTGACCTGGGCCGCCGGGTGTTCGTCGCCGGTGACTCGGCGGGCGGGAACATCGTCCACCACGCCGCCGTCCGCTTCGGCTCGGCCTCGGACGACCTCGACCCGGTGCGCGTCGCCGGGCACGTCATGCTCTGCCCGTTCTTCGGCGGAGAGGAGCGAACGGCGTCGGAGGCGACGTTCCCGCCCGGCCCGTTCCTGACGCTGCCGTGGTACGACCAGGCATGGCGGCTGGCGCTGCCGCCGGGCGCCACGAGGGACCACCCGTTCGCGAACCCGTTCGGTCCGGAGAGCCCCGCGCTGGGCCTGGGCCTCGGCGGCGGCGTCGCGCTCCCGCCGACGCTCGTCGTGGCCGCCGAGCAGGACCTGCTGCGCGATCGCCAGGCGCACTACGTCGCGCGGCTCAAGGCGATGGGACAGCGCGTGGAGCACGTCGAGTTCGAGGGTCAGCACCACGGGTTCTTCGCCGTGGAGCCGGCCGGCGACGCCGGCACCGAGGTGGTCCAACTCGTCAAGCCGTTCGTGTATGGCAACTCCAACTGACCCAACCAAGTTTGGGACTTTGGGTACTTGGACGGATCCATGGCCTAGCGAGTCGAGATGTGTGAAACACGCAGAGCTGAAATTGGCCTAAACTAGCACGAGCGCCAGGCTGGATTCGGCACTAGAAATTGGACGGCAAAGTCGGAAGCACCCTGCAGTAAGTAGCCTGCAAGAGAAATCCACCTGCTTTCGAATTTGATGAAGGATTCAGCACTATTCGATCAGCGACAAGCCATGTTAGGTACGGGCCGGCGCCACCATCAGTCCATCACCAGCACTATTCGATCCGTTGGCTTATCTTTCATTTTACAGTGTCACCGCCGATCAATAAATAAATGCTAGTATTAGTACATGCTAAGATATGCTTGTGAAAAAAAAAACCCCTCGCCGTTACTTAATAATCCACGAACGTGCACAACCGTCGTCAACGCGACGCTTGCCCGTCTTCATCCCCCAGACCTGTTCCCGACGAATCATTGACCCAGAGACAGGAGAAGAACTGAAGAAGCAATGAAACAATCAGCCGTCGCTCGCGGCGACCCCACGAAATGACGAAACGCAGCAGTTTCCGCGGGCTTGCAGTGGCATTTCCGTTGCCGAACCGCGAAACCTAGCGCTGATTTCCGTCTCCATTTCAAGCACGAACAACGCCCTAGTACTCGCCACGAGTACGAATGATACGAGACTCCGTGGCCAGCTACTGTTTGCTGCCGCCGGCGACGTCAAATTCGCACCGAATTCTTTCCCGCACGCCTTTCCGCGGTTAGTGGCCGTCCCCACTCCAACTCCACATAGTGGGAGCGTGACGCCGAATCATAACCCCCCACTATGCCACCAGCTCCGAGCCTCCGACTCGGTGAAGGCGCAGCCGCCCGGCGCCCGCCCGCAGCGCCTTTCCCTTCCATTTCGCCTTTGCTCCGCTCCCCTCCGGATCCGATGTCCTCCTCGTCTGACCTCTCCTGCTCGCGCCCTCGCTTTGCTTCCACGGGGACGGAAAGGAAGCGGTTTGTTTGGCGTACGGCGACGTGGAAAGCTCACCCGTAATAATGCGATGCGATGGAATTGCCTTCCTATCCTCTCTCCCAATCACACTCACAACTCGACGGATGAATTATTCAATTCAATGCTGCTGAGCTGCTGCTGCTGCCTTCTCCTAATCCAGCTGCTCCAGCTCCAGCCTAGCTCACGTCGCTTCCAACAGACGCCACCAGGCACCAGCCACCCCGCCCTCGCCTCACTGTCAGAGCAGGAGGCCGCGGCGCTCCGTTACCGCGCTGCCGCCGTGCCGCGCGCCCGCCAACCGTTAGCTCCCGACGACGGCGGCGGCGGCGGCGGCCGGATCGGGGCTTGCGACTTGGGAGACGCGAGTCCCCGGGCGCGTACTTCATGACTCCATGGATCCGGTCGCGGACCCGTCACCGTCGCGGCGGTCCCTGAAGCGACGGCCGCCGGCGCGGTCGCCGGAGCTGTCGCCCAAGGCGGGTCCGGGTCCAGCGGCAGTGGAGGACGCGGCGGCGGAGGAGGAGCTGATCCGGCGGGTGGAGGAGCTGGAGGCGGCGGCGGCGCGGCTGCGCGTGGAGAAGGAGGCCGCGGAGGAGACCGCGCGGGGCCTGCGGCAGGAGCTCGACGCCGAGCGGGCCTCCACGGAGACGGCGGCCAGCGAGGCCATGCTCATGATCGAGCGCCTGCAGCGGGAGAAGGCCGCCGCGCAGATGGAGGCCCGCCAGTTCAAGCGCTACGCCGAGGGCCGCGAGGACAGGGAGCGCGAGGTGCAGGAGGAGCTCGCCTCGCTCTCCGACCTCGCCGCCTCCTACCACTCCCGCCTCCAGTCCCACGGCATCGACCCGGACGCCTTCACAGACGAGGAGGATGAGGAGTCGTACGAGGAGGTGGGCGCCGAAGACGTGGAGCAGATCGACTTGGCCGCGTCGGAGGTGGAGCGGAACGCCCGCGACTCCAGCAGTGGCATGGAGGTGAAAGCCATGGTCGTTGGCAACGACCGCGAGGAGGAGGAGCCGTCGTCACCCGTCGAGAAGGAATTCGAGTACACGGTGGATGTTACCTGCGCGAGCACGACGAAACCAGCTACGTCTGTGGTAGCGGAGTATGTGGGGAACGGGAACTCAGGGGGATTGTATGCAAGGGTCGAGGCGCTGGAGGCGGATAGGGTCGCTCTGCGGAGGGAGATCTCCGCGCTGCGGGCGGAGAGGGCACAGCTGGTAATGGCTAGGGAGATGGCGCGGCGGCTCTGCTGGGAGATGGTTGCTGAGCAGAGAGACATTGCGAAGAAAGCAGTAGTCCCTGCGAGGAGTTTCTCAGTGCTCAGGATTTGCAAGGTAAACATTTTGCTAATCACATTGGTCATTGTCATCGTGCTCTTTTCTGTGTAAGTAACATCAATTTTGTTAGTTAAATGTGCTCAGTTGGGCACATTGGGAGTAATTCAGTCACATTGCAGGGATTGACTTGGTAGAAAGATTTTCCTGCTGTTGATAAAATGGACTGTTGGCAAGTCTTTTCTGGACAGAAGTAATTAGATCCTTGACATTTTAGTGTTCAGAAGGAGCCATATAATTTGGTGATCTCTTGCTGTGGCTTAGAGGAAATAGTCTTTTAGGGTCAGGAGAACTGAAATTTGTGGCCCGATTACACAAAACTAGGGTTTTAGCTTCATTTCCTCTGGTTCAGTGATGAGGGAGTGGACAACATGGTCCACCTTTTTGATTTCATAAAAGTACTTTGTCATTCTTGGTTAGAATTGTAGGCTGAACTTGCACAGTGAAGTGCTTCTGTAAAATTCAAAGGCCGTACCCAGTGCAGAGAGCTCCTGCTCTGTGCGGGGTCTGGGGAGGGTGTCAGCGCCAAGCCTTACCCGCATACTGTGCAATGTGCGGAGGCTGAGGCTCGAACCTGGGACCTTCCGGTCACAGGCGGTAAGACTCTACCGCTTGCATCAGGCCCGGTCTTCTTCTGTAAAATTCAAAGTGCTTCAAAAATCAAAATATTGAGAGAATTTTGTATTTAAGTTTTATGTGATTTTGCTTCGTGGAGAAGTATAGAAGCAGTTCTCATGGAAGAAATATGTTGCTCTTTTGGATTCAAGTATGTGATATTAGCATCTTTGAAGAGTTGCCATTTTGAACATCATCTTCATATGTACAGTCAGATCTATTAAAGCATCAGCATTAAATTTACAAACTTTTGCTTTAGTTGTTTGGGGCATAAGGAAGTTATCATATTATTGTACCCCATATGTGTGTTGGGCAATTAAGTTAAGATCCATTGCTGCAGTTGATTACTAGACAGTGTTGCTCGTGGAATATTTATTATTCTCCTTGTAAGTATCATATCCAATGATGGTATATGATTAACAGTTGGTTGTTTGCACATAATTGCATTTATATACTTTTTAGTTAAATCCAATATGCGCCCACATTGATGTTTACAATCATTTTGCTGAGTAGTGTGGATGTCATAAACAAGTATTTATATTGTTCTACCTCATGCATAATGTGCAGCTCAGTAAATATATGTTAATGCAGGCCATAATGGAATTACTAGACAAAATTGTTCTTCCAAAACGTTATGGTCATTACACTTTTTGATAGAAACTTTGTGGACTGAGAGGAGCTCATTTACCACTGTTCCCGAATATGCCGAGTA
Source organism: Chrysopogon serrulatus (assembly GCA_015844335.1). Classification (NCBI taxonomy): domain Eukaryota; kingdom Viridiplantae; phylum Streptophyta; class Magnoliopsida; order Poales; family Poaceae; genus Chrysopogon; species Chrysopogon serrulatus. The sequence goes on from JADLZL010003749.1 coordinate 142,403, forward strand.
AACTGTTGGAGACATTTGAGCTTATTTTCAGTCAACCATTTGTTCATGTTAGATTTTTCTTCAACATTTCAAGGCATGCTGCGTAGCATTGAGTACTGAAAATTGATAAAATGACACAGCAAATATAGTACAAAACAATTGTGTTTTGTGCCATCACAGTTCCTTCCAATTTGTCAACACACGAAGTTGTATTTGATACTTGTAGTCTGAATCTCCACGCCCATTACATTGCCATGGTTCGTCCTTCAGAAAACTAACAACTATTTTCGATATTCTGCAGTGGGTGCTCTCAATACTATTTTGGAGAAACAGAAGCCCTACAGCCAAGTAGGTTATCTATGATGGCTTTATCGTGCATCGCCTATAATGGCCCTTTCCACTCTGAAGCAAAACTGAAGTGGTGCTGTGGATATTTCGTAGGTATACCTTTGGGTTGTCGACTATGTTCCTTGGCCTCCTACTGCTTCTCAACAGATCCACATTTTTGAGTCCCTGGCGACGTCTGCCAAGGCCACAAAGATGACTATCAACCTTCTCCATGTACCAACAGCCAAATGCTCCTAAATCGGGAGATTTGAACAATCGAGATTTATTCTGCATGTGTATTGGTTCTTTAATGTTTCTTTTTTGCCACGTACAGTGTTGGAGCTGTATGTTTTGGTTCTGAAGCTTTTGAGCTGCCGTATAGTGTGTTATTCAGACTACTAGGCTTGAATAGCTTGTAATTCGGGGCTAACTGACATGCTCCTCTGTATAGAGTGTACATCATAGTAAAGTTGTGGAACTCGGTGTTGTTTGAGCGGTGGTGGTTTGATGCTAGTGTATAAAGTGTACATTTATATATGTCTGACTTTTTTTCTTGGCTGAATCTCATGACTAGCCAAATTGGTTTTGATTTTCTCATGTATTGGGATTCATTTCGACCACTGAAATTTCTAATTGTTACTATTGAAATGGTTCTTCAAAAGTTCAAAAGTCAGACATATATAAATGTAGAAAGGGATGTACACCGTTTCAAATACTGTACCTTGTCTATTTGACATAGATGCAATGATGCTGATGCTTACGTAAGTTATATGCCAAAGACTTTTCGAGCAGGTGAGTCACCATTTCTCCTGTCATATCAAACTTGTTTGAAGCATGGGCATTTGGAAAAATTCAAACACAGATGAATTGAGGTTGACGATCTGAACAACTTCTATATAATATTATGTTCTATATAAGTATCTACTAGTCACCTGGCATATGAACTAGTCAGAATGCTTATATCAGGACGCACAAACTCCCGTGGAAAGAAGAAATTTACGAGTGCTGCTGCTGCGTGACATCATGGCATGCACAGCAGCAAATAGCAACGAGGCAAGCCGCCGCGCTGTGCGTGTGAAATTTGCCCACCTTGTGTGCATGTGGAAATTTTGCACGAACAGCGCGAAAAAAACCCTGAAAAGTATCGTACATACACTCACTCTATTTCTGGTGCGTAGTAATAATAAATAATAAATAGCTTGTGATTAGAACAAGGGGCTGAGCTCCTGGATGGCCTGCATGGTGTTGGGGGAGAAGATGAAGCCCGGGGACATCAGCATCCCGGAGGCCATGGGGGACGGCAGCAGCGACGACGTCGTTGCTGGCGCCGACGCGGCCTGGCGGTGGCCGAGCGTGAGCAGGAGAGGGTCGCCGCCACCGTCCTCGGCCGTCGCGTGCGAGATCGGCACGTACGGCGGCAAGGACGACGACGAGGTGGCGGGGGCGGGCTTGCCGGTGAGCCGCTGCACGACGGTCATGAACTCCTGCGGCCTGGCGTGGATGACCTTGGGCGTGTGCTCGTACACGATCACCGGCTTCTTTTTGGTGGACGACGGCGGCTTGCTGGACGTCGTCGCCATCGGCGGCGAGGCCCCCGGGACGATGACGACGACGACACCTTCAGCGGCAGCGGCCGCGGCCCTCGGAGGCCACCGGCGGCTCGCTTGGAAGGGGACGACGACGCCTCGGAGGAAGGCATGGCGGCCACGGTCATGGTCATGGCAGCTAGCTGCTTCTTGATCAACTGGCGTTGCGTGCTTTGCTCGATCGATTGGCGAATGGCGACGTTTGCTCTACGAAGTACGGAGCGATGCAGTCCAACGCCCGGGGTTTTTATAGATAGAGAGGGAGCCGTGATAAGCCGATGAAGATTGGAATGGAAGCGAGTGTCACGCGAGCAAGTGGCGGTGCGATGTGAGTGTGACAGTGTGAGCATACATACATGTCCAAACTCCAAAAGTCGCCGGTCAAGTACGGCAGGTGACCGTTGACATGTACCGTGCTGGCTTCAGCTTCACTGGCCTCTCGTGAATGAAGAAGTCAGAAGTTCCATTCGGGAGGTGTGTCTCTGGTCAAAGATGTAGGTTAGAGAGGTGGTTAGTGGTTGCATCGCATTGCCTGCCTTGTTTTTTCCCTGTTCGGCAGGCGCGCCTAGTGCATGCGTGGCGCGTCCACAGCTCTGGAGTCTTTTTACTCTGTACATACTGTAGAACATACTAGCTAGCCTTTTGTTTTCTACGTATCAGTATTTTTTTTTTCCATTCATGAAACACTCTAGCTTCTTGTTTTTGACTCTCTCTGGTAATTAAGAAGTAGTATCTGGCGTCACGTCGTGGACTTTCGTGGAATAGTTCTGGATGATCTTAAACCCATGCACTTGAACTTTGAAGTCCCAAGTCCTAACTATGACTGATTTGTTTTTTTACAACAACTATGACTGATTTGTTCGCGCTTATATAATTAAATTACCGTGTGATCGTGTCTAGATTCTCGAAGTTGATACATATTCTCATGCATGCGTCTATTTGAGGGAAAAAAATAGAGTAAAAATAGCGAATGGATTGAACATTGGTTAGGTGACTTTTACGAGCGAGGTTCACACATCTACAATTCAACTTCTGGGCGTCGTCCGAACTGAAAACGGAAGCTGGAGATAGGGTTGAAACTTGAAAGCTGAGATGTCCCAATGTGCAAGTGACAAGTAGTCATCCCTTTTGTGACCGGTAGAAGATGGTCGGCTGGTCGGCTGGTCGGCGCCTCCGATCCTCTTGTCTCCGTGGACGACTGCAGCTCAGGAATCAGCAATGCTGCTGGTCAAATAACGGATTTGAGACGACAAAAAGGTTCATAAGCAACTCGAGGGGTGAAAAAAAAAAAGAGGACGAGAAGAAGAATAGTGTAGCAGCAGCAACAGTGTAGTGTAAACTTGGAAGACCATTCAACAAGGCCGGGCGTACGTCGTTTTGAACAAGGAAGTCAACCGAGCCAGTGAAAGAAAATTGCGTTCTATTTCAGCTAGCCAGCAGTATATCGGTCTCAGGCAAGCAATCACCCCATTTATTGCATTGATTAAGCGGCAAAGACGGCGCCGGTTCACCCACGACATGCTACCTGTACCTGGAATGCGATCGCATGTTCAAAGCCGTTGAATTTGGATCGGCATTAAATAACGTGTACACTAGAAGTTTTTTGAGCTGTATACGATGTGTACTGCTCAATTTTAATTTCAAGGCGTCCGGCCATGAGAGTATGGAACATAAAGTAATTTGACGGCCTTTATTTTCTCCTGATTATATTAAATTGAATTATGGATTAGGCCACTTAGTCTTAATGGGGTTTTTTGTCCTAGTTTTATACATATTGCAAACAGTGCGGACTAGTTTTTTCCCCATAAAATTTTGATCCTCTTTCTCTTTGTCAATATTGTATATGTCAGAGTTAATAGCACACGAGTGGTTTCATCCCCATAAAACTTTGATATTTTTACTTCTCGACAATATTGCGTAGGCTTTTGGGGCCAATTAAACATGCTTAGGAGATACATCACCTCCATGTGCATCGCACTCCATTGGTTGGAAGGCCATGTCGGCGAGGTGCTTTTACGGTGGTGTTTATGGAGTCTGAGGCCATGGAGCGGGGGTACGAAGCCGCCAAGTGGGGTAGGGGCGGTGGTAGAAGTTGGAGGTGGAGGTATGTCGTTGGCGAACAGAAGCAGTTGGAGAAGACGAATAGTAGGAGAGAGATTGTGCATAGCACATGTAAAGAGTCTAGGTTAAGTAATGACAAGGCTCGTGAACAGTTTATTAAAGTATCAAATAGGACAAATGCAATGAACCCAATTCTATAGCATAAATCTAAAGGATATCTCACAAAAAGGCTTTCATGGCATTAGATGGATGCGGAATGCACCAGGAACCCCTTAAAGTGGGACAGGATGAAATATTTACTTTCCATGAAACAACCATTCGGGGGCATAACTCACTGGAGATCAGTCTGAAAAGCGCAATGTATGTTGGCAGCATCCCATGAAATAGTTGTTGAGTAGGAGGAAAGATTTATGAGGAAGATAAGCCGATGGAATAGTATTGTGAAACGAGTTTTTCTTATGAAAGAGAATTACTCCCTTGTCCAAAAAGAACAATATTCTAGATTTTGAGTAAGTCATTTTTTTATAAGTTTGACAAGATTTAGTAGTAAAAATATCAATATTTACATATCCAAATAGGTTTACTATGAAAAATATTTCACAATGAGTGATAACATTTTTGGTATCGCAAATATTAGTAATATTTTTGTATAGATTTGATTGAAATTAAAGTTGTTTAACTTTGTAAGGAAGTGATAATTGTATTTTCTTCAACAGAGGGGGTAATTTATAAAAAAAAAAAATAAATGCCAGTATTTGCAGAAAAAATAAGCAATTTGGACAGGAAGATCGGTAAACATTTTGGTTGCACCATTGAATAATCCCACCACAAGAGCATCTCCAAGAGTTTGTCAAAATTTACTTGGCAAATCTTATGATTTGGCAACTCTCTAAAATATATGGCAAGTGAAAAAATAGGCTCTCTCTAATAGTTTGGCATAACTCACTTGCCAAACACTTAGATCAAACTTACTTCGGGGAACCCCCGGCACGTAAAACAAAATTATATTTATAGACTTCCGCCTCTTGAAAACTTACATCGGTAACCCCTCGAAGCATAAACAAAATTATTTTTTTCACCCTTTCACCTCTTCTAATATGGT
>JADLZL010003750.1:0-210580 GCA_015844335.1 Chrysopogon serrulatus
GAGCACCATGTATGCCCTTCCCTTGGTCTTCCCTTCCTTCTGTGCGAAGACGCCCCTCCTCCTCCTCTCCTTGGTCTTCCCTTCCTGTTGTGCGAAACCATGCACCCAAAACCTAACATACAATTTGTATTCGGATCTAAATTTAATTTCAAGTGTATATGGATGTAATATGCCTGCTAACTTCGATTGCTTTGCAAAATTTGTCGTGTACAGTGTACACCCATGTCCTTTATTACTGCTGTCCGCCCCTGGGCCTGTGAATAATGTTGTTCCAGCTGTTGCTTTGCCTAGCAGGTGTTTTTGAGTTTCTGTTGCTTTGCCTGTGAATGATGTTGTTCCAGCCATGTCTTTTTTGGTACAAATGCACTATATAGTATATACTACCAATTCCCGATACATTGTTTTGTGTCAAGCATTTGTTAATTCTATATGCATGCATGGGCGCTTGCAAATTACAGTCCTACACCCCTAAACGCTTCCTCTTATTCGACACTTCTTGCTTATCTAGTTTGCTCCGCCACCTATCATTAGCCTCCTCCACCAAAGTACACAACTCTTTATGCTTTGTAACCATCATTAGATGGACATTGACCGCTCTTTGATAAAGCTCCATGAATTTGCGCAAGATGATCTCTTTATCATATTTGTGCTTACCACCATTTATTTTTTTCAATTCCTCCTCTGAAAACGACTGAAAGAAACAACAGTTTTAGTGTGTCACTTAAATGATGAAGTTCCAACATGACGTATGTAATAAAATCACAATATAAAGTATTAGCATGTTGGTTCACCTGATAAGGACCAGATACAGGCCGATCCGTACACATTAGCAACAGAGCTGTCGCGTATTTCAACGTATCCCAGCCACTGGTGTTGATGCCTTCCTCCTCAAGATACTCATGCTTGTGGAAGCATTCAAAAAGATCCTTGTCAGTTTCAATACAGCGATACACAAAGCAAGCAGTTTCCGCAATCTTTCCGTCAACCTGGATACAAGCACATACGCTCAACAATGAAAGGAAGTTGAAAGCCTTCATAAGAAACATGAGATATAAAGATGAAAAAAGAATGATATTGTTGTTGAGTAGCCAGTGATACGTATGTGGTTTCACATAGTTATGGTATGGCCATGGAAACTTTGGCAATTTTCAAACATTATAGAAGAACAAACAAGTAATACAAAAAAAATTCACGTCAGACATCAGCAAGTGATCTCACCAGCTCTGGTTCGATGCTAAATCCTTGGCGCTCTAAGAAGTTTTGTAATCCTTTGCTCCTATGCTTAAGGTCCTCCTCACTTGAGCTCTAATTTCTCTCCAGGAAGTAAAGTATGCAAGAGATTTTTCAGCCCCCACATCACTTCCATGACTGCTTCATCAATCCGGCAGGTAATTTTCTGCAAAAGACACAACAAACAAAATAAAATGAGTGGTTCTACCTTATACACCGAGGGAAGGAGGAAAGGGGAAGGGGCTAAGCTGACCAGCTCTCTTTCTATAATTTCTTTATATTCATTCTTCCCGACAAGAAGCGTCTCCCCAAACCACCATTCCTTGATCATCCTGGTTAGGCGTTCATCAATACCAGCTTTGGAACTAATAGCATCTGACTTGTTCTCAAACGTCTCAAATCCTAGCGGCCAGATGGCCTGGAAAATAAATGCAGAATTTGAGCAATTGTTAAAATAGGAAAATATGCCAAAGGGCAATCCAGTAGGTTTCAACTAGTCTACACATGAACTGGTTAACTGTTTTCAAATTAAGACAACATACAAATTTACTTTCATCTAAAACTTAACTATAACTTAATTTGTTAACCTAACACAAGTACTGGATCATGATATCTAATTAAGGCATCAGCTTCAGCCAGACAGATAATAGACTTCTTACGACTATAATACCTACCAAATTATATGTTTGGTTGGTTTGAAGTATCATCAAAATGCAGTTTTCGTTGGTAAGAAGCTCGCTCCTTTCTAGCAAGTTTTCCTAGACCTAGGCCATCAGTGATGCCAATGCTTTTCCGCAATCACATTATACATTCAGGTGGACAATAAATATATACTACCTAAGCTGAAGAAATGCCATCCAACATGCTGAATAATCGTACACTAAAACTAACATAAGATAATCTCTAATGAATCTTGAGCTAAATAATAAACACTCTTAGCAAAAAGGTAAATATCGATTGTTCACCACCAAAAAATACTTATTCGATCCTGAACCACATGCGGAGCTGACAATTTTAGTTTACCATCAGAGGGGGGAACATTCTTTCCGCTTAGACCTATCAGGTCCTTTAATGGCAGATTCTATAGCATCCAATTAATCAAATCTGGACAGGTGCCAAATGACCTATTATCTTTATTCAGTTGCTACAGGAGATGTCACAAAGCCTATTAAACATTAGAAAAAGAAATAAAGAAAGAGCAACAGTTCATCACTGTCATGGTCGGGTGTCAGTACTCTAGGTGCCGCAGGGCCAGAGACGTCCGCCACGACGCGGAACGCACGGAGCGTGCTCTGGGCATGCATGCTTCCGACCAGGACTCGGCCACCGCAGGTGGCTGCGAAGGAAATTAGAAGTAGCTTTCTATTATTAGCTTTCTATTTTTAGTCCTTTAAATTATAGGAGTCTTGGAGTCCGGTTGGGTCAGGCCTTTGGCCTCATATATATTGTAACCACACGTTGGTCTGGGAAGCTAAGCAAATACAATACCAATCTAATCTCTCTCTTCTTCAACTAAGCCTGCGGCTAGGGTTTAACCTTGCCGGAGAAGACGACGGACCGAGGCTACGAGCTACGTAGTCGAGGGCCAGCTACCCGAGGGTTTGACGCCCTTGACAATCACATTATAAAGCATGCCAATAAATTCCATGCATACACGAACTGATTAATTCTAGTCAGTTAATTACCAACAAAGAGAATGCAACACAACTAGAATAAAGAGGGTCAATACTAACAAGGCTTGCCGTCGCTTCACTGACAAAAATGTGTCCAAAGGTTCTGCAAACACAAAAAAACAGGAATTTTTCTTTTGAAAGATGCGGGTCGATGACAGACAAATTTAGAAGTACTGATATCACCACCAGCAAGGCACAATTAATAGAGAAAGCACCTCAATGGCATTGTCTTGGTTTAGAAAGTCTCCATCAAAGCCGAAGATTGCGAAGCCTGATGGTGTCTCAAAGAGCACTTTCATACCAATTATTTCCCCCATGAGAAAAAACGAGGAGCCCTGCTGAAAAATCAAGGGTGAAGTAAATTAAACAAAAACAGTAACAAAATGAAATCTTGATAAGGGTGAGGGTTCATGAGAGGAAAAACAGCATTCCGGCATATTACCAAATAAAATGGGCATACATGCTACGATTCTTTTTCAATAATGCTGTGATCCACAAACTGATTCTAGAAGAAAAAAACACCCTAAGACAAAAAGAAATGGTTTTGAACATAGAATATCACCAGAAACAAAATAAAACCTGCTACCAATCACAAAATAGGTAGCTTATGATTCTCAACAAAAAAAAAAAAGTAGCATTATGAATTATGATAGCACATAACAGTCTGTAGTTGGAAAATGGAAACAGTTTCATCATTATCCCCAAGTTCCTAAAAGTTTTAAGGGACATCCATATAATATATACTAATAATAAGATGTTTGGTGACATTGTAGTAACAGATATACTAATAGTGTCATGCAAATACAACTCGCGTGGCATGGATTCCAGTGCTTAAGGGAAAGAAGCAAGAGTAATCGTCCCAGTGCTCCCGAGAACACATCAGTGTACGTCACAGCTATATTGTATAAGAACCATATTTGTCTTACCGTACGTACTCTGCACACGCAGGGGCGGGCGAGGTTGAATCTGGCAGTTGGTCTTACCGTAGACGACGGCTCAAGCGCGGACGAGGACCGGTTGGTGGAGGAAGGCGTAAGACGTCGGCGTGTAGACCCGGCGTAAGACGTCGGCTTCGTCGGAGGAGACCGGCCGGCGGACGCCGTCCAAGGAGGCTGGAGTGGAGGGTTCCGGGGCGTCTGCTGCAGGTGCGGCTGGGCCTGCTACACGCGGTTGATGCGTCGTATATATACGTACGTGGGGGCACAGTTTTAGGGCACGGATTGGGGATTTTTTTTTTTTTTTCAAAAACAGGTAGTCCTTCTAGAGATGTTTGTTACTTCATCCCAAATTGCAAGTTACAATCTTGGAGAGCTAAGACACCAAATTTATATAATAAAATAATAGCATTTATGATACCAAATAAATATATTATTATATTCTTCATCAATTATACTATTTTCATAATATATATATACACACACACACACACACACACACACACACACGATGTCATAAATCTTTACAATTCTCTATATTTTATTTGTCAAATTTGATATATTTTAACTCTCTAAAATTCTTGAAATGACTTATACCACGGAGATCCTTTCAGTTTCAGCTGAACTTTTCAGTTAGTTTCCTTTGGTTATGCTTATGCCAAGAGGCGGGACCGTTTATAGCACATGCAAGAAAATTTAGGCTTGATCTTTTAAAAAACAAAGAATGATTTCATTTGTTTCAAGGTTGTCTAGGAATAAGGCTCTGAAATGGAGAAATTTGGGGACTTCATCAGGTGATAAGGGCACAACCAACGTGGGCGAATGTTTTCTAGTGGTTTCAACAAAAGGTGATGCCATCTGGACAAGAAGAAAATAAGATGGCATATTCTAATATACGGTATAGTCCAAAAGCTACTTTTATTTTTTACTTTTATAGTGTTTTTGGACTCCTTGCTAATACATCAACTGGACATGGTACCTAGAACTAGAAGGCTGCGGTTTCCATTTGCCCCATCGCGGGGGCCGTTGGTTGCTTCATACTTTTGTCAGATGGAACTACCGCGTCTTTGGTAGAAACCTCTGACATACTACGAGACTATTGTTTAAGGTTACATAGAGGTCGGATGAGGACGTGGAGGCTAGGGCAGGAGCACTCTAACTTGAAGCGTTGGGGAAGCCCTAAAGACCGAACATTATGCAATCGTCACCACTATTGAACCGTGCCCATTTTAAGAAAGTGAACTTCTAAATGTTACACATCTCCATAGGACAGTTGAGATATTTTCCTTCCATGTTTGGTACTAGGTTGCCTTTCCTTTTCGCTACTGCTACTGAATGTTTGATCGAGGTTGCCTTCCCTTCCTGAGTGGTATGAAGAACAGGCAGGCCTTGTCGTTTTAGGAATTATAAATCACCTGACATCGGCCGTGTGGACGTCTCCCTACAGTAGATGCATCCGGGCCGTTCACCATCGAAGAAGGGTGACGGGCGGGGTAGTCAAGCGGCCCATCTAAGCCCACAACACCGGACGAGGCCCCAACTCCCCCAGCGTACGCGCAAGCCCCCACCCACCGGCCACCGACGACTTGGCCGGCCGTCGCCGCCGCCCTACTTCGCCGGCGACGAGCACCACCAGGTATGCCCTCCCCTTGGTCTTCCCTTCCTGCTGTGCGAAGCCGTGCGCCCAAACCTTATAACGTAATCCGTAGGACGCCCTCTCCTTGGTCTTCCCTTCCTGCTGTGCGAAACCTTGCGCCCAAACCCTAACATACAATTTGTATTCTGATCTAAATTTAATTTCAAGTGTATATATGCATGTAATATGCCTGCTAACTTCGTTTGCTTTGCAAAATTTGTCGTGTGCACCCATGTCCTTTACAGTTGTCCGCCCCTGGGCCTGTGAATGATGTTGTTCCAGCTGTTGTTTTGCCTCGCAGGTGTTGTTGAGTTTCTGTTGCTGTAGCCATGTCCATGTTCAATAGAATCTTTGGGAAGCCCAAGGAGCAGGCCAACTCCAATGCTTTGGCTACTCTGGACAAGTTAAATGAGGTGACCATTTCTGTCTTCTTTATGTATTTCCTGGCGTATGATTACCTTGTGTTACTTCCATTAAGGTGTTCTTCTTCTTCTTTTGCCACATATTGATCTTCTCTTATTTTGGCTGCCTAAATATAATGTCGGCCTCAGAGTACCCTTCATTTTATATTGAACTGTTATTATAAGGTTTAATCATTCGTTGCCTTATCATGTATGTGCATGACAAAAAATCCCACCCTTCTACTTTAGTGTCTTGGAACTCTCACATGTTGTTAAATTCATCTCAACTTATGGGATGCTTAAGTTCTTCCCATGGCATAAGCTCCATCTATTTATGATCAATACCTTTATAGTCTAATCATTCTTTGATTTTTAATTTTTGCTCCTGAAGTTCTAACATTTTACCTATCATTAGGAGGGATCAGTGTTTGAATATGTTTAGCCAACTAGTGAACTATGCTTTTGTTATAGCTTCCAATTTGGCACATGTAATGTCTATGCCATGTTAAATTAGAAAGTTCTAAAAGCTCACTTTATCTATATTCAGACACTTGATATGCTGGAGAAGAAAGAAAAGGTACTGGAGAAAAAAGCAGCCGCTGAGCTTGAGAGAGCCAAGGAGTTCTCAAAAGCAAAGAATAAAAGAGGTATGGTAAACCACCATACTGCAGTTTGAAATCTATGCTCGTGCTCTGGCCGTACTATTGGAGATGGCATGCTTTTTGTAAAGTAATCTGAATTTCCTCGGTGCACATGCTGCACTCCAAGCTTATCCATCATATTTGTGTCTCTGCATATAAATTTTTTTGGTGCATGGTGCATTGGATCAACACATATGTGGGTATTTCTTTTGACACAGTTATTGTGCTTATCATTGTTAGAATTGTATCACCATGTTGACATTTCTTTTATCAAAATGAATTTAGGCTTATCCATCATATTTGTCTATATAAATTTCTTTTGTTGCATGGTGCATTGGATCAACAAGTATGCAATTATTTATTTTGACACTGCTACTGTGCTTATAATTGTTAGTATTGTGTCAGAATGTTGACATAGTATTTTTATCAAAAATGAATTTAGGTTTGTATGCACCTGCAATGTAATAGATTCACATAGAATGCAAATTTCTCCTTTTTCTAAAAAAATAGAATTCAAATTCCATGGTCCATTATTTGTGGAGCAATTTTCAACATCTTTTACCTGAAGGCCTCATGATCATTCGTTATTAGCTAATACAGCTTATGTTCACTTTATTTTTTTCCTTTTTTGGCTTCCATGTAAACTAATGTTGATCATATTTAAATGCTTCCAACTTATTTTCTTATGCAATAGAAACTGGATTTATAGGAACTTGTGCTAATACAAATAAACTTCCTCTTAACAGCGGCTATCCAATCCTTGAAGAGGAAAAAACTTTATGAGCAACAAATTGAGCAGCTTGGAAATTTTCAGTTGAGAATCCATGATCAGGTATATTTGCACTCAAACATTTAGCTTTTTGTTTACTTTATGTTATGTGTGTTAACTGTTAATCCTTTTTTTATACAGATGATCATGTTAGAAGCAGCTAAAGCTACAACAGAGACTGTTGATGCATTGAGAACTGGAGCTGCAGCTATGAAAGCAATGCAAAAAGCGACGTCAGTATTAAATTTTGAGTCCGTTTTAGGATTTGCACACCTAGTCGTTCAAGGTCTTAAAATGATTATTTACCATGTCCTTGCAGAAACATTGATGATGTTGATAAGACCATGGATGAAATTAACGAACAGACTGAAAATATGAAACAAATTCAAGATGCTTTGTCAGCTCCTCTTGGAGCTTCTGCTGATTTCGACGAGGTAATTCCACTGTGGGCATTCAAGATTTGCGTTCTAGCAGTGCATAGTTTTCTCCGACACATTTACCACTTATTGCACTGAAAAAACTTACAGGATGAACTGGAAGCGGAACTTGAAGAACTGGAGGGAGCAGAGTTGGAATCTCAGCTTCTGGAGCCTGTTGCCGCTCCTCCGGTGCATCCAGTGCATGTCCCAGCCAACAAGCAACCAGCTCGCCCTGCTCCACAGAAAGCTACAGCTGAAGATGATGAGCTTGCTGCACTGCAAGCTGAAATGGCATTGTGATCAGGTTAATCTTGATCCATTTGTTCATCTTACTGTCTATTTAATGTTCCTTTGATGGGACTAATTCACTGGTACATGTTAGCTAAACCTGACAATACTGTGTCCAACCGGTTGTATCATTGTCATTGTCAGCAGTACTTATTTGTCAATGATCTGATGTAGAGGTGTACATATATTAGCTATCTTTTAAATTATTCTGCACTGTTTTATTCCTTCATTTCTTTTGTATCTTCAACTGTGTAGGCTCTGTTTTAGTTCCCAGGATTGTTAGGACAATAGAAATATTCTGTCACTGGAACATTGCATGATGAAATCATGTATATTATGTCACTGGAATACTGCATGATGAAATCATACTCCCTCTGTTTGAAATTACAAGCTTTTTTTGTTTACAAGCCTTTGACTACTGATTACTTCATTAGATCCTTTTTTTTCTGACACAGACGATGTCATTAGCTTAATGTATTAAATTTTTTTTGCTTATGATTATAATTTTTTTTTATCTTATCTAAATAAAATATTAATATAGTAATTGCTCTTAGAATTCTTTTCCTAACAAAACAAAATACACCTTGCTATGAAAGAGAGACAGGTAGTAATTTAGAATCCCTCATTCTTTTTAGATGGTTTGCTGGGAACATGTAATTATCATGACAGTTTTCTGTCTGGATACACGTTTCAGATTTAGATAGGAGCGTATGCTTCAAGGTGAAGAGGTGTATTCAATTATCCATCCAGTTGTTTTCCAATATTAGCTCCTGAGAATTGAAATGCAAATTTTGTCTGACCCATTGTTGATGTTTGAAGTTACTAATAGGCTAGGGCTAGGAACCTAGTTTCGTATGAGTTGAACTGTGGCTGAAGAACTTATTGCAACCACATCATAGTTTACCTTTTTTACTTTTGGCTACTTACAATCAAAGAGAACTGTAATTTTTCAAATCCAATTTTCGCAGAATCCGCTTGGAATTACACTTAATTAGTTCAAGTTTATGGTGTTGGGAGTAGATGAGTCTGGAATTATCTCCAAAGGATATGGTTTCTCAGGAAATATTATTATTAAGTCCTGTATTTTTTTTTTTAAAAAATTGCATGTGTTTGTTTTAAAGTTATTGTTGCTCTTGGTAAATTGTTAACCCAACTAAAACTTGCAGGTTCTCATGAAGAGGTGAGATATGTAAATGAATGGCGTTATGCTACGAAGATCAAAGTTGGGTCAGCTATATTATGTTTGACATGTGTGTAAATGCTTTGGGGGATATTTAGCAATCGAAGCAGAAAAAAAAAAAAGGCTGCTCCAGCCAGTGTTTGTTCCAGTGATTTTGGAGTCTACGCGATGTATGACAGTTGCTTTGTTAATGTTGGCCCGTTAGCTCTAAGCTAACCATTCATCAGATCACCCAACGTGCATTGTTTCACAGTATGTTTTTTCATTGGCCCCGTATTGTGTGGAGCCATGCATGTAAAAGTGTTGTTGGAACGTATAAAGCCTCAGGGTCACATTTGATGTGGCGGTTTCGCAGCTCCTTCAGTCTCAGGCAGCATAGCATATGTTTCCTTGTTGCACCCGAATTACCAGTAATGTTTTTGCAACTAAGTAGTGTATTTTGCTAGAAAAATGACTTTGCGAAACTGGAGGCGGTAAAGACATTTGGAATTTTTACATGGAGGGGTGTTATAACTGATTTTCTGATAATTTTGGGAGGTTGCATCAGAGAACACTGATTTAAAGATCTCGCTGCTGCAGCAAAAGTTGGTTAAAATTTGTGAAAGTAGCGAAGTGTTCCGCATCGGTATACATAAACTGTTGCCATGTTTTACCATGTTTGTGGTTATATTATAAGGGCTCGTTTGGCATGGCTCCCGGCACAGCTTCGGGAGCCGTTTTGCAGCTCCTACTACCAAACGGGGACAAACGGCTCCTCTTCAAGCTCGGAGCCCCGGAGAACACGCTGAGAGAAGAGAAGAGAGAGAGAAGGAGCTGAAAAATGTAGCTTCACCCGGCTCCCGCGAGCTGCCGTGGGCCCAACGCAGGACAGTGGCAGATTTGCCCCCGCTGCGGGATCACGCGACGGTCGCCGCCGTGCAGGAGCGAGGTCGCCAAGTTCGCCGCCGCGTGGGCGCGGGACGCCGGATCTCCGAGTGCGTGGGGTAGCGGGGTGGGCGACGCGCGCCCCAGCGCGGGGCTGCCGGACGCGGCGTGCACGGAGTCGCCGGGATCGACGCGAGCGGGGCTGCCCGAGCGTGGTGCCAGCGGGGCCGCCGGGCGCTGCGCCTGTTCGTGCGAGCTGGTGAAGCAAGCAAGGGAGAGAGCCGGCTTGGACCCGTGAAGGAGATGCGGATAAGGCCGCCTGCTGTTCCACCATGAGCAGATAAGGTTGGAAAGAAAATAAAAAGAAAAGAAAAGAAAGAAAAATAAAAGGGTATTGTAGACTTTTCACCTCTTAGACTGTAAAGAGAAGCTGTTGTGCCAAACGGTCTACGAAACTGCTCCAGCTCTCTCACTGAATCTATTTCATAGGTGAAGTCATAATCGAAATTTGTTTTTAACGGGCAGGGTTCTGCCAAACAGGCCCTAAGAACCCCTTTTGGTAGAGGGTTCCTTTTCCATGGGCGTAGAAAGCGATTCTCCAAATCAAATCAAAGGGCTCTATTTCCATCTGCAACATGCTGAGGACGGGGTCTGTAGCCTCCGCTTGAGTTGGGCCCTGGCCTCCTTTCCTTGGTGCCGGACAGAGATCAGAGATGCATGCAGTGGTGTGCTGCTGCTGAAGCCTGAAACCTTGAAGCCAAGAAGACGAGCTCCAGGCTCCAGCACGGCACGGGGAGAAGCACTGTTTAAGATGGAGGGAGTATATTCCATCGTGACAAGGAGAAGCACATTTTGTGCTTTATAACTTGTAATAATAATCTGCACTGCTCTAAGTTGCTCATGGAAAACCCTGTCTCCCCTTGTCAGGCATTTGTATAGGCAAGGAGTGGACGACAGGTCCAAGTCCAAGGTGGTGCAACCGCCAGCCGGCAGCCGGGGCCGGAGGCTGTAGCTAGAGAGAGAGAGAGAGATACGAAAGAGGGGACCTTATCCTATGCCATCCTGCACGTGCTTTCTGTGCTTCTGTTTCTCGTAGGTGCAGTGCAGTGAAAATGTTTCATCCGTTTATGCAGACACAGTGACCAATTACATATATCATGGTCAATGAATTTTGCAAGTACATTTTTCCCTCCCCTCTTGTAATCTTTGCCGTCTTGGTAACAGCCCAAAGAGGCAGGCTAATTGAATACGTATACATATAAGTATATATACCCGCAGGCTCGAATCAGAGCAGCAGCCGTAGATGACGACGGTCTGGCTCAACCGCCCAGCCTCTCAGTCTCCATATCTTTGCTGCCAGTTTACTTTTTGCATGCTACTAGTCTCCACACAAAGCATGCATCGATTTGTGCCAAAACACTTACAGATAATAAAAATCAAATTTGGTTAAAGATTTTTTTGTTTGAAAATTACACAGGCCTGAATATCAGAGGCCAAGAACACAGCAGTAGCTTCCTCAGATGAGAGAGGATAGTCGTCCTCTAATTCCCTCTCTGGCAGCCAAACAAAACAAGCCATATGCATTTGCTGCAGCTGGAATGTTGCTCTCATCTCATTTAGCTGCTCAATTCTACTCCAGTGGATCAGGATCACTGGATCAGGCAGGCCCCAAAAAGTCACAAGTGTGTGATCTGTGAGTGTGTGGCCCTCCGTGGGCGGCAAGGGCAGCCTACGGCACATGAGTGAGCTCGTGAACCGGGAACACACACGTGGGCCCCATGGGCCCGTGCTCGCCATGGAGGAGAAAAAAAAAAAAAAAGGCATGGAGATGAGGACTGAGGAGTGAGTACTCCGTACCAACGTACTAGGTCATCACTAAACGTACTAGAGCACTGATGAAGTAGCTAATTGTTGGCTCCTGCGTGCTAGCCTCTGGATCGGCAGCTTGTTGCTTCACGGGCAAGCGAGGATGATAGGCGATAGATAGTGGTACGTACTACTGCCGACCCGTGCATCGTGGCAGGATTATTTGGTTCTTTTATTTACAGTTTTGTGATGCAGTGATAACCTACCTGCAGTAGCTAGTAACTAGGCACTCGATCAGCTTCATCAGCTCTCTGATCTCCCTTCTTCCATTTGTTTGCATTCCTTAGAATTATATATGGCGTACGTTGTATTCTACAGCACTCACTCTATTCTTCTAAATTATAAGCTGTTTTGACTTCTTTTTAAGATGAATTGCTTTTGATATTTAAGTGCATAGTAGTAAACTGAAATGGTTTGAGTACGGAGTAGTACAATTGAAGCGCGGTTCTTCGATCAAAGCAAGGGTTTTCCAGACTGGGCTTTCAAGTTGTACGATGAGACGACGACAGCTCTGGCCCGTTCATGTACTACATGTGGTGACACTGACACCGTACCGGCATCTATACGGTCTCAGGTAGAACCGTACGGAGTATGTCCGTATGCATGGGTCGCTCGCTCGTCGTCACATCAGGCCGTGTTCAATCGTCAAGTACGTACGGGGACATGAGCATTTGCTTGCAAATTTAAAAAAACTCTAAGTACGGTGTACTGGACGATCAGACTGACCGGCTGACCCCACCACCTCCACCGACGACCGTGCTAATGCTGTAATGCTCGTGCTGCCGGTGCCGGTGCCGGTGCCAGTGCGGCGATACAAGCCATGCACGGGCCATCATTCTGTTCTACTAGCTAGCAATCTGCAGAGACACACACACACACCACAGGAAAGAAAAGCTCTGAAATAGTGGTAGTAGTAGTAGTAATTAAGCAGGGCCTCTGCTACCACCATCGTCGTTACAGGCTGCTTTGAAACTGAGGCCTTGTTTAGATACACCCAACTTTCCCTCCAACTTCCAAGTTTTTCCACTCTCTCTCCATCACATCAATTGTTTCCCCGCATGTAAATAGTATTAAATATAAATAAAAAAAATAACTAATTACATAGTTTTGTTGTAAATCACGAGGCGAATCTTTTGAGCCTAGTTGGGCCCACGATTGGACAATATTTACCACAAACAAACGAAGTCTTCTGAGGACTTTACAATCTCTCCTCTCATAAATTTGTTGCCGCATATAAAGAGTATTAAATATAAATAAAAAAATAAATAATTACACAGTTTTGTTGTAAATCACGGAGACGAATCTTTTTGAACCACCAGTTGCCACGATTGGACAATATTTACCAAAAAAAACGAAGTCTTCCGACAAAAAAAAAACTCACGTGTATCTAAACGAGGCCTGACTACTAGTAGCTAGGGCAGGAGACCAGAGCGACTCGGTGACCTGATCATGACGGTTCTTGGTAGGTGATCTGTTCCTTTCAGGAATGTTTAATTTACAGAGGTATCGGACGTGATAAGTTCGTAATGAATACGTGAGGTTGACACTGCAAACTCAACTCCAAAGTCTGGCTTGCAGCTTAGTACTTGATCAAGGAAACGAAACATCTGTGTCAAATGTGAAAGACATTATTATACATACGTACATGCATGTTTGCAGCCTAGTGTAGTGTAGCTGGGCAGCAGCTGTTACGTTTCAACTGCTAGAACATGACTGATGCCTGAGTCACGTATCGTACCAAATTAATCCATTAGAGTCGTTTCTTAACACACAAAAAAAAAAAGTCCAGTAGAATATATAAGAGCATACATATACGTACCGCCCGTGTGTGTTTACTGTTTGCCTGAATTTGTTTAGCGCATATAAGTGGACAAATGAACCTGTCAGCTCTGCTCCTCCATCACTGCAGCTTCACTGACAACAGACCATGTGATAACGGCTCTGAATTGCGCCCATAAAAACTCTCGCTCTCTGTCGTCGTCTCCTGTTGCGCGCCATCAGCTGACGTGGTGTGACTTCCTCGTCTCCACCACGTGTACTCTGCCACACTCTGCTGTTCTGTCGATATGCATGGCTACAATGACGCCATATATATATACGGAGTATATCCCAGAATTACCAAGAATCCCAGGACTTGTCCTAAGACGTTTTCAGTAGAGAGGAAAACCGTGCCGTGTTACAATGTCTTATATGATTGCGTCTACTAACTCGAAGGGATTGGTCATTGGTCTCACTCTCGTGCCTTGTCAAAATGGACACCATCCGAGCAGGCGGTTCCGTTTTGGCATAGCTTCAGATGGATTTATTTTTCTACTAATGAACAAGCGGGAAAATCAAGACTGAGGAAACTAAAAGTAATAGCTTTATCGGTTTCTAGATTATCTTTTGGCTTTCCCAAGAAAAAAACTTTATATGTTACAAAAAAAAAAAAGAAAAAACTTTATATTTTTGGCTTTCCGTTTATTTTTTCAAAAAAAATTTTGGCTGTACTGTGCGGTGGAGCCAGAGCCGGAGTTAATCCAATCTTCACAAAAAAAAAAGAAAAAAAACGGATCGTCTCGTTCACGCGCATGAGTATAGTGAGTACCCCATTTTTGTGCCACATAAGCTACATTCTACTAGTGCGTCGGTGGTAGCGAGTGAGATAGGACAAGCCATGATTCGGTAGTTGTAGTTGGAAGTGACCATATTTCGTATTTTACTTATTTATATAGGGCATCTCAGTGGGCCTTTACGTTTAGGAACTGCCTTTTCATTCTCTCGTTTGCAAATAATAGAAGCAGCATGAAAGAAAGGAAAACAAGAAAGAAAGAAGAGGAAAAGGTGTCTTTCAAGTGTTTTGCGCTTGCGCATGAGCAAAAGCGGCGACGGCTTTCTCCTCAGGTTTGGATTCCCTCTGCTTGTCGCAGCTTGTGGGTGAAGCAAATACTAAATGTACCTACGGTATGCCAGAACAAAACAAGCATGTGCTCCCGCCGTGCTAATGATTTCACTTCGTAGGTTTATTAACTAAAGCCAAACTAATAATTCCTCCGAATAAACCAAACTGATACAAGTATAACCAAGTTTACAAACTCAAGTATTACCACTTGAAGACTACATCAGATGGCAAACTGAATCACTAGTTCAACATTGACATTTTTTTTACATATGTTCTATAAATTTATTTAAACTTGTAATAGTCTGACTTTTTCTTTAAAACTATAACAGTCTGACTTTACATAAACCTATGGTTTTCTTAAGACCGAGGGATTATCGGCCCTGTGCTAGTTCATCGGGTTGAGGCACATGCATGATGACGTGAACGCATAGATAGCGAGTCACTGTGGAGGGTTATCCTAGTGAAACCCTTTTTACCGCTGCTCCCATATAGGCTGGCCCCCCCACGGTGTCACTCACTGACCACTGATGCGGTCCTGCTGACCTAACTAAACATCCAGGGCTTGTCCCAGCCAGCCAGCCGACTCCGGACAGGAAGATCCAAGTAATTTTACCGTAACCAAGGCTGTAAGATCCGGTCAATCTCGGCACCGATCATAGCCATTGACCATGCGTCCTTCCTCTTCTTTTCTCCGGCAGTCGTCCGTCCTGCTCTGCTCTGCTCCCACAGTAACCCAGTCCCCACTCGCTTTTGGAGTAGCCTCACAGCCGCTACCAAGCAGTATAATTACCGTGCGCAGTTCCTTTTTTACCGTACTTTTCTTTGCTCGCTTGGTTAATCTATCCGTGTTTAGTACTACCGGCGCCGTACCGAAAGCGAGAACATCCAGCCAATGAATGTCCGGAGCCCAGTCGTGTCGTGCACACACGGCGAAACGACACGTTTTCCGGGGCTTGTCTTGTTTTCCAAAATTAGGGATTGTTCGTACGGGCGTTTTTGCCGGCTAGTGACTGGACCCTAACACCGAGTGTGTACTAGTGCCAGACTGCCAGTAGGAAATTAGTAGACTAATCTAGCGCGTAAAAATCTCGGTCAGCCTGCCGGTGCCGGCTGCCTGCTGGCGGTGTTCACCGTTGTCTTTTCGCCGGCTTTGCGTGCAGAGGCCGTCGTGGTAAAAGTTACTAATCGCTTTGTTAACGGCGTCGCCTTTCGCAAAGCGACCCGGGGTTAAGCAAAAGCCACCTCCGCTTTGCGCGTGCGTGCGCCCAACCCCCCGGATCCAATGCGTGCGCGCGCTCCGCACCGGGGCCGGGCCGGCGGTGGTCTCCGTCACGCCAGCGCGCACGCGTTGATGAGTGGGCTGCCAGGCGTGGCCCGCCCGCCGGCCTCGTGGCTCTCTTTGGGCGCGGGCGCACGTGCCGCGCAGGGCGACGGGTCGGGTGGGCGAGCTGGGCGGAAGCCGACGGACGTTGCCTGCCGCTGGAACCGAGGCGGGTGGGCCAACGTGGGACCCAGCGCGAGCCCGGATAAACAAAATTACTACTCCTACTACCCACAACCCTGTGAGAGGTGCTGCTGCCTGGTCAGCGCCTACCTTAAACAGTTACTAGTACCCATTAAAAAAAAGGGAGCGGTGCCTCAGGAGTAAAATGATCTTTTTTTGGAATGCCTGCTCTCTGGCGTAAGGTGTAGTACGTTTATTTGTTTAGAAACCTTCTGCATGCTATAAGCACGTAGTTAGAGCTATTGATTGCGTATTTGTATCTAGGGAAGACACTCCTAATGCTATGGCCAGATAGTTTCTATGCCAACTAATGACACGTAGGACACGTTTCACTGATGTGACCATATACCAACATCAAGGGGGAGGAGAGGGATGGAAATTACGAGAAATTGCGCCACGTACAAAAACTACGTTTTGCACAATAGCCGAAATTTAAGAAACTACATGGAATCCTATGGAACAGACATTATAAATACCAAGACAAGAGAACTAGCGTTGGGGAAGGAGGATGATTGGAAGAAGTTTATTTTGTAGTCACGGTTTGGACATTGCACATTTTGTAGGTGGTGGTGGTATACATATATCATATGGCATGTCATATAATATACTATTAAGTAGCTTGTTTATTGGATCTGTCCTAAAGACACAACAAAACATATACTTTGACTTCAAGCTCTGATGAATTTTTTTACACTTCTTTCACAGTTAGTCAAGCTATTATTTTTATTGTAACTTGGTATGATTCGATAGTCCCTATTTTCTCACCAAATTCCTACCAAACCTTTCCTTTTTTTCCCAAATTCCAAATTTATAAAAAAAAAAACCTAATTCATATGAGTTACTATGTTGTTACAAGCATTATTTTCTTTAAAAGGGATTTAACTCCATTATTCGACGAGGATGCTTTTTATTTATAGACGAATTTCCGTTAGCAGCATTGATCACATTCTCAGACCTCACCAATCCAAAGAAAGAAAACCCAGGAGGCCCACATATCAGTGAGCATCGGTCCCCAGTTTGACGTTGCACGCCGGGTGCCCCTAACAATAATTCCTGAATCATAGAGGGGCATTTCCGTCCAGAAGCGCAAGCTGGGGAAACGGCAAAACTGGCCGCGAGAGTGCAGAGCGCCGCTGCTCCGCTTCAGTCCAGTCTTCACTGAGGAGTGCCCACTTGTTGTCTGCAGCAAGCGCTAGTGGTGGACGCACGCGCCGCTCCCAACCGAGACGACGAGCCGCCCAAGGCGACGAGCCATTACTCCCGTTTCCCCAATCCCACCACGCAGGGAAGGCACCCGCATTGTTTCAAAATTCTCGAATCGGCCCCTGCTGTGTGGTGGCTGGCAGCCGCCCCCGGCCGCCGGCGAGGGCCTCTCTGTCTGGGGGGTAAAGCGAGGCGCGGTCTGCTTTGCAAGCTCGCCGGAGGAGGCGAGCGGAAGGGGAAAGGAGGCGCCGCAGCGGTGGAGGTGCCAAGACTGAGGAGGAGGCGCGCAGCCCATGGACACCGCGCGGGGGGTCGCGTGCCTGCTCGTGGCGGTCATCTGCTTGTCGTGTGCCGCCGCCGCCGCCGCCGCGAGGTCACCGACGGCGAGGCTGCACACGGCGAGGCTGCACCGCCACCTCAAGCGGCTCAACAAGCCGGCCGTGAAGAGTATCGAGGTGCGTCAGCAATTTGTTTCTTTCGGCTTTTTTTTTTGTCCCGCGGAGGTGTGCGTTTGTTCCACGCCGGCTGTGTTGCTGTTGCTCTTGGTAGATTTGAATTGCTTGCTTGGGGAAAAAAATGATTTTTCTCCAGGAGATTTTCCACAGATAAATTGACGCCTTTTTTAACGGCGTTCGTGAGCATTTGAACAAAGCCCAAGCGAGGAGATGGGTCTCTCTAGCTTTTGACTATTCGTTGAGCTCGTTGCTCTGATTCAATAAAAGACGCCTCCTTTTGAGTCTTCTTTTCTGGTTGTTCTTGAGGAGAATTTGCTTTCTGGCTAATCTTCTCCTTTTGTGTAAGCTTTGTGCTTGTTCTTGTATGAAGTCCTTTCTTGCTTGACTTGGGGAAATTCGTGTATCAGAGACTGTCACGCACATCTAATTCTAATCCAGCTGTGTGGGAATTGGAAAATCTGCAGAGTCCAGACGGGGGACATGATAGACTGCGTGCACATCTCACACCAGCCAGCGTTTGATCACCCTTTCCTCAAGAACCACACAATCCAGGTAAACTCCCTTGCTGAAAACTTGCAGTAACTGAAATTGTGGTCTTGTTGGAATGTCGCAGTTGACACATTCTACGGTTCGCAGATGAGGCCGAACTACCACCCTGAAGGCCTGTACGACGAATCCAAGACCTCCAGCAGCAGTGGCGAGAGGCCTATGGTTCAGCTCTGGCATCAGAATGGGATGTGTCCTGAAGGTACGGTCCCCATCAGGAGAACCAAGAAGGACGACCTGCTCAGGGCAAGCTCAATGCGGCGGTACGGCAGGAAGCGGCACACCACCGCGAACCCAATGTCCGTCGGCCCCACCATGCTCAACGAGGGTGGACATCAGGTACCTGCTCGTATCACCCCTGTTGTTGAGGACGAGGACCTGGGGTGGAAGAAAGAAGCTACGTAAGTGTGATGTTGTACAGTGATGCGATGCTCATAACTGTTATTGACAATTGCAGCATGCCATAGCATATGTTCAGGGCGACAAGTACTACGGCGCCAAGGCGACTATCAATGTGTGGGAGCCTAAGATCGAGCAGCCTAACGAGTTCAGCTTGTCCCAGCTCTGGATCTTGGGGGGCTCCTTCGGGGAGGATCTGAACAGCATCGAGGCTGGATGGCAGGTAGAGAGAGAAAAGACCCGCAGCACATGAGCTTCACATTCATAATCAGCGTCAAGTAAATGCACCACCGCTTTCGCGGTTGGTTGCCCCGCTGGTCCGCGATGCAGTGTGTCATCACGAGCTCTGAATCACTTCTGTATTTCTCCTCTGTTTTTTCAGGTTAGTCCGGACCTCTATGGGGATAACAACACAAGGCTGTTCACGTACTGGACTGTAAGTTTTGTGCATTCTGCCTATCCTATCTTACCATTGTTGCAACATTTGAAGAGAGATTACGCTTTCATTTACAGTTCCTGAACTGTTTCGTTATGTGGCCTGTGTAGAGTGATGCATACCAGGCAACAGGGTGCTACAACATGCTGTGCTCAGGGTTCATTCAGATTAACAACCAGATTGCCATGGGAGCCAGCATCTTCCCAACCTCAAGCTACTCTGGCTCCCAATATGATATCAGTATACTGATCTGGAAGGTGAGTTAAGTAATTAAACTAGTAACTCACCACATGACATGCCTAGTACGTACAGAACTATCAGACATGCAGAGAATCTTTAGTCCACTTGCTGTTATGCTCTTACTCGTGCTCCTCCTTGACCGGTGAATCTGTACCTGGGACTTTAAAAATTGGTTTCCTCCTTACCCGTGGTTATCATACTACTTCTCTCAACAACCTCTTTCTTATCGCTAATGATTACTCTACTTTTGATTTTTCAAAAGAAACAACCATTGCTACTTTTCACCTCAACCAGCTAGTGTTTTTTTTTTCCATTGAGCATGGGTAATGAGTGCACGATTTGCATGCCAGAAGAACATGAATGCATCCACTTAGGTATCATTTGGATTGTGGGTTATAACAAGTGGTAATGGGAAAAGGACAGGGTAGGATATGTTTTCCTTTGTTCGGTAAAAGGGATATGGAATCGTGTTGGGTTTGGCACAGGGATAAAAGGGGCTCATATCCCTTACCTGACTCCTGTCAGTCCGATGTATCGCACCTGCGGCCATGTACCGCCACAAGGAGCAGCCAAGACAACATCCCTAGCAAGTGCCGCCACAGGAGTTGCAGTACTAAATACCAGCAAGCGTAAACAGTAGTTAGCAAGGAACGCCGTGGAAACCAAGAGATGGGCAGCAGCACACTTTTGTAGATGTGAAATTTCCATTTCTTTTTTTTCGCTTTTGCATTTTTCAATACTTAAACCAAACCCGAACCATATGCATCCAAACATGGGAATGGCAATAGAATCTTTTGTCCCTAATCCAAACCCACCAACTTACTTATATAATATAAGCCACCAGATATCTTTATCCCACACCGACCCAACATCCAAACGGCAACTTAGTGTATGCTCAATGGCTATTATTCCTTGATATGCAAATCTATCTATATAAATGTAGAAAAGTATGTTGCATAGAAATACATCCAATGTGTGGCTGCTATATCTATAGTAATCTCTTCCATATGCATGTCATCTGTGCAGGACCCAAAGGAGGGCAACTGGTGGATGCAATTCGGCAAGGATTACGTGCTCGGCTACTGGCCGTCCTTCCTCTTCTCGTACCTGGCGGACAGTGCTTCGATGATCGAGTGGGGTGGGGAGGTGGTGAACTCGCAGCCAGACGGCGTGCACACCTCGACGCAGATGGGCAGCGGGCACTTCCCGGAGGAAGGGTTCAGCAAGGCGAGCTATTTCAAGAACATCCAGGTGGTGGACAGCACCAACAACCTCAAGTCCCCCAAGGGGCTGGGCACTTTCACAGAGCAGTCAAACTGCTATGACGTGCAGAACGGCAACAACGGTGATTGGGGCACCTACTTCTACTACGGCGGCCCTGGGAGGAGCTCTAGCTGCCAGTAACTTTCTTACTTTCAAGGTGTGACAGCCATCCGAGTGGTAATACACGGTCCACATCAGTTTTCTGGTAGCTCTAGGTAGTAGTATGTGATGTGAATGGGTCTTCTTTTGTGCTGGTGGCTTCACTTGTAGTAGTTTCTCTCTTGAGTTTCTTCTTGTTCTTTTTTTTTTGTAACCCTTGTTATTAGTGCCAGGATGGCTTCTGAAGAGAAGCATGGCATGTGGTGGTGATGCCCTACCCTTATGGTGGCCTACCTCCTTTTCCTATATGGTAGATTCACTTGTCCTTGTGGTTATGGGCTGTGCCTATTTTTTTTTCCCTGTTACCTTTTTTTTTTGACCTTTGATGGATGTCAGTGCGGCGCACCGAAAGGTGGAATGGGCAGAATTCAGATTTAGGCCAGCAGCTTTGTGTGCCACTGATGGATGAGTGGGTAACTGCCTAACTGGTTCTGGTTGAGTAGAAGAACAAGAAAAGAAAAAAGAAAGAGGAAATGTCCATGCCATTGCATTGTTGATTGTTCTAGATAGAGCATATATATCTGGAAGATTATGAAATGCATTGCATTGTTGATTGTTCCGGATAGAGCATATCTGGAAGATTATGAAATGTTCTGTACTCCAGAATCGAGATGTTAGTGGAGGCAGTGCACCAATGACATGTACTACATGAATCAGATGTTTTCATTGGCTTTTCCTGGTAAGCTCTCGTGCATCGTTTGGTGGGGGTTGGACAAAGAGAAAGTACCAAGTACTCCCTCTGTTCTAAAAAAAAAACATGCAACTATGGGTTGCGTACTAGAAAAAATAGTTCACGTTTGACCGAATTTCTAGCAAATAGTATTCGTATTTTTAACTTCAAATTAATTTATTATAAAAATACATTTCATAATTAATCTAATAATGTTTATTTGACATTACAAAAGTTTATAGTTTTTTATTTATAATTAGTCAAACTTGATACACTAAAATATCTTTGTGTCTTTAGAATTGTATGTTTTCTGGAACAGAGGAAGTAGTTATGTAACCCATACTTGTTGGTTGACAGCCAGGGACCAGCTGAGGGACAGTTTGCGCGGGCAGAAAGAATAGGAGTTGAAACGTCTATTCTGTGCGTGTCGGTGATACTGGAAATTTTTTTGCCGTTGTGTAAGACATGACAGGGTCCACAATTCCCCAGGCCAACCAAACCTTGCTCCGCAAAGTGATTACTGTATATTCTATATTCTAGTTCCAGTCCTATTTGCAGTCAGTAGGTTGAGTTACCACTTCACTTGGCCACGAATTCATTTCCGTGTAACACATTCAGAAGATTGGTAAGTAGGTCGGGGTTTTTTGATTGGTGCTATTACAATTCTACATCTTTAGAGAAATGTCATTCGTCTATTTTGAAATATGTCATTATAATTCTTGTGTATTTCCCCTTTTCTGAACCAGCTTCATCGACCGGTCAATGGATGGATCGTATTTACTGTACACGGGCAATAAGCTAGTGTAGCTCCTGAGTATGAATGCCCTGTGGTCCACAGCTTTGCAGAGTTTGTAATAATTTCGTAATGGAATTACTGTAGCAAGCTAGTACTAGCATATTCAGTACTTTGAGTGCTGATCGTGTACTGTAGACGTGGTGGCCGCGCCATCGTCTCGTCCTGGAATCTGGATGCGATGCGATGCGAGAGGTGAGGCGTCGCTGTGGACGGAGCGGAGCGAGCGTCCAGCCGTCCACTGCTGCGTGCAGCTTGCCAGATATCTTTGGAGACGACGCAGTCGCGGTCGCAGAGTGGAGCCGGCCGGCGAGCACATGCCCGGCAGGAGCGGCAGGGAACAGTGTGCCTGGCTCGGTGGCTCTGGCTGCCCCTGCCCCCATCCTGGCTTGGCATCGAGCCAATAATGAAAGGATGGACAGGCCACCATGCCCAAGACGAAGACCCAAGAATCCAAGATGGCGCTTAGGAGTACGCGGAGTCAGATATGATACTCTCAGAGAAAGGCCCGGCTGGACCGCTGGAGTCTGCAGTGTGCAGTGGGCAGCACTAGTAGAGCTGTAGACCAGTCAAGTTACGCATCTATACGCCGTCTGGCTCAGCGGCATGGCCGCATGGGAGTGGGATGGGGAAGGGGATGCATCAGCCAACGCGTCCCCAAGTCCAAGTTGGGCCTGTGGGCCGCATTGCGAGTAGAAAGGAACAGCCACTCGGGCCGTCTACTTGCTTGTGCACACACACACACACAGAGGACTTTTTGATTGCCCGGCAACTTCTTCCTCTCTCAACAAACAAAAAAAGAAGTTTCTCAAAAAAAAAAAAACAAAGGAAAACAAAAACGATTGCGCTGCCACCTCCTGATCGCGCTGCCATTTTCCACACAAACAAAAAAGAGCTCAAATTTGGACTGGTCGACCGAACCTAGTCTCAAGGAAGCGTTCGGGCCTCAAGGTAGATCAGCCTTTCGCTTCACCTTCAAGCTGCTGCAGCACTTTTTTTTAAAAAAAAGAGAGCTTATTTTTTTGTCTCAGAAATATGACGTGATTAATGATGCTTATTTGATATCGTAAATATTAATATTTTTTGGGTATACATTTAATCAGAGTTGAGATTATTTGACTTCTCAAAATACAAGATTGAATTGTATCAAAAAAAAAATACAAGATTGAAGATAGAGCAATTTTGTGTTAGAAAAGGAGAATAAATAAAAGTCGGAGCAAGTGCTCAACATAGATCAGACACAGCCTTCCAAGAACAGGTGTCGGCCACATACATTGCTAGCTGGCCAAACTGCAATTCAAATGGTCGGACGTGAAATTGGCAGTCAATTCGGATTTCGGAAAGCAGCAAGCCAACAACTACACGACGCTGTTGCAGAGGCAAACATACTTTTTTTGTTGTATATAAGTAACTCGGACATTTCACTTCCACAGTACACTCATCGATAAGCAGCAACAAACTACAGCTAGCAGCCAAAAAAAAAAACGGAGAACAGTTACAGCACACAACTTCAAACCACAAAACATATCATTAACGAGAGCAAAATTGTTTGGGACAAAGTCCCCAGTACAGCTTTGATTGGTACACTCAACCTTCATCGATAGGCAGCAACAAACTACAGCCATCAGCCAAAAAAAAAAGAGAGAGAGAGAGCAGTTAAAGCAACTTCAAACCACAAAACATATCGTTAACGAGAGCAAAATTGTTTGGGAAACGAACTCCCCAGTACAGCTTTGATTGGTACACTCAACCTTCATCGACAGATGGGAAGATTACAGCAACCAGAAAAAAAAAGTCATCTATTGTGTTCAGACTCAGACAAGCACCACCCGTAAACAATCAAAACGTATTAGAGACCATTAGAATATTCTCTTGTTAAGATGATTCAGCTGGAATCACCGAGTTGTAGTGCTCGCCAAGACCATAGGCATGCCTGTGAAACGACAGCCTGATGCTTTCATCACCGGCACCACTACCTCCAGATCCAGATTTGTATTCTTTGCCCATCTCCACATCCGGTAAGGAACCAGAGTAGACCACGATATGTTTCTTCAGGCAGTGGGTCAGCGCACCAAGTTCGAGCTGCCCACCCCAAGCTGCAGTTGATTCCATCTCCTTGCAATACTTCTCGAAGCTCTCCATGGGATCTGGTCCAATATCGGCCTTGCCTTCCGCTAAGTAAAACGGGAGGAAATCAGCAGCGTGCTCCCTCATGTACTTGGCTGCCATTTGCCGTAGATCCTGGTAGCTGTATCGTGCGGATCCATTGGAATGGAGCAATAGCTGGTTTTCAACAGCACGGTAGAGGCAGTGACCGTCCGGCTTTATCTCTTGAATGGTCAGCCCCAAGGGCTCCAGCTTCCTTTCAAGCTTCTCATTTTCTAGCACACGGTCGCTCACGAGATTGCTTTGTTCTTCTTGGATCCGCTGCTCTCGAGCAGCTTCCTCTTTGGCTTTCTTCACTCGCCGTCGTGCTCCCTTGCTGGGCTTTGTAGAATCCGAATTGCTGGAAACAGAAACACCAGCTATGGCCTTCACCAAGTTGTCAAGGTTTCCCTTCTCTGAGCTGCCAGAGGGTTTGTACCCAAAGGAAGCAAGCTCTGCAGCATGATTCGCCTCTAACTCAGCTGAGAGGCGTGTAATCTCTTCCTCTACCTGCTTTTTCTTTGCCTTCTGCTCAGCTTTGCTTCCTTTTTGCAGCAGCTTTCTTGAGGCTTGTTTCCTTATCCTGAAGTTTTGATTTCTCTTTCCTGTTTCAGAGACATAGAACTTGTAAGGAAACTAGTGAGTTGCAATAAAACTGGAAAAGAAACAATTCACCATCTATGAAACCCTCAAGTAAACAGGCAAAGAACATCAATCAAGGATGATAATACCTCATTCCAAATTATAGTTCACTTTAATTTTGTCCTGGGCTAGAGAAGTTTGACTTAGGACAAATAATTTGTAACGGAGGAAGTAAGAATTAAATACAGCAAGTTTCAGCATCAACAAAAGTCAGCTGCTCACCTGACTGCACAACAAGACAAATGGAGAAATATGAAAGACACAGCTTTGGAGGTCAAAATCTTGTAGGGTTTCACATGAACATACACTTGGTGCACAACACAATATATTATGCTCAACCAGTCAGCTAGCATAGAAGTGCCTCTAGAAATTGACTAGAACCTTCAGGTGTGAGCTTTGTTCCCCACAACGACTCGGCTACTACATAGTATAGCATTTGAATTGATCATTGAACAAAGCTTTCAAACCTAAACTATTGTGGCATACTTAATATTCTAATATGAAAATTATCAAACAGAAGCCCATCAGATCACCGCACAATCTAAACCACTGCACCTAAAGTGATCAATGCAGCATTTTTTTTTTAAAAAAAAAATCTGGATGATATTGATGTGATCTTCATAAATTTAATCGCATAGGAAATGAATAACCAAAGTGCATTATAATCGTAACACCTTTTCCTTTAGGCTGATTGGTTCAAGCTCATTATGAAAGCAATTGGACTGCAAAGTTTGGCATATATGTGCTTCTCTACTCCCAGTTTGTAGTCATGAAGTGAGAATGCACTTTGGTACATGACAATATGACATATAGCAAGTGAACCACATTGTATTTAGTCTACCAATCAAATTCGAAACAAAGAGGCAAACAATTGGCATTAAGAATCTCCAACAATCATATCACCATGATATCTTTCTGATGCAGTGGCAATGCACTTACGTGACCCTAGAGATAGAATAGCAAACGCTGTATCTAAGAGCAGCTTATCCATATGAAACGAAGAGGCAAAGTATTGACATTAAACCAAACCTGTACAACTTGTGTCATGTGCTTGTCTGCGTAATCACTTGACAATAAAGTGCATGATTGCATGAAAGTATATATTTAGCTTGCAATCCATACATCACCACATAAATAAATAGCTTTAATAGCGAGGAACTTTAATTGTAACCATAATTTTTTTAGTGTCCTGCAGGCACTTCCAATGCACACTGCCATAGTTTCTATGTGTATTAATTATCTTGCCAATTAATCAGTTTGCTCAGTAGATTTATCGAGAGAGATGGAAAAAAAAAAACAGAAACCGTTTCTACATCAAGAAATGGAGTCTTCACGTGCATCTAAGCCAGAAGAAAAAATCACTGCAGCATTGTGGATGGGGACATCATTTCTAGTGGCATCAAGACCCTGTGCGCCCACGCCCCACAACCTCCCAGCTGCCGATGCGCGCCGCCGCAAAATCCCCACGCCTCGCACGCTCCGACAACCCCTGCGGCCTGCTCTGCTCGCGCATCCGCAGCCCCACCCCCTCCACGTGCACGCTCTTTCTTCGCCCGCACGCTCCGGACCAAAGTCTCATCCCGCGACGCTTTTCCCGCAAGTGCACTCCTTTTTCCTGACTGTCCCAGCAAAAAGGCGGCAATCTTCATCCCTCTCCCATTTACAAGCATAATCTAAGTGTTGGTTACGCGGATTCATCCCAAGCTTGGCCATCAGCTCTAATCTTAGTCTGAGATCTGATATGTCACCAATCAGCAGTCTGAGTCTGACATATGTTTGCAGTTGCAGTGTAACTTAACCTTAACATGTATGATATGGTATCTGAGTGTCACAGCACGGATGAATAGTCACATGTCCTTTTTTTTTAACACAATAATCGCATGTCTTTCTAGTTCATGCCAGGGTTGACAACTGATATAATCCCTTCTGGTAAAGATAGTAGAGGCTAGCATATATGCCACATCTGATTCCTTTCTATTTGTGGTGCATGCAAATGCTTATTGAATTTTCTCTATGGAATTGAGATGGTTGGGTTTAAATTGCACTCTGTCCTTAGAAACTACCTATACAAACTATGTATGGGGACTGCCCTGAGAGGTTCTAGTCATCTAGCGCGCTGTTTGGTTCTACCGCAGGCATCACAAACAAAAATGAGTTAACTCTAAGAGCGTTACTTGCTGCAGAAACAAATGAACTAATTTTTATTACATTTGTGTTATCTTAGATGTTATCAAACAGCACGCAGGTTGTGACAAAAATGCCAACCTTCCTAGATAAATCAATTTGCAACTGTTTGGAGTATATAATGAAGAAAAGGCACAGAAATACTGCCCCCAGCTGTAATAATAACCACACTAAATTAGAAAGACGAGAAGATATGCAAATGCAAACTGCTCCATAGCTCAGTAATTTTGTCTTTATCTTCAAAAGAGAGCAAAAGGCACTACTTTTTTGTCGCAACTCACTATCCACTACACGACCGTACTAGAGTGTCAAATACAATTAACCAGGTACCCTACAATTTAGTAGAACCCCAAGTAATAATCTACCGTGGGGCAAGAAAAATCGATTTCGATGCGACATGAGTTAACGGGAAATCTAGTAGGAAAGCCACGAGCTTAATCACCCAATCCACAGCAAAGCAAGGGGAAGGGAGAACCAACCTGTGCCTCGCGAGCACCTCCTCGAGCGTCTCTTCCTTCCGCCGAGGCGCCTTGGCGGCCGCCGTCTCGCCGGCGGCGGATTCGACGGCTAGGGTTTCCTCCATCGCCAAGGAACAAACCGAGCTCGGGGACGGACCACCGACCGACTGGCCGACAGATTAAAAAGGCTACAGCTTTGGTTTTAGCTTACCCGTGCGATTGCTATTTTCTTATCAAATCAGGAGCAGGTCGGTTTCCCTTTTGCTAACCTCGATCAGACGGCGGAGAGGAAAACTGGTGACGTGTCCAGGCCGGACTCGCTTGGATCCGGTTCCTCGAGGGGGGAGAAGGGACGAGGGAGGGACCGAGGGAGGCAGCGGGGGAAGAGGAGAGGAGGCGGAGCAGCGCCCGGGACCGGAGCGTGGGGACGGCGGCGGCTGGCTGGCCGGAGCAAGCGGCGGTAGGCGGTGGCGGACTGGGGAGGCCGGCCGAGAGCGGACCGGTGGCGGTGCCAAGCTAGGCGGGTGAATTGACAATTGGGAGGGAGACGGCCCATCAGGCCCAGACACCTGTAACGGTTTCACGACCGGCCCACAAGTCGTTCTGTTTACAAACCAAATTCTGAAGTCGTAGTTTGGAGGCAATTGCGCTCAATGCGTAGAAACATCACAATTCAGTCAGGTCACAATCTCTGTAGCAATCTAAAGCAAGATTAACAGTACAATCGCAACTCTGAAATGCAGCCACAAAATTAACTGCTATAAAAAGGAGCTTAACAATTACTCACTCCATTAAAATTTACATGCCTTATTCCTTTCGTTTAAAGACAAGCCGTTGGCCAGTAACTATTCTATATAGTAGCCGTAGTAAACATTTTTCAGCCAACAACTTAAGCAAACATTTGTATGAGAAATGATAACCGTAAGTAAACATTTTTCAATGCGAATCTAATAGCATTGATACGGTATTACAAGAATCATGTAATGATGATAAAAAAAATGGTTAGTTTTTTTTATCAAAGACTTGTTCTTAAAAGCTCTGTAATTTCAAGGTACAGAGTACTAACACATCAGCGTTATAGGTATATACTCTATAGGAATAATAAGATGGCATATGTTCCTGACTATGTGATATGTTCCTGACTATGTGATAAGACTTCAGAAAAAAAAAACTTGTCTGTTTCATCCACAGTCTGTTTCAGCTTAGGTAGGATGAAAGAAACAGATTCCCATGGCATAATGTTTCAGCCTGAACTCATCAATTCAGCAGGCTAAATTTTGGTCAGTTTGACTGAATGATTACCATAAGTCTTATAGCTACAAGTTTACGACAATTAAACATCACAATTCATTGGTTCTAAGCCGACATCTAACTTTCATTGTTTCTCAGCCAACATCTACTTCATTGTTTCTAAACGGTTGAACATTCCTTCCTCTATGATTTTGAGAAACCATCTAGGTATCCAACTTTCATTGTTTCTCACAAAGGTGCCCAACTACCCAGAATGGAGCTGCACCTCACTAGATCAGGAATCTAACATGCTCTTTGCTGTTGACATCAATTGATCTTGATCAGAGCACTCATTTGGTGCTGAAGTTTGTCCAACGAGCAGTAGGCAGTGCCACCTAACTATAGATTTTTGCCACCAGCTAAAGTCAAGCCCAAAAATTCATTCGCCTCGACCTCTATTCTGAATCACTCTCCATGCTCAAAGCCTTCAAGCCTCTAGCTCTCTGCAGGTTGTTTTAGTCATATCAGCAACAGCCAACAGGCAGTAAGAAAATGTCAATTTCAAGTTGAATGGAGAGGTACAGGTACACAATGTACTTCTTTAAGCAAAACAAAAATATCTATGTGCAGGCTACCTTTTTAGAACTCTTCTTCTCTCTAACTTCATATCTCTCATGCGACAAATCTGATAACCAAGCTCCTGGGCTCACCATCTACAGTTGTCCGAAAATGAAACAGAAGACAGGATCAAAAGAATGAGTATGATCATAACAAAGATGTGAATTATAAGTTGAATTAGTGGAAGGAAGCATTACAAGCAAGCACTTCTGCATCAACTTGGGCCTCTTCTTTGGCCTCTGTGGCAGCTTGCAGCCCTTCATTGCCATGAAGTCCTCCTCCTTCTCCTTGTTTGACAATGCAATGAAGAATCTCGGCAACGCAGTGGTACCCTTCTCCTCTGTTATGCTAGCAAAGTCGAACCCATTTCCATCGAAGGGAAATGGTGAACCCCTCGTTGTGTAATACCTGTCCTTCTCTGGTGATAGCGCTATCGAGTGCTTGTAATCATTCACTAGTGAATCTGATTTCCTGCTGACAGAAGGTATTTTGCATAATGTATCAGGGGCTCAGGGCACTTGTTCATATTATAGTGGACAATGCAAACAAAGCCTGTGCACGCTGAAATTACCTGCGGTTAAGGGTGCTAGGGCGCCGTGGTGAACGAAATGTCGCAATGTCAGCTCCAAGGAGGGGCCGAGTAGCACGGGGTATGGCACGTCTAAGACCTTCAGATGGCGACGGCGATGGTGAGCCATCGTCACGCGTCTTGACACATCGCAGCCTCTTCCGGCTGCCCCATTGCAGGAAAAGATTTGGCTCGCTGGGAGACCTTGAGGGGCCTCGAGTCCTTTGCCTCCTGATCCATCCTGTATCCTGGAAGTGAACAGGGGTAGTTAGGCACCATGTAGGGAAACGAAGTCAACAGAGCAACTTTGGATCAAAGTCCCAGTGGATTTAGTGAACTTGGACACTCAAATCAGATGAAAATCTTGCCCCAAAATTCATTAGGAAACTATATTGGTCAGAAGAAGGGGGGGAAAAAGAGAAAGGCTCTTCCTCCCCCATGAACCCGTCCAAACACAAATAGAACTTGTTACCGCAACAAGGATGAGATTAAAACAAAAATAGAAATTGATAATAACTGAACCCCAAAACTTTGCACAACGACTCTTACAAAGGGCAGAATCCTACTCCTCGGTCGATCTAGAAGAAGGGGGGATGGAGCATGCAGTAGAACTAGCAAACAGAAAATCACTCTTTTGAGAAGGGCCAAAAATCTAATCTCTCTCTTCGAAAAGTCACCTGCTACAAAGGAATCAGGGACGCAAGAACAAAAAAATCTAACCTCCAGAGTCCCCAAAACCGGCAAGAGGCACCAAGATTGTGCGCATGAGAGTAGGCCGAATGGTGTGCCCTTGTGCTCATCGACCTAAACATCTGGCCTAAAACGACCATGAAAATACAACGAGAGTTGACGAGGCGGTAGAAGGAGAAATCTAACGCTCAGGTTCAAGCGCAATCCATCCGCCAAAACCAGATCGAGAAAGAGTTCCTACATGCGAGAGAAATCAGGGCCAAACACCTTCCAGTTCCAGCTATACCAGCACGACAAGTGACCAGGATCCAGATTCACAGGTCGAACGCACTCAATCCAACCCCGAGACGAGACGGCCTCCAAAATCCAAACCGGATGAACAAAGAAGAAAAAAAGAGCTGCCAAATCCCAGAAGAATGGGGACGGGAAAGAAGTGGTGCTTACAGTTACAGATTTGCTGCTCCACCTCCGGTGCACTTCGGCAAACCTCTCGGAAGCCGGTAGGCAGATGTAGAGGAGCCTCTGGAGTAGGAGAGGACGAGTTGTTGTGGGATTAGGCGGCTGGGTGTTGCTTCCTGGGTTGCTCTGCGCCTACGCGTTCTTGGCGAGAGAGACGAAGGCGAGGGGCGCCGCGCGGTGTGCACACCAGACAGACAGCCGCTCTCTCCTGCCTCCCCACTCCTGATATGGGGATGGGTCCGCTCTGCCCTGGGGAGGTCAGTGGCCGTCGGATCGGGCACCGACGGCTCTTGATTGGGAGGGTCTTCCATTTTATTTAATTTTTTTTGGCCCGCCGTCTCCTGTTTGGCGCCCTAGCCCGGCTGGGTGTTACCTTTACGTATTCTCATTTAGAAAACGTAACATTACTCCCCGTGTAGTGTTATGAGCGTTATGTAAATGTCAAAATATGCCTTCAGAGTCTTCAATCAAGACGTAGTTTTTTTCTCCAGATACTTTCCCTTTCCATGCAGATTGATTACAACAAAATTACTGTCTGTTTCCTTCTCCTCTTTATGTTTCCTTTTTCTTAACGAGAGAAGAGGGAAACTTGACTCTTCGGGCCTTGGCATCCGGCCTACAGCCTATTGGACATTTTGCGGGCCAAAAGTAGTCATCCTGTCACGCGCGTCACTCAACCAAGCCTGCGGCAGCCCATAGAAAATGAGTAAAACTAAGGAAAAAAAATTGTATTGCTATACCTCCTCTGGGCCGGCACTGACGCAGACCACCTGGTTGGTCTTGTTCTTGTCTGATCAACGTGAGAACTACATCCAGGACGATCCAGCCAATATAACTGGCGCTAAATGACGGCAAGTCGCTAATTTTTTTAAGGAGTAAATTGCGCTCACCGTACAACAACTATCCAAGTGAGTGCAAGTTAGTCCAATATCTTGTAATTTATCCATTTAATACAACAACTATCTAGATGGGTGCAAGCTAGTCCAACATCTTGTAATTTGTTCAACTTAATACAACAACTATCTAGATAGGTGTATATTGGTGCATATGCGGTCCATAAATCGGAATCATTGTAAGCTACACCTAACAATCTTTTTTTCTTCTATACTATAATACAGTTTTATCTCACTCTAACCCATGTCTATTCATGGCTCGCTAAAGCTGTTATGTGGGTTGTCCATTGCACAAAGGTAGAGCTGCAACTCTGTTTAGGGGTAGGCATTTGGTTAAAAAACAATTTTGTTTTTCTAGAAAATTCGGTGTTTTAAGAATAAGGGGACTGATAGGTTCTTTGGTTTTGGTTCATTTTTCAATTCTGGTTATAACCGAAATAACCAAATGAGTTTTTGTCCAATTTTACCAAACCAAAAGAAATAACAAAGAAAGGAAAAAGAAAAAGCGATCAACACCGCCGAAAGGTCTCCCAATTTTTAGCGTCTCCTAATTGCACCAAGGAGCCGAGCTTCAACAAATAAACATATGCTTGAACAGCATTAGTGATTTACAGCTTACTCGCTTCAGCTAAAAAGCCCTTTCAGCTTATAAACCGTCTGTATTTTTCTTTTCATAGAAATTCAAATTTTCTACAAAGTGTTTTTAGCTTATCGGTAGAGGCTTATAAGTCCTACTAAACAGTTTTTAGCCTCATTTGGCACAGTTTTCCTAGCTTTACGAGTTATTTGAAATTGTTTTATGCTAAACATGTATTTTGAAATAGATTCACACGTGCAACCCCTTAAGATCTACTCTTGATTACAGGGAATTGGTGTGAGATAAAGCTAAAAAAAATAGTTATATCTTCTAGTTTCAACTCACTGTGAGCTTCGGCTCTTCCGATAGAGCTGCTCGCAAAAGCTGGAAAAAAAAATCTGCTTTGTTGGTGAAACGGGTTCTGTGGCAAATAGAACATTAGCTTTGGGCCGACTTTATATCCATGCTGTACAACTACCGGTGATGCAGCATGGTGCGATGATGATGATATTGTGATGTGCCACACGCTTTCCACCGGGGGCGCAATGAGCGTCGTCGTGTGGAAGACGACGATCCTGCGGTGACGTGTGTGGATGCGCAGTCCTCCCACGTATCAAAATCCGCACTCCCCATTGGCCGGACTCATATCCCCTTATCCACTTCGCCACCCGCGGACTCGGCCACCACCCGCTCTCCTCTTAGCTGCATGCTCGCACGGCGCCCTCCATCTCCAGTCCAGTAATCTCTCATCTTGCGATTCATTCGCTTGCTCGATCCAGCCGTCCTTCCTCCCAAGAAGCTAGCTAGCGCCTCGCCCATGGCCATGGCCACGCAAGCCTCCGCCGCCACGCGCCACCTGCTGGCCGCCACCAGCTGGGCGCCGGCGGCGAAGCCACGGCAGCAGCTGAGCTCGCAGCTGGCGATGCCGTCGTCCTCCCGCGGCGGCGCCGCCCGCTCCGCGCGTCCGCCGAGGAGGCGGTGACCGAGGAGGCGCCCAAGGGGTTCGTGCCCCCGCAGCTGGACCCCAACACGCCGTCGCCGATCTTCGGCGGCAGCACCGGCGGGCTGCTCCGCAAGGCGCAGGTGGAGGAGTTCTACGTCATCACGTGGACGTCCCCCAAGGAGCAGGTGTTCGAGATGCCCACCGGCGGCGCCGCCATCATGCGGGAGGGGCCCAACCTCCTGAAGCTGGCGCGCAAGGAGCAGTGCCTGGCGCTCGGCACCAGGCTGCGCTCCAAGTACAAGATCAACTACCAGTTCTACCGCGTCTTCCCCAACGGCGAGGTGCAGTACCTCCACCCCAAGGACGGCGTCTACCCGGAGAAGGTCAACGCCGGCAGGCAGGGCGTCGGACAGAACTTCCGCAGCATCGGCAAGAACGTCAACCCCATCGACGTCAAGTTCACCGGCAAGAACACCTTCGACGTCTAATCGCATCCACACAAAGGACTACTTCTTCTTCTTCTTCTTATATGAATGAATTATAAGTTAGCTGCTGGTGGTGCCATGCATGGTTTGATGGATGATCCATGTGTAATTTTATTATCAAGTTTTCTTGGTACTGATGTGGAGGCGCAACGCGTGGGATTATATGTACATGTTCATTTGCTCGTCATATCTACCATAACGTGTTGCTTCTTGCATAGCACCGATCCATGATCATCTATCATTATTTGTAGGGTCGGTATTGATACTCATGGTTAGTTACTAGTTGGAATTAAAAATTAACTTAAATTAGTTCCAGTTGGCTAACTATTAGCTAAAGACTTAACTAAAAAATTATTAACACATCTATTTAGCTCCTCTGTTTGGATGCATTAGGACTAATTTTAGCTAATCTTTAGCTACTGGCAATTTCCACTTGTATTAATTTGTTGTTTCCGCAATATAAGCTAGAGAATATTGTGGCAAAAATAGGTTGCTTTATTTTTCTCAATATAAACTACGTACTGAGATGGCAACCCATTTAT
The DNA here is from genome assembly GCA_015844335.1 of Chrysopogon serrulatus. NCBI lineage: Eukaryota > Viridiplantae > Streptophyta > Magnoliopsida > Poales > Poaceae > Chrysopogon > Chrysopogon serrulatus. Next base: position 34,886 of record JADLZL010003750.1, read on the forward strand.
TAATGAGAATTAAACCATAGGACTCAACTCAGTGTTTAGGGCACCAACACTGTATGTAATAAAAGAGGTCTAAGCATATTAATGTATGACCTTATGAAAATAGAGATCGTTAAAAGCTTGAACTTAATGGTCCATAGTTTATACATTATAGAAGGTTCACCTCAAAGAAGGCATCAGATAAAATTAAAAAAAAAAACTTGAGGACCGGCCATAAGGCGGCTATCATCTAGCCTCAGACCTATTCTAAATTGGATGAAAGTGGATTCTTTTTTCTATTCTAAATTGGGGCTCACTCTAAGGAACAGAGGACCAGTTCTAACTCTCTATACATCCAAGATTAAGAAATTTACAGATCTTGACCCTTTTTAAGTTGACCTCATGCATGTATGCTAGGTAGACCTTAACTAAGGCCCTAAGCACAAAAAGATTAAGGATATTCTTCAAGCCATTAACCTCAACATTGGATACATTTCTTTTTCTGAATCCTGTCGTTCTTCCCTCTCGCCGGCAACTAGCGTTGTGGGAAGCCTAGGTTAGAGTCTCCTGAATTTATTCCCCAAACACAAAGGTGACAGGCATTGATGACCTTTTCCTCTTCATCCCACTTGAATGAAGACCGCTCTAGGGTTCGCACCTTACGTGTAAGGCAACGTAGTGGAGCTGTTGACTGCCCGGCTGCCGGTGTGCTGGGCGTGGACAATCAAGAGGCTAGCAATGGACGAGCGATAGTGGTGGGTAGCAAAGTAGTGTGCGAGTCTCAGTGGAGTGAGAGGATTACACCTGAGCATTTTATAGGCCGAGCTAAACAGGAAAAAGGCCAAGCTATTTCAAGGGGGGGTAATCCTGCCCATGAGTGTCTACCATTGGGCCAAGCTCAAGCTTTGGCGGGCTATCCACACTGTTTTTAGTGTAAAATAAATATTTGGGGCTTGGCTCGAGCCTAGATTTTTTTTTTCTAGCTAGCTAGACAAATTTGCGTCCAGGCTCTGTCCATTAAGGCATGCAGGTCAGACCAAGCCAGACTAAATTTGCTGAGATCTAGATAGGATCTCATACATAGTTGCTATATGGTACTCGCTAATGCAGCTGTTTGCCTTATGCATAACGGATAGAGACCTTAGCATTGGTGGAACCCATCTTAAGGTCGAGATGGAATATGTATTTCATGGTTACCCTATAAAATGAAGCAGGCCTTAGTACAGTGGGCTCCACTTTCACCTTAGACTTTGTTTGGAAGCATCCGTATCCACCTTAATCCATGTGTGTTGGAACAGATTAGAGTGAAAATTAGTTTAAGTTTCATCTCAATTTTCTTTAACCCACCCACATGGATTGAGATAAATACGAGTGCATCCAAACAAAAGCACTATTGGGACTTATTCGGAAGCTAAGAAGTATTCATTTTAACCTCCATATGCTACTTAGGGGAAAAAAAACTGATCTTAATAAAATATTCACCGTCGGTCTCCCATTATATATAGCACATGTGAAAAGGAAATGTTGAAAACTCGAGGGCGGCCCACGTAACTACAAGCATATATGGCACCAACCAATTGAAACGGATCAAAAGAAATACAATTTTTTGCATGCATGGCCGCTGTTGTTGCTTCCATGAAACGAAAAAGATATCCCAACCCCAACTCCCAACTCACCAGCAGAGCCCACTCACTCACTCATGGCACCAGAGACCTCACCCAACCACACAAGTAGGCTCATGATCAAGACTTGGATTCACGGCCAGCTTTTGAGTTTGCTTTACTCAAGGAACATGCATGAGCAAACAAAAAAAAAAAAAAAAAAAACACAGCACAGACAGGAGCAACCAGCTAAGCTGCCAACACTGACCAAGCACAAGCAGCACAATCACAACGTAGCAGAGCACAGGGGCAAAATGGTCATCACAGGGGAAACAGGCAAAGTTCTCTAGCTATAAAATGGTGACGGTGCACCCCGGCCCAGCGCAGCAGCATCGGTGTATCGGCAAGCAAAGCGCAAAACAAATTCCTTCCCTCTCTTCTGCTCTTGGCATCTCGTCCCTTCTGTCTTCTTGCTTCTTTCTATATATATAGCTTCATTGGCAAGGTCATCAGAGGGTGTGTGTGGCGGCTTGGACGACAGGGGAGAGATCAAGGAGCAGGCAGTGCAGTAATGGCGGCCATGGGCATGAAGAAGGGTTTGCTGGTGCTGACTCTTGGACTCGCAATGGCCGCTACCTCGTCGGCCGTCACCTACAAGGTCGGTGACAGCTCCGGGTGGACGATCCTCGGCAACGTCAACTACACCGACTGGACTTCCAAGAAGAACTTCCGTGTTGGAGACATCATAGGCAAGTTCTGTCTTCTCTCGTTCAAGTCCATTTGTGCTAGGTTGTAGCACCACATTGTCTTGCCACTGCACTATAGTATATTGGTAGCCACTGCACTATACATTTCCTTTTTGTCAGTCTTGCTAGATCGTCGATTGCTAGCCACCGCACTATACATTTCCTTTTTGTCAGTCTTGCAACCAGTTGATCATCATGTAGCTTGTTTGAGAGCTAGCAGCAGCATGTCTCTCTAGTCTCTACTCATTTAGGTACACACAACCCCCATACATATATATAATCTGCAATAATCTGCTTTATGCATGTTTACTGAAACGCTTCGCTGATGTATTAGTAGCATTGCTCAAGATTTAAAAGCATAGATTCAGTGACACGTTGAGCAGGCACCGTCTTCCTCCTTGAATTTCCTCACTGGTGCAAAGGCAAACGCCAGTCACTTTTCACCGTCAGTACTTTTACAACATGTCCTGCTAGCTGCTTCCCGTTGTCTTTGCGTTTAGATGAAGAGTCTTGCTTTAAGCCTTTAGGACTTTATCCATGACAATGGCAACGGAATTCTGCTTTTATGTTTCTTTACTGCACTGCACACTGCGAGCTTTATATTACGTAGTCATATTGAAAGGCATTCACGGAGGCCTCGTGCCTGTGTGGTGTGCGCAGTAAATATGGCCCATAAATTTTTACTGACGGGCTACTAGACGTCTGAATCACACAAGCCAATCAGGAATCCAAGAAATGGAGATACAGCCATGTTCATTGCCTGCTAGATCTGTCGGAGGACAACCTGAACATTTAGCATCGATTGAGAAAATGGTTTCTGACAGCTCGCTGTCTTGTGCTCCGCTGTGCATGATCTACCATGTTTTGCATTTCAGTCTTAATCTGAATTGAGGCTGTCTTTTCAGTAGCTGCAAATCAGGCTGTAGAAAAAGGCTAGTATCATTGCCAAACTATCATCTAGACGCAACCACCATGCATGCATCTATCGATACACTAGTGTAAACACAGTAGTTGTAAAGCGAAGAACTTTGACAAAATTTCAATCATGAGTAGCATACAAGCATGTTTTTCTTTGGGATCGGTGTCAGACAAAGTGCCGCTGGTCTCTTTACAGGGTAGATGTACCGTAGGCTGCACGTTTTTCCTCATTCCAGCCGCTTCTTTTTGTTTCTGTTCTTTGCGTGGTCATTGTGGCATAGAAGATCATCATCATATACTACCAAAAAGAAATAGCACGTCTGTTGTAGTGATGAGCATGAGCTGACGGAGTCGCGTATGCATTGCGGCGCGCGTGCAGAGTTTACGTACCCGCCGGGCATCCACAACGTGCTGGAGGTGAAGAAGGCCGACTACGACAGCTGCACCAACTCGACGCCGATCGCCACGCACACCTCCGGCGACGACAAGATCGTCATCAAGAGCCCCGGCCACCGCTTCTTCATCTGCGGCGTGCCGGGCCACTGCGCCGCGGGCCAGAAGCTCAACATCCGCGTCCTCAAGACGCGCTCCTCTGGCGCCCCTTCCCCGGCGCCCGCCGCCCGCGCGCTCACGCTCGGCGGCGCCCCCCAGCCCCAGCGGCAGCACCGAGCCGAGCGCCGCCTCGGCGCCGCCGCCCGCGTCGTCCACGGAAAGCCCGCCCGACACGACGGCCACCACCGCGCCCGCGCCCAACGCCAACGGCGCCGCCGGGGTCAGTGCAGGCCACCGCGCCGTCGTCGCCATGGCGCTGGCGGCGGTCGCCTCCATGGTGATGATGCACTAGATCCCCACGCACTCCCTGCTACCCCTAGTGGTTGTGGAGTGCCTTTGTCTACATGCGATTCTTTTGCCATACATGATGCTTGTGGAGGTTTTTTCTTTCTTTGTGTGTGTATGTGTGTGCCTCTCTGTGTTCTTGTTAGCTGCTTATATATGGATTATATTGTTGAGATGAGATGTTGTGCTCTTCTCAGATTTTCATTTTATTTTCCTGTTTGACTTACAATATCTGCGGACATATATACATATTTGCATTGAATCTGACTACTTGTGTTGGGAGTTGGGACTGCAACACTTACAGCAAGTCTCGTATGTACAAAGCTGGCAACTAGTTTTTCTAAGTATGCACCAACGACCGATCAGCATTAAAGTTATTCTCATATACTAAATCCAATAAAGGGGCGTTTCCAGGTAATGGTGCGAACAACTCGTAAAGTGCATTTTATTCAGATAGTTCATCTCTCATTGATCAGCATTTCAGCAATTACTACAGCAGTACAGCACACAAGCTAAAGCTGCTAGTGCAGGAAGAAGACCCAGCACACAGTGCAAGAGCCATAAGACTAACCACACCTCACTCAGTACAGACCAAATCGGCCATTATTCATAGCTCTTAAGTACAAACCCATACTTATGTTGCAACTCAACGATTGCCGTCGTTCACTATTTCAGTCTCCTTGAGAGGCTTGCGTCCGAGAACAAAGAAGGTCGCTGTGAAGATTCCTTCCCTGAGATCATGTGATGAGATTGCTAGTATCATCAAATTTGGATTAATTTGGTTTGTTCACTTATACAGATACGATTAGAATGATTTCTTATAATTGACTGTGGATAAAAGGTAAAAGTTGGGTTGCCTTTATCTAAAAAAAAAATGGTGAAATGATCAGGACTTACTGCCCACCCTTCAGAAGGCCATCAGAGGCACTCAGTAGGAAGTTGTAGATTCCCGCGCTGCCTGCTGGGGCAATATGGAGGAACTCCAGTGTTTTGACCTGAGAAGAAAGAATTAACTCACAGAGCAGAACGTCTCAAGTCCAAAAATGATACATCACATAGAAATTTATCTTCATGGACAATCTTTTATTTATAATCTTACAATTGTACGGGTGATGAACCGTACCGGGCGTGTGCATTGGAGGCTAGTCCATGAAAAATATTTGGGATCCATCGTCTGGTACCACGGGCAAGGAAAATCTTGAGCAAGATCCTTTGCAAAAATGACCTTTCAATAATAAAGAAGAACATCATTCCAGTTCTCATGGATATAATGTTTGTGGGTAACAAGATCTATCATTGGTAAAAAATATACGAGTGTGGCACCTCGAATCCTGCATCTTTCATAGCTTGGACACACTTGTGAGTGGTACGGATGTCAGGCAGGCCATCGCCAAGCTCAATCTCAGCTTTGATGGCCAAATGCTTAGCGTTGTTTGGATCAAATCGGTCGGTCAAGCACCATTCATCTAGTGCAAAATACTGCCCAGGTTTCAGCACACGGTATATCTCACTGTAAACGCCTTGCTGCGATAACCAGGGATAAAAAGGTGTAAACAGCGCTAAATCTATGGTATTCCTGTGAAACCTTCACTTTGACTTGGACAGAAGTATTATGCGAGACATACTGCATCTGGTGCGTGACATGTAGCCTGTATTGCATAGGCCGCATCAAAGGAGTTATCAGCTATTGGCATGTTCATGAAGTCCCCCTGCAGTTACCAAGAGAAGATAAGACACTCCTGTTTCTTCTCCACTAACTGAAACTCATGAATATACTGAAGAAAACTGCAAATGCCAATATACCTTTAAGAAGCAGCATCGCTCACTCAAACCGGCTGAAGAAACGAGCTCCTACGGACCAAAAATTGAATGTTGCATATCCATATGCTATAAAGTTAGATTTCAGTTCACTAGGATGGGTCTGAGCGTTCATGTACAAATCTTGTGCCTCCCTAGGGCGCCGCTAAGGCATGTTGTGTTAAAACTTTTCTACCTTAATACAAAAACGCGCAAATTTTTTGCGTGATCGAGAAAAAATATGCTATAATTTTTTTTAATTCCAAAAATGAAAATGGTAAAATAAAAACCTTGGCCCTTGAGATCTGGTAGTCGTTGTTGTTCAATCCAGTTATCAGTGCTGAGCTGCAATAAATAGAATTAAAAAGTCATATGACGGAATCTATTGCTCAATGACAACGAAACTTTATTGCGGATCATTGCCTGAATCTGGCAATTTCTATTAAAGGTCCCCCAATTCCACATCCCACATCCAGAATCTGCAACAAAAGTTTTAGTAGTTTTTCATGGATGAGATGCTAAAGGATAAGCAGAAAAATTAAGGATCGATACACGGTTTGTAGACTCATTAGGTGTTTTCGATGAATTGAGGAAGTATATTGGTGGTATCAGAGGGAAAAGCAAATGTACCATAGAGTTTACTTGCAATATATACATATATTTTAGTTTTTTTAACAGTAGTGCTTAATATCGTCTATAGTTTTTAAAATGAGAATGCCCTCTATAGTTAATTAGCAAAAGGATTATGCTTCTCCACTAACCTTCATCCCCTTCTTGAGCCCCAATTGTAGTGCCATAAAATGCTAGTGCCGCTTAAGGGCTTCATGGGAAGTCTCACCTGGATATCTGAAATACAAGCATAGGACTAATATAAAGCTGTAAAATTACCAAATCTGTGATCTAGAGCAACTCGACATCTCAACTAAGATACAATACAACGGTTGTTGTTATTGTCGATAGATAGTAATAAGTTAATAACTAGAGCAAGGTATGTATATGTAGCTGACCTGCCAGCAAAATGGAATGAGTCACCCCAGCCATATCTCTACTATAATTGAAAACTTAAATTATGCTTGGTTCACCAAACAAAACATCCCCCGCTGAGAGCCTTCAACCATTGTGTACCCAGAAAAATGCACACAAGAATTCATCGTTATTAAAATCAATGGTTAATAATACACCCGAAGGAAACCGATGGCCACGATCCAATGTTTGATGCCTGGCTTCTCACCCTCCCCCTCACCCACGTCTTCTCACGCACCAATCACCGGCAAAAATAAAGGAAAAAAAGATACAAGTTACGGAGAAGAAAAGGGGAACAGCGGATTTGCCAACCACCTGCTGCACAAACGCACGCCAGCACGCCGCCCTCTTGCGCGCTGCTGCGACGCCGAATGCGAGCAGATCGCCGCCCTCCTGCGTGCTGGTGTGCCGCGGGGCCGCGCGCCAGAACCAGAACCACGCCAGCCTACGCCGCCATCTCTGGATCCCACAAAATCCTGCTGCCTGATCGCCGACACGTTCGCCGCTGCCTCGCTCCCGTGGACGCACGCCGCCGAACGGGCAACGCGCTGCGCTGGTGCGCCGCGGCATGCAATCAGGCTGCCAATTCCAGGAACCAGCGCCACGCCGCCTACGCCGCCATCGCCGGATCCCACAAAAACCCGCGGCCTGATCGCTAACACGTTCGCCGCTGCTCCCTGCTCCCGTGACGCACGCCGCCGAAACAGCAACGTAGGGCTGCTGCATCTTGATTGGCACGCACGCCAACGAGCAGGCCACCGGGCAACGTGCACAACTCCCGCCGACAACGAGCAGGCCGCCAGAGAGAGGAGACCGGCCCCACAACGCACCAAGAATTGCATCAAGAACCAAACGTAAATGCTGAGACAAGCAACTTTAGTATTGCATTAAGAAGTTACGTAATGCAATGGTTTTTTTGCTTGGAGTAGATTGATGAATTTGTTCCTTCTAAAATTTATGTATGCAAAGTAGATTGGTATAGCTGTGCAGCGTTTGAGGTCAACAACCTTGTGCTTTAAATAATAGCAAGCAAAACAAACAAAATGGTGAACTCGGTCTTTTATTGAGGACCAGACGTTGGCCCCCTGCTTTTGACCAAAGGAATTTGAATTAATTTGGTTGGTTGGAACTTAAATTTACTTCCCCGCAGGCTTCATTAACAATAGTTTGCAATATCGGTTATGTTTTTGATGGGTTTCTTTTATATGTTACCCGGAGTTGATAACACCGAGAGGAGTTCCTATTTACAGGAAGCAAGGTTATTATGCCTTAGTGAGAGAGCATATTGCAGTGGCGGCAGAAGGATTCATTGATTGAAGGAGTCCATAAACCCTAGCGGACCTGCACGATCGCTCACGCCGACACCATCGATCCCCGAACACCCCCAACGCCGCAACCAAACAGGGGGAGGTAATAGTTGGACCCGATACTGTGAACATGTTGACTATATAATATATAATAGTACGTAAATTTGCATGGTCAAGTGCAGGCCCAGTGATTTTTTTTGGACTACAGTTACTTCATCAAAATGTCTACTTCAAGAGATACACCCGATGCGCTAAGCGATATCACTAACATCATTGGTATGCTTCCAATATGTGCATCACTTTTGCAAATGCCGTACTGACTTGAATGTCTATTTAAAAACACCAAATCTAGATGAGGCATCGCGGAAGAGGGAAGAAAGAAACATGCAACAAAGAGTTCGTCAAGCTGAAATGACCAGCGAACAAAAAGAAGAGCTGAAGAGGAAACAACATGACTACCAGCGTGACTACCGAGCCCGGAAGAAGGCTACCTGAAATAGTAGCACTTCATGTGCTTTGGCAGAAACAGTGGCCACATCATCACATACTAGTACATAATCTCATCAATACACAAATAACCATGATGTGTAATCACCTCTCATGGCCAACTAATGTGCAACCAATCATAAAAATGACACAACCGAGATTTGTACATCTGACCAAAATATTTGTGCAGGGACTAACCACTCTGTTGTTGATCAAAACATGCTAAATATTTTGGGCAAGGAAAATGTCCCCCCCAGAGGCACTAGGGAATGATATACATGTTGGCATCCGCACACCAACACACACACACACGTATATTTACAATTTATTTACTTAATATAGTATATATTAGCATTACTAAATTTCTTTATTTCTATTAATTATAAAATCAAATTTCTGTCAATATGCAGGTACTAATTACTCGAGGTCCAACAACATATGCCAAATAAATTGGACAAGGAAAATATCTCACCAGATCCACAAAGTGGAGTCATAGTTATATTGGCAATAGCACCACAGCCACACCAGGGAGTGCAATATCTGTGGCCAATGGTAAATACCACCAAAGATAACTTCAATATTATTATTATACGTGCCAACTTATCTTGTGTTTAATCTTCACTAAAATATATGACCTGCCCCCATATATGAAACCGCAGATATTGCAAACACTAAGATTGACGAGAGGAACGCGCAACAACGGAAACGAAGAGCTGAGATGACCGACGAACAACGGGAGGAGAGTAGAAGGAGACATCGTGAGTACCAACGTCAATATCGAGCACGGAAGAAGGCTGAGTTGCAAAATAGTGACACCACACCTATTGTGAATCAAAGAGAGCCCAAGGCCCTCGTCCGTAGGTGAGAAATTTCTGGCCACGTATGAATTATGTAAAACACTTGGTCTAATTACGAACCTACGTTTATTTGTGAAGGTGCTGATTTCGGAACTGGATTATCAACAATTCTGGAACATGATGAGTCAACGGACCCTACAGAGGATTGGTTACACCGAAATGATAATTATGTTCCAAAGGCGGAGAGGCCCACATATGATTCTTCCACAGCCATTACCTAATTTTGGCGAGAGAGGTAAGCACATCTTTATATATTTTAACCGACAAAAATATCCGCGTAGATTTAAACCGACACACAAATTCATTTACCCGAGCTGCACCATAACCATGTAGATGTCCAAACCAATGAAGAGGAATTCGACCGTCAACTATTCGAGCCAACGCTTGATGATTGGGATGAGGCCGAATATGCCATTGACGGCGGCCATGGGTTGCACAACGAAAACTTATTTGATGATGATGATGGTGGAGTAATTCAGCGACGTGCTCCAGGTACTACGACGACCCCTAAAATATATGACACGTTACATATAGCATATTTATATGATGATAATATTATTAATATATTAATATGGTTAATGCAATGTCTCACACACAGATTGCGATTATGAGTCATATCGTGTGCTTCCGGAAGGTACGGCTATAAATAGTGTCACAACTAATGATCCATACGAATTTATCTACCAGAACCTGCCACAGAGACATATATTGAAAAAGGTCCCCGACTGTAATTACTGTGGTGCGATGAGGTTTCAATATGAGACACCTGGGTTTTGTTGTAGAAAAGGAAAAGTACATATACATATACCCGAAGTTCCTGCTGAATTTAAAAGGTTATTCACAAGTCAAGTTCATGATGATGCAAAATATTTCAGGAAACATATACGTTATATCAACTCGCATTTCGCCTTTGCAAGTCTGGGGGTTACCATTGACCAAAGATATAATAGTCCAGTACGCACTGGTATTTATACATTTCGAGTCCAGGGTGGGTTATACCACCGTCTGGACCACCTGGTGCCAGGTAGCCATGGTGCCCGGCATCTGCAGCTCTACTTTTATGATACAAAAGATGAGGCCTTAACACGTAGAGTTAGGAGGTCTCCCCGATCTTGATATCAACCTCATCCGAATATCCCGTCAATTTTGCAAGATAACCCATATGTTCATACTTTTAGGAGAAATGGTGCTTTCCCAAACTTGGATGATTATCGGATTGAACTCAATACAAATGTCACGCCCGACCGAGAGAAGGTACAATGCCCCAACCGCGCCCCAAGTTTGCCGCTTCATTTGGAAGGGAATGATCCACGAGATGTTTTGATAGTTGTGGTTGTATATGGAAAGACAGATCGTCGTCCACAATATATCCGAGCATACCATGGTTGTTATGACCCATTAGCTTATCCTCTATATAACCCAAAAGGGGAAACAGGATGGAACAAGTTTATGCCATACAAAGTGCAGATCTAGACGCTCCACCATCAACAACCCCGGCTTCAAATAATGTTAATGGGACTACTGGTGGTTATCAAGGTATGTTATCTCCTATTATATTATTTTTCTATAATACTGATTGTATTGAGTCATTGCTATATTAGTACTATAATATTAACATCCTCTAAAAATATATCTATAATATTTTTTTTATTGTGCAGATACAGTCGCTCCACCATCAGCAACCCCAGTTTCTAATAATGTTAATGGGACTGCTGGTGGTTATCAAGGTATAGTATCTCCTATTATATTATATTCTCTATAATACTGATTCCGTTGAGTCATTGCTATATTAGTACTATAAATATTAACTTCCTCCAAAAATATATCTATAATATTTTTTTGATTGTGCATATATGAAGTCTGTCACACCCCAAAATTTCTATTTTGGGGATGTGCCTTGAAAACACTAAATAAAATAAATGATTTAACGTTTCTCTAAAAGTTTCCAACCTTTTGTTAAGTTTGTTCTCAATCTAAAGAGTGAAGAAACCATTTTCTAAAACTTTTTACAATTTAATATGACTTGTTTGTTGCACTTCATGCCATTGCAATGTTGTTCTTGTGTGAAAAATGAGTTTAAATGTTTTCAAACGCTACAAGCATCGGGTTTCATTCGAAGCAAATCCCTATTAATCCTTGACCAACTTTCCTTGGCCTCAATACCATGATCAAGTCCTTGGGAACCACATAATACCTTAATCATTGATCCTTGTTCTAAGAACCTTGATGGATCCCAAACTTTCACCTTGCCGGACACTCAATCTTATGCCCTCTAAAACCCTAACTAGTCATAGCCCTGCTCTCTCTCTTTTTCTTTTATCCTTTCTCCCTTATATTTGAGCTCCTAATTTCTTTTGATTTAGTCTTCTCCATAGCCCAAAGTCTATGCTAAGTGACCAATCTTTATATCTCTTCTTTCTCACACAATTTAATCTCATCTTGTTCAAGTCAAATCAATCACGTGTCATATATCCAAGTTAATCTTAATTTTGAATTGCTTTTCTTTCTTCACCTTAGGAAACATCTACATGGGCCCTTTTTCCCTTCACCTTTTCTCCTCTTGATCAAAGCCAAACTTGTATATGATCCATCCTTGAAATCTCTATAGCCTTAATCCCACCTCTTTGAAGCTTCCAATTTTATGAAAACCCTAATCGCAACTCTGATAACTTGGCGGATCAAGCCCAACTCTTTCCTTCCATCTTGTCTTATCTTGGGACAAATCCACCAACTTAGATCATTAGTAAACCACACCTCCCCATTTCTCTCTTTTGCTAATGGGTCAACCCAACTCTTTCCATCCTCTGACACCGTTCCGGTCCAAATCTCTCATTAGCTCTCGCCTCAGATCAAAGCCCAACCATCCTTCTCTCTTTTGTGGACCAACATGGAGCCCAACCAGCCCTCTAACTCTTCCTCTCCCCTCTCCCACGTGACCCCCTTGGAGCCTCTCAATATGCCACAAAAATATCAACCAAGACATGAAAATATCAAGCCAAGACCCTTTGCCTTCCCACCCCTTCACCTCCCCTCACCATCCCTTCATATATACCACCCTCACAGCCCCCTCACGCCTCTCCCCTCATTCCCCACGTCAAGAACTGAGGAGGGACGCCCCTGCAGCTCCTCATCCTCCCCCATGGCTGCCCCGATCAACCGCAACGCGAGATGGATGCCCCGATGCACTAGATCGTCGTCACCGGCCACCGTTGATGCCTCTCCTCGCTCCACCACACCTATCCCCATGGTGAGAACACTCCATAATCTTTCTCATGTTGTTCTTGTATCCCTCGCTGCATATCAAGTGCCGTAGATGACGTATGGTTGATCCCCGCTGAAGATTACCCGTTGTATGTGTTGCTGTCCTCGCGGGCAGATTTGTTGTCATTGAAGGAATCGGCGTTCCCCGCTGTTTCGTTGCTCCAATCATCAATCCCTTTGGTGAAGTTGTATATTACATCCTTGAACACACCTCTGTAAAATGGTTTCGCCATAGGAGTTGAGAAACTAGAGATATCGCCATCTCCGTACCCGCTGCTCCTGCTATCTTGGCAGATTGCAACTCTGAGTCGTGTTGGCGTTCCTTGGTAATCCACAGCCCAAATCAACTATCCTTCGAACCCACATGCTCATGACATCCCTGCACATGATCCCACAAATTGGTTTGGCTATGCAATCTCCGATGGCCGAGATATCGAAGCCGAAGCGTCCACTACCCTTGTTGTCCAAACAGCAATTACCCTGTTTTTGGCAATGGCGTTCCCGTTGATCCATTGAACCCCAATATGTATCCTTTGGCTAGACTATCATTTACATACTTGCACACACCTCTGCAAGGTTCCATGGTCATATCATCAAAGACGAAAAGAGATATTATCCAGTTTTGTGCTCGCTGTCTCGCTGCCCCCCGTAGGCCGCATTGATGCCGGTTGGCATCGCTGCGTTCTCGATGATTCGCTACTCCAGTGATCAAGCCCTTCAACCATAGAGTTTATCATATACTTACACACATATCTTAAAGTTGTCTTGTCTATATAAACCACATCACCAAATATATAAATATCATCATGTCGCTGCTCTTGCAATGCCAACAACCACGCCATACAATCTTGCAATCTCGTTCCCCAACTATCCAGTGACCGAAACACCATGTCCAGTTGCCACAACATAGTACATACAGTACTTAGCAACCCCACAAAATGGATCACCTTTTAGTCCTTCGATAACCATGCAACAACTCAACATAACTACCGCTGCCCACCGATGTGCAAGTCCGAGATGCCTCGGTGATCCGCCCGCGTTCCCCACTCGAGTCCTCTTACATGAATGTCTGTCTCCTAGTTGTACATGATCACCTAACAAGTTCCAATCCAAGCTAATTAGTGCAATGTGTCTCCGACTTATCATGTTCACAGACCATCGCTACCCGCCGCTATCCACCGTCGAGTATGCTCAACCGGTGCACCATTCTCCATAATCTTTTCCCTTTATCTTGAATCCACCCTTGTGCATTGGTTAATAATGACATGTTCCCAAGTAACCTATACACATAACCAATCCTTATTGTTCTGGTGTGTATGTTCCTTCTAGTATAAAACCCACCTTGCGTACCTAAATCCAATCATTTCCATCTATACCTTTCAACTTTCATATCCTTTAATTGTGGCTTTTCGTTTTGGTCGTTTTGCGCTCAAGCGATTGTAGTTACAAGTCCTACGTGTTTTAAACCTTTATGTGTTCTTTTTTATAAAGCTTGGTGTACTGTTTCTAGGTTTATTTAAGATGCTTGTGCTGGTTGATTCTATCATTAGAGGTGGAGCTCGCACAAGGATGATTCAAAGGAAAGGATGGAAAGTTTGTCCCGCTTTTGGAAGGCAAGTGTAACATGAGTTCTTTGCTACCTAATAACCATTTAATCACTTTCATATGCATGTGTCTAATATGATAAACCCCTAAGGACTTTACCTAGTACTTTTTGTACCATGTTCCTTGTTACCCCGGGTTGATGCATATGGATAGCTTTGCTTAGCTTGCAATCACCAAACCTTATAATGTTAATTTTGATTAATGATGCCTTATGGAATCGATGGTTAAAATGACGCTCTTTTGGTAACATGGACAGAAGGGGGCTAGAGCATTGGGCCTTTGGGGTGCTCTAGTCCGCCCTCCATAAGGACTCAATCTTAAAGCGGCCACCCGGGACATCCGCACAACCATGAGGACTATATGGCTCTGGTCTTGGCTAAGTAACTAGGTTTCTCTAGCTTGTTAGTGGTTACCGAAAGGCGCAAGAGGGGGGCCTAAGTTGCAGAATGGCTTCTTGCCCTGTCAAGATGTGTTGCCGGGCCGCGGTCATTTGTGCACCAGCCTTGAAGGGGGCTCCATTCGCCTAGCCGCTGAAACCTCGCGGCTACTAACTTGTTAGGGTGTCTTTGGAAAGGCCTCGTAGTGAACCCTGCCGACTTACCTCGGAAGTGAGTCGAGGTTGGCCGCCTCAGGCATATGGGTATCATATGACTCATGGTGAAAGTGTACACACTCTCGCAGAGTTTGATCAAACCGATATATCGGCCGTGCTCACGGTCACGAGCGGCCCGGATCCTTTTCGAGATAGATGGTTTGATGGATGGTATGGACCATGGTTAATCTTGATGATGATGATTATATATATTCACTTGGGGTGCTAAGCATAACCTAGAAAGTCAGGTATAATAATAAAACATGACCAATTAAAAGTGCTAACCGCATTCAGCCGTGTCTAGCCTTTTGAGCCTTGCATCCCCTCATGTTATGCTTGTCGAGCATGGTGCGCCGACGCTTGCTTTACAATCAACAAAATCCCGGATGGGTACCGGATGGTGGTTGAAGTGAACTGTTTCTAGTGGAGTTCCAAGGGTGCTAGGCGAGTGCTCTCCCCAGTCAACCGCCCCTCGTGGAGTATGAAGACCCAAAGACGTAAGATTAAGAATACTTCTATTGTGCTTTGTTATAGATGTAAGTCCTGTTGTAAATATGTTTCGATATATAATAAAGCATTGTCTTTGATAATCTCCATTTTGTTGCTATATGTGTTGTGTGGACATCCCGGGCACACATATAGTTAGCGCTTGGTATTCTTCGGAAAACCGGGTGCGATTACGCCGCTCCACCATCAAGAACCCTAGCTTCTAATAATGTTAATGGGACTACTGGTGGCTATCAAGGTATATTATCTCCTATTATATTATTTTCTCTATAATATAGTATAGATTAACATCCTCTAGAAATATATCTATAATATTTTTTTTCAGTTTGCAACTGATAATAACAATGACAATCATGAGGAAGAAGTTGACAATGACATGCAAAAAGGTGACTGGATAAATAGAGTTGTAAATGCAAAGACAGATCCACAAGATATGTAACCGCAAGAGAATACTACTGTTTCAAGTTGCAGGTTAGGCGTGGACTTTTTTCATATTTTATTATTTGGAGGATGTCTTTTTCAGCAGTGGGCCATGGATATGTACATAAAGATTGAGTCTATGAATTTGGATTGGTACTCTAATCCCGATAACTGTAAACCGATATGATCGAGCTATACCAGGTAACACTTATATTATTTGTTTATTTATTTTTTATGAACTTTGCAACCTTATTGCTGCCTTTTGCTAACATGATACGTCCTTAAATGTAAATTAGGGATTGCATGATGCATGGACAGCTGGAGAGACGCATGAGTCTAAGGTTGGCAAGAGAATTGTGCTACCAAGATCTTTCCGTGATGTGATCGAGACATGCAACAAAGGTTCCTTAATGCTATGGCTATTGTACAGCGTTTTTGGAAAACCCGATTACTTTATCACCATGACATGCAATCCCTTGGGAAGAGATAACAAGCAACTTGAACTCCGGACAAGAACCACAAGATAGCTTTTAACTTGTGGCAAGAGTGTACTGAGCAAAGTTGCGGGATCTAAAAGATCTTCCGATCAAGAAAAATATTTTGGTGATGTTGCAAAGATATGTCCATGTAACGAAGTTTCAGAAAGGGGGTCCGCCACATGAGCATTTTCTACTTATCATGAAGTCGAGAGTAAGTTGACAACCCCAGATGCATACGATCGAAGTTATTTCAGCAGAGATACTGGACAAGGACAAATACCCAGAGTTGCATGATCTGGTTATCAGCCACATGTTGCATGGACCATGTGGCGTGCTAAACAAAAATTGCACGTGCATGGTGGATGGAGAGTGTCGCTTTCAATACCCTCGACAGTTCTGTGAGGCAACCCAACAAGGAGATTGTTGACGGTCCTTAATACCTATTTTATACCATTAACTATTGCTCAATATAACATGATATCAACCATAAAGCATAGTTGTAGGGTTTGATTCTAACGAGTTCCACGAGTTGTGTTGTTCTCGATCATTTTGCAAGTATATCTAATTTTGTACAGAATAAAAGTATCTCAACTGATGAATTGGACTACACCATTGCGACGGGCTCGTTGAGACGATCGAAACGGATATATCATTTGCTATACTCAGAGTTCAGAGTCAAAAGATATCAATTCTACACCGAAACCAATACTAGAAGACTCTAGAAGGCACCAGAAGATGAAGTACCAAAGGTGGGGCCCACCTGCTACAGGGTGGGGCCGCCTGGCCCCACCCCGGGGCCGGCCGACGCTCCACAGAGCCCATTTGGGGCCCGCTTTGACGGAGGGCCTCCTACCGCCTTAGGGTTTGTATCTCCACTATTGCCGAAGTCGAATTAGTGCCACATCGCCTGTCTAGAAGAGGTGGAGGCTTTTCTAGACTATAAATAAAGAGGTAGACCCCCCTCCCTAAGGGCACCACATTATTGGAGATGTAGAGGCGTCCCTCGAATGGATGACCTCTCATCTCTAGAGAATTAGGGCTAGACTTTCCAATGTAGTTCTAGTTGAGAGTTAGGGAGAGCGGCGCTACGCCCGGGTTCCAGAGGAGTCTTCGGAAGAGTCATCAGAATTTTGGTATGTCTTTGTATTCATTCTTTGTAAGACTTATGCTTTAATATATTTTATCTTCTCTATTTACTTTTATGCATTATATTTAATTGGTTAGTATAGTTGTTATACTTTAGCATAGGATCTCCGCCCGTATCGGGTGCTCTAGTTATTAATTGTGACTAGGGTAGTAATTGGTAGTGTAGACATGGAGTCTAGGCTATATATTACCTGAGATTGCACCCAATCCAACATATAGTTGTGGTAGCCCCAGGTGGTGACAGCCCTGACGACCGACGTATTCCACCATGTTAGGGTTGGTGTTTGTAGGACCGTAGTCGGAGCTTCCTAGTCCCTTTCTCACCCCTTTCCGTGACTAGTGTTCTGATGTCCCGAAGTGTTATTGTGTGATTGCTTTACCTTCCATAAATTAGTTATTATAGAACCCAAGTAGTAGAGAAGTATTTAGGAACCTTGAACTCTCCCGTTGTCCTCTCACTTTAGCTATTTACTCTTTTATCATAGAATTCTCTCGTGTGTGTCATATATGCATAATTCCTATCATCAATATATCGTTTACCCCTACTTTAATCTAGTTGGTGTATTAGTTAGTAGATACATGATAGTGAACTATCAATGTCTCTATCCATTGTTTCCCAAAGTGGTAAAATATAAATAACGATACGGAATACTCCCGGTAAAATGCTACAATGGTTTTATGTGCGTTTATGAATCTTTCATATTTTAATTGTGCATAAGAAATATCAACAAGCATTTTTGGCGCCGTTGCCGGGGATAGAGATTTACATCTATTTCTAGTAGCGACATTAGAAATGTCAACAAGCATTTTTGGCGCCGTTGCTGGGGAAACAATTGGCGTAGAGATTTTGATACTAATCTTGATATCTACTAATCTAGCCTGTCACTAGCTTTAGTAGGATTACCCCTGTTTTGTTGAGTTATGGAATAAGCAGGATATCAACCGTTTCAACCTTCTGGCGAAATTCCACAAAAACAAGACATTGGAGATATTGAAGAACCTAGGGTGCCTAAACATTCATGATCCATCAACAATAAAGCCCTACCATCTCACAGGTATGTATAAACATTTATATATATTATTCTAGCCATGTGTAGATTGGAAAAGAAAAGTCATCATCACATGAATTCAAAGTTCATCACATGTGACGAATAAAAACGCTGCGCTAATCACAATTACCATTGTGATTCTTGGTAGTATGATAAAGAAAGGTGAGATAGTCTTGCTAATAGACTTAAAATTTGATGAGTAGTTATCCTGTTGCATCCATTGCATGTTTACTTTAAACAATCCATGCATCCGCTTCATCTCATATCAAATCCACAAGCATGTTCGGTTCCTTACACATATGCATATCACTTTCATCTCTACTTAAAATAAAAAAAAATATATATTCTCACCATACATGATCATGCTTTTATCTCTATTTGAGTAAACCTCTAAGTGCTTTCATGCTATCTTTGTTTGCTATTGTATGCTTAGGTTTTAAAGTATTTTCATACACCTTTTAAATTAAGCATGGTGCTTAGTTTAGGAGTGGTGATCTTAATTCCAAAGGCTTTTAAATTAAGTGTGGTCCTCAGATTAAAAGGTCTTTCTAAATCAAATTAGATGTGGTGTCTAGATTGATTTTTGAACTGAAAGTATGTTTTAGTAGACACTGGATATTTTGTTGGACTAACCCATGCAGGAAACTCCTAAATTCAATTCGGGTAAGTCAAGAGATGAACTCACATCAGAGATGAATCAAGGCATGTGATGAAGTCCAATAACTTTGCACAAAAAGGAAGACACAGCTCATTCTCCATGGAAGAGTAGTAAGTATCAAAGTTTATTCACTTAATCTTTTTATCGCAAGTTACCTTTGCCTTGAACCGTATAAAAGTGCAGCCACCAACAACATTTGTTAGAAGAAATCTATGCTAAAGTAATCCTAAAAGTCCATCTTTTCATTAGCATAGATGAAATTCGCATGAATTATATGGATCATAACCTATATGCCAAACTTGTTGCAATCCTTCTGGGTATGTGTCCACTAATATTTATGCAAGGAAGAAAGAATAAATGTCTCGATCATGGTTTAAAAACGAAGAAAGGACTAAGATGGAAAGAAATAGATGAAAAACACTTCAACGCCTTCTACACTTTACCATGATAGTGGACCAATCATCTTGCAAGACATAAGGTATGTTTACCTAAGCCTCATGCAACTTTAAACTATATTCAATATCTTATACCACGTCGTTAATCCATACCTTATGTCATGCTTAATTTGCTAAAACTTAAAACAATTTGGTTCACCTACATATTCTTGGTTCTATTCGAATAAATATCTTTAGTCTGTTGAACTTCCTTAGTCTATTATGAGTATGCTTTAGAATATTACTTAAACATTATAACAGCAAAGCATATTTGTATAAGAATTTAGCTGTATATATAGACTATCCTCTCCTGTATAAAAATATTTAAATCATATTAGGAGATTTCATAGAATCAAATCAAGATTAGAGGTATTCTTCAAAATTATATCTTCGCCTTTAACCTTGTTGGAAAATTTAAAGTAATGGTGAATCATTTAAAATATGAGCTACAGATTAATCTTTAACTACTTGGCAAACACTATCCACACTTTAAATAGATAGTATATTCCTTCGGGTATGTGTTATCTACTAATCCCTTGCAGAGAAGAAATAATGAGAGAAGCAAAAGTTTAAAGGAGTGAGAAAGAAGTACAACATAGGAGACAAGATGCTAATGATCAACTCAAAATGCAAGGAAGGAAAAGACCATTGAAATTCATCTACCTTCTACCACATGATGTTACAATGCTCCAAAGTAGTAAAGGTAACATATTAAAGGTAAGTGGTCATCATTTTCTCTTGATCTTGGAGTATACATCATAGCACTATTCTCTTGATTTCAATCTTAACCAAATGAGCTCAAATATGATATATCTTATTTTGAAAGATGAACAATCCTTCCATAGGTTAAGTAACTTCACTCTTATATCTCATAAGCTTAAATGTTATATTTATACTTTTGATATTCTCACCCAAGATGTAAATAAACAATGTGAAAAAAACATCAATATTATTGTGCCTAAGGTTAGAGAATGAAAAAAAATTTCTAGTTCTGTTGGTGTTTTCCCACCAATAGAGCCCGTGCACTTGATCTTTACCTTGTCTTTATGAGCAGAACCCACTTCAAGCAAAGTGTGGAGAGATTCCCCAAATTCTACAAGTGGGAGTTCTAAACTAGTAACAAGGATGCACATAAGATTGGCTTTAAGATGCTAACAAAAAGAAAGGAAGAAGGTGGCATCACCATTGAAAACGCCACTAGTGGAGACACCACCTCAATCCTCATCCTTAGAAGCAAACTGAAGTACTCGATCAATGAACTACTGCAAGGAAGAGTCTAGTTTGGAGGACTCAAAACATCGAACCCTCGCCGTGAGGTAACATCGGTAGTTATCCACATTTACTTTCTTGCATTGCATGATTTATTCTTTTTTAGCATGTTTACTTTTCTATATTAGTATTGCATACAAAATAACAAAAATAAATAAATATGCATTAGGTTGTACTCATGCATCTTAGAAAACTCAAAGCCCCATATGAAACTCCTGTGGTGTAAAAACTATGGGAGTGCTCTTTGTGGTGGCCTACAAAAAAAAAAATATATACATCATGCATTTGTACTTTCTGCATATAAACCTATAACATTCAAAAATATTAATTGAGCATCCCGCTGCAATATCGCTATTATGAACATACTTTGAAACCTCCACAACACCCAATCCTCAAAAAATGGCTGATCATTAACTTTTTTATTCTAATACCATTTCACGAGTCTTGGTGTTTTGAGAGCTTTTTGCAGGATGACTCCAAGAGCCAGCTCACTCAGAAATCTTCATCTTCATCACTCGAAGCACATCTTTTCGACACACAGCTGACCCCTGTGTGAAGGAAGTAACTTCTTGGGTGATGAGATTGAAGTATTCCTAGCAACACTTACTCTTATAAGTATGGGCTCCTCTATGAGGACCACTCAGCTTTAATGCTCAACTACGACAACATCCAGCTTGGGGGAGAGCATCCTCTAGTTATCAGGTAAGTATACCTATGCGATTATCGAGTCTATCTTATAGTCATAAAATACTAAAAATATATGGGCACATGAAGGTCCACGTCTGTAGAGTCTCTTATGAGTCCATTAGTCTAAAAGAAATAAAAAGATAAATAATGATTAAAATCAAATAAAGATAGTTTAATTATTAGGGTATGATCATAAAGTGTGTTTATTAAGAGTCAAATAAAAACTAAAGAACCATAAAATTTTGTCTTGGAGATGATGAATAGTTGCTCTGTCGTAATTCCTTTTAAGTGCCTAGTTTTCAACCTTAAATTCTCCTTAGTTTTGGATATGACTATTTTGATATAAGAATTTACTCTGAACCTGAAACTTGTGGAGGTATATGCTTGAGCTAAGTCTAGGTGATTGATGGATATGATATGAGAAAATCTGAGTTACTATTTATCTTATTCCTAACGATACTAAGTTCTGGAGATTTATCTTTTAAAATTTAAAAATCTTACATGATGAGCTCTTGTATGACAAAGTTTGAATTCCTATCAAAGCCATACATGATACACATTTAGACTAGGAAAACTTTTGTTCAATCATGCTACTTGCTTTGCATTGAGTTTAGTCAACCTTTGTTGTATATCTTATGAGAGTCTTGTAATGCTTTTAAAATCAAGATCACACGCACACACTCCACCAACATATGTATTGCTCCTACCTTGGGAGTAAGCGCAATCATTTTTCACTTTCATCCAGATCCACCTTAAAATTATTTTTCTCCTACACTGGGAGTAAACACCAAAAAAATATATACCCTATAGGACAACCCCTGTTTAATGCTCTAAGTTCTTATTATTATCTCTCCAATTTTTTGTATTCAAAGGATGCATGTGGCTATGAAAAAGAAAAAGTATTGAAAAAAGAAGAAGAGGGAGTTAAAAAATGGACAAGTGTCTGAGCAATTAAAACAATGGGTACTTAGATGCTCGCCTCCCTAAAAACAATATATAGAAAAAAGGGAGAAGAAAAAAAAAGAGATTAGAGATAGCCCATGTTTTCCTGTGAAAGTTCTAAATCTAAGAAAGAGAGATTTATTTTCTAAGAGCATAAGTAGAATTAGGATTAGCCACCATATAATCACCTATCTACCATATTTCATACACATGCACACCTTGGTTTGATTGTATGACTTGATTCTCTTTGGATCCATTGTTTGACTTTACAATATATGAATTGCAAGTATGCTCATCCTTGTTTAATGCCACTCCTATGAGCTCCACTATAATCATTAGTTATAGGAGGGCATGACAACATAAATGCCTCAAGTGAGATCCATAAATACCACATATTAAGAGACTTGAGGGTGTCATACAATTAAGCTCTGAGTTTTATTTTGAAACTTATAAAAACTCCAAAATATTGGTTGAGTGAAGAATTTGAGATATAGTGCTTGACTTGAGTGTTCTATCTTTCAATTACTCAAGATCCACATGAAAGTTGAAAAGCTCCATAGCTAATGGTAAAATGGGAAAGTTTGAAAGTTAGAGCAGTTTTGTCTAATTCAAGGGAGAATTTTAGTTTGAAAGCATGTGTACTTTTGAGGAGTGAAAGCATCGTAGCAACTCCTGATCCAAGTTTAGCAGTTAGGCTTTGCTAAGGGACTAGCAAAGGGTAAGCTTGGGGGAACTTGTTGACGGTCCTTAATGCCTATTTTATACCATCAACTATTGCTCAATATAACATGATATCAACCATAAAGCATAGTTATAGGGTTTGATTCTAACGAGTTCCACGAGTTGTGTTGTTCTCGATCATTTTGCAGGTATATCCAATTTTGTACAGAATAAAAGTATCTCAACTGATGAATTGGACTACACCATTGCGACGGGCTCGTTGAGACGATCGAAACGGACATATCATTTGCTATACTCAGAGTTTAGAGTCAAAAGATATCAATTCTACACCGAAACCAACACTAGAAGACTCTAGAAGGCACCAGAAGATGACGTACCAAAGGTGGGGCCCACCTGCTACAGGGTGGGGCCACCTGGCCCCACCCCGGGGCCGGCCGGCGCTCCACAGAGCCCATTCAGGGCCCGCTTTGACGGAGGGCCTCCTACCGCCTTAGGGTTTGTATCTCCACTATTGCCGAAGTCGAATTAGTCCCACATCGCCTGTCTAGAAGAGGTGGAGGCTTTTCTAGACTATAAATAAAGAGGTAGACCCCCCTCCCTAAGGGCACCACATTATTGGAGATGTAGAGGCGTCCCTCGAATGGATGACCTCTCATCTCTAGAGAATTAGGGCTAGACTTTTCAATGTAGTTCTAGTTGAGAGTTAGGGAGAGCGGCGCTACGCCCGGGTTCCAGAGGAGTCTTCGGAAGAGTCATCAGAATTTTGGTATGTCTTTGTATTCATTCTTTGTAAGACTTATGCTTTAATATATTTTATCTTCTCTATTTACTTTTATGCATTATATTTAATTGGTTAGTATAGTTGTTATACTTTAGCATAGGATCTCCGCCCGTATCGGGTGCTCTAGTTATTAATTGTGACTAGGGTAGTAATTGGTAGTGTAGACATGGAGTCTAGGCTATATATTACCCGAGATTGCACCCAGGTCCAACATATAGTTGTGGTAGCCCTGGTGGTGACAGCCACGACGACCGACGTATTCCACCATGTTAGGGTTGGTGTTTGTAGGACCGTAGTCGGAGCTTCCTAGTCCCTTTCTCACCCCTTTCCGTGACTAGTGTTTTGATGTCCCGAAGTGTTATTGTGTGATTGCTTTACCTTCCATAAATTAGTTATTATAGAACCCAAGTAGTAGAGAAGTATTTAGGAACCTTGAACTCTCCCGTTGTCCTCTCACTTTAGCTATTTACTCTTTTATCATAGAATTCTCTCGTGTGTGTCATATATGCATAATTCCTATCATCAATATATCGTTTACCCCTACTTTAATCTAGTTGGTGTATTAGTTAGTAGATACATGATAGTGAACTATCAATGTCTCTATCCATTGTTTCCCAGTGGTAAAATATAAATAACGATACCTGGAATACTCCCGGTAAAATGCTACAATGGTTTTATGTGCGTTTGCGGAATCTTTCATATTTTAATTGTGCATAAGAAATATCAACAAGCATTTTTGGCGCCGTTGCCGGGGATAGGGATTTACATCTATTTCTAGTAGCGACATTAGAAATGTCAACAAGCATTTTTGGCGCCGTTGCTGGGGAAACAATTGGCGTAGAGATTTTGATACTAATCTTGATATCTACTAATCTAGCCTGTCACTAGCTTTAGTAGGATTACCCCCTGTTTTGTTGAGTTATGGAATAAGCAGGATATCAATTTGTTTCAACCTTCCGCGAAATTCCACAAAAACAAGACATTGGAGATATTGAAGAACCTAGGGTGCCTAAACATTCATGATCCATCAACAATAAAGCCCTACCATCTCACGGTATGTATAAACATTTATATATATTATTCTAGCCATGTGTAGATTGGAAAAGAAAAGTCATCATCACATGAATTCAAAGTTCATCACATGTGACGAATAAAAAACGTTGCGCTAATCACAATTACCATTGTGATTCTTGGTAGTATGATAAAGAAAGGTGAGATAGTCTTGCTAATAGACTTAAAATTTGATGAGTAGTTATCCTGTTGCATCCACTGCATGTTTACTTTAAACAATCCATGCATCTGCTTCATCTCATATCAAATCCACAAGCATGTTCGGTTCCTTACACATATGCATATCACTTTCATCTCTACTTAAAATAAAAAAAATATATATTCTCACCATACATGATCATGCTTTTATCTCTATTTGAGTAAACCTCTAAGTGCTTTCATGCTATCTTTGTTTGCTATTGTATGCTTAGGTTTTAAAGTATTTTCATACACCTTTTAAATTAAGCATGGTGCTTAGTTTAGGAGTGGTGATCTTAATTCCAAAGGCTTTTAAATTAAGTGTGGTCCTTAGATTAAAAGGTCTTTCTAAATCAAATTAGATGTGGTGTCTAGATTGATTTTTGAACTGAAAGTATGTTTTAGTAGACACTGGATATTTTGTTGGACTAACCCATGCAGGAAACTCCTAAATTCAATTCGGGTAAGTCAAGAGATGAACTCACATCAGAGATGAATCAAGGCATGTGATGAAGTCCAATAACTTTGCACAAAAGGAAGACACAGCTCATTCTCCATGGAAGAGTAGTAAGTATCAAAGTTTATTCACTTAATCTTTTATCGCAAGTTACCTTTGCCTTGAACCGTATAAAAGTGCAGCCACCAACAACATTTGTTAGAAGAAATCTATGCTAAAGTAATCCTAAAAGTCCATCTTTTCATTAGCATAGATGAAATTCGCATGAATTATATGGATCATAACCTATATGCCAAACTTGTTGCAATCCTTCGGGTATGTGTCCACTAATATTTATGCAAGGAAGAAAGAATAAATGTCTGATCATGGTTTAAAACGAAGAAAGGACTAAGATGGAAAGAAATAGATGAAAGAACACTTCAACGCCTTCTACACTTTACCATGATAGTGGACCAATCATCTTGCAAGACATAAGGTATGTTTACCTAAGCCTCATGCAACTTTAAACTATATTCAATATCTTATACCACGTCGTTAATCCATACCTTATGTCATGCTTAATTTGCTAAAACTTAAAACAATTTGGTTCACCTACATATTCTTGGTTCTATTCGAATAAATATCTTTAGTCTGTTGAACTTCCTTAGTCTATTATGAGTATGCTTTAGAATATTACTTAAACATTATAACAGCAAAGCATATTTGTATAAGAATTTAGCTGTATATATAGACTATCCTCTCCTGTATAAAAATATTTAAATCATATTAGGAGATTTCATAGAATCAAATCAAGATTAGAGGTATTCTTCAAAATTATATCTTCGCCTTAACCTTGTTGGAAAATTTAAAGTAATGGTGAATCATTTAAAATATGAGCTACAGATTAATCTTTAACTACTTGGCAAACACTATCCACACTTTAAATAGATAGTATATTCCTTCGGGTATGTGTTATCTACTAATCCCTTGCAGAGAAGAAATAATGAGAGAAGCAAAAGTTTAAAGGAGTGAGAAAGAAGTACAACATAGGAGACAAGATGCTAATGATCAACTCAAAATGCAAGGAAGGAAAAGACCATTGAAATTCATCTACCTTCTACCACATGATGTTACAATGCTCCAGTAGTAAAGGTAACATATTAAAGGTAAGTGGTCATCATTTTCTCTTGATCTTGGAGTATACATCATAGCACTATTCTCTTGATTTCAATCTTAACCAAATGAGCTCAAATATGATATATCTTATTTTGGAAGATGAACAATCCTTCCATAGGTTAAGTAACTTCACTCTTATATCTCATAAGCTTAAATGTTATATTTATACTTTTGATATTCTCACCCAAGATGTAAATAAACAATGTGAAAAAACATCAATATTATTGTGCCTAAGGTTAGAGAATGAAAAAAAAATTTCTAGTTCTGTTGGTGTTTTCCCACCAATAGAGCCCGTGCACTTGATCTTTACCTTGTCTTTATGAGCAGAACCCACTTCAAGCAAATTCCCCAAATTCTACAAGTGGGAGTTCTAAACTAGTAACAAGGATGCACATAAGATTGGCTTTAAGATGCTAACAAAAAGAAAGGAAGAAGGTGGCATCACCATTGAAAACGCCACTAGTGGAGACACCACCTCAATCCTCATCCTTAGAAGCAAACTGAAGTACTCGATCAATGAACTACTGCAAGGAAGAGTCTAGTTTGGAGGACTCAAAACATCGAACCCTCGCCGTGAGGTAACATCGGTAGTTATCCACATTTACTTTCTTGCATTGCATGATTTATTCTTTTTAGCATGTTTACTTTTTCTATATTAGTATTGCATACAAAACAACAAAAATAAATAAATATGCATTAGGTTGTACTCATGCATCTTAGAAAACTCAAAGCCCCATATGAAACTCCTGTGGTGTAAAAACTATGGGAGTGCTCACCGTGGTGGCCTACAAAAAAAATATATACATCATGCATTTGTACTTTTGCATATAAACCTATAACATTCAAAAATATTAATTGAGCATCCTGCTGCAATACTGCTATTATGAACATACTTTGAAACCTCCACAACACCCAATCCTCAAAAATGGCTGATCATTAACTTTTTATTCTAATACCATTTCACGAGTCTTGGTGTTTTGAGAGCTTTTTGCAGGATGACTCCGAGAGCCAGCTCACTCAGGAATCTTCATCTTCATCACTGGAAGGCTGTACATAGGATATTTGGTTTTCCAATGTTTGGAGTCTATCTTTTGTATTGCAACTACTGACTACATTTGCCAAACATGCGATGTGTGTCATACAATGAGGAGGAAAACCTAGAGGATGTTGTGAATCGCCCTGGTTCTAATAGGACAACATTGACAGAGTATTTCAGTAAAAATAGTGAAGATAGGGCTGCAAGGAAATTATTGTATAGAGAATTCCCAGAACACTACCGTTGGATCCAAGGGAAGAAGATGTGGCAAATAAGAAAACAGGCATCAGCACAGATAGGCCGGATGGTCTATGCTAATCCAGGTGAAGGGGAGAGATACTTCCTAAGAGTGCTACTGAATCATGTGAGAGGTGCAACATCATTTGAAGATTTGAGGACAGTGGCCGGTGTAACATACTCTACTTTTAAGGAGGCATGCGAGAAAAGAGGGCTTATCGAGACGGATAAATCAATAGATGACTGCTTGACTGAGGCTACCACTTTCCAGATGCCTTGTGCCTTGCGAAGGTTGTTTGCTACCATTCTTGTGTTCTCTGAGGCCACTAACATACGAGGACTATGGGACAAGCATAAGGATGCTCTAGGAGACGACTTTAGAAGGGACAACAGTAACACATCGATCGTGGAGCAAATGGTGCTTAAAGACATACGGGATATGCTTCACTCGATGGGGAAAGATATCAGAGATTTTGGTCTGCCACCTATTTGCGATGAGGGTCCAAGCTCCGTTGACATGATGAAAGAGGTTAGAGAGGAACAGAATGTCTTTGTAGACCAGGAGCACTTAGATATTTTTAATTCCCTTAACAAGGAGCAGAGAGAAGGCTTTGATGAAATCATCCAGCATGTCTTTGCCAATCAAAGCCAAGTTTTTTTTGTAGATGGTCCGGGAGGCACGGGAAAGACATTCCTATACAAGGCCCTACTTGCTAGAGTTCGTTCCAAAGGATTAATAGCCATTGCAATGACCACATCCGGTATAGCAAAGCATCAATATTGCCCGGAGGACGCACTGCACACTCTAGGTTTAAAATTCCAATAAAAGTTGGGGACAACAGCATATGTAGCTTTACAAAGCAAAGCGGCACTGCAGAGTTGCTTCGTAGGGCATCCTTGATTATTTGGGATGAAGTTGCCATGACCAAGCGTCAGTGTGTAGAGACATTGGATATGTCCCTACAGGATATTATGGAATGTGCTTTGCCATTTGGAGGAAAGGTCATGGTATTTGGTGGAGACTTTAGACAAGTCCTTCCTGTGGTGCCACGTGGCACGAGAGCACAAGTAACTGATGCTACATTGCAAAGATCCTATCTGTGGGATAAAATAAGAAAGATAAGATTGTCATGTAACATGAGAGCACAGTCAGACCCTTGGTTTTCTGACTACCTACTTCGAATTGGAAATGGATCTGAGGAAACTATTGGAGAAGATTATGTTCGACTCCCTGATGACATTGTCATTGGTTATACTGACACGGATGTGGCAGTTAACAAGCTCATTCAAGATGTTTTCCCGTCACTTGAAGAACATGCAACATCAGCTGCCTATATGAGCTCTCGTGCCATTCTATCCACAAAAAATGAACATGTTGATAGGCTTAATGCAATGATGATTGAAAGGTTTCTAGGTGAGGAAAAGGTTTATCATAGCTTCGACACTGTTGTTGATGATCCTCAGAATCACTTCCCTATTGATTTTTTAAACTCAATCACTCCAAATGGCCTCCCACCGCATGAGCTCAAGCTAAAAATCAATTGTCCTGTGATTCTACTCCGCAACCTTGATCCTAACAACGGGTTATGCAATGGCACAAGGCTTATGGTCAGAGCATTGCAAGACAATGCAATTGATGCCGAGATTGTTCTTTGGACAGCATGCACGGAAAAGGGTTTTCATACCAAGGCTCCCATTGTCTCCCTCGGATGATATTTCTCTTCCTTTCAAGTTCAAGAGAAAACAATTCCCAGTTAGGCTAAGTTTTGCCATGACGATAAATAAATCGCAGGGACAAACCATCCCTAATGTTGGGATCTACCTTCCAGAACCTGTGTTCTCGCATGGTCAGACTCTATGTTGGTTTATCAAGGGGGGTGTCAAGATCAACAACGAGAGTTCTAGCAAGACGAAAAACAAGAATTGGATCCCTGAGGAAAGAGCACAAAGAATATTGTTTATAAAGATGTCCTAAATTGGTGATTCATGGTGTGTGCTTCATATTTATATTCTTTGGGCGTGTGCTTCATACTTTAAATTTTTGTCATGTTGGTAAACCATTATATTTTTTTGGATTACTAATTTATGGTTTTTCGTTTGCATTACCACTCTTGCAGGTGCGAAGAGTTCACAACATACCCTGTATAATTAATGTACATCCCAGCCAATGGCAATGCCATCTTCAGGCTATATCAGACCAAGTATGTTTTCTTGATCTTCCTCCTGTGTTGGTAATGCAAACTCAAACAGTATGCATATCTTCTGGCCGGGTTAGCTGCAGGAGTCTGGATTAAATAGCAGGTATTTGCAGGCTCACACTTACGGAGAACGCAACAGGGAGAAGAGAGCTGATCCTTGGTTCAAGGCGGTTTCAAGATCAGTCGATTTGGCAAATGTTGTCGCAGGGTACAACGTTTAAATGAACCATGTACTTGATATACTGTGTAATTGCAAGAACAAAGTTTGCATTTCTCTTTTCAGTTGTTGTATTTTGTTCTCTGGACCACAATGGTGGATTTAGCCTTGCTTTATAGAATCATGATAGCTTAAACATGGCTATTTGGACTATGAAAAAATATTATTTTTGGTTGTTTTTATGTCCGTTTCTAAAATAAAGCCGTAGCGTTAGCACGGACACTATACTAGTTCATAGAAGGCAGTCACAAGATCGTAGTACTTAGCCTGATTCACAAGGTAGGAAGCATGCACAGCATGTGATATATATGACAGTTATTTAAAAATGAACTAATATAACCCTATCCTAAACATCTGGTATTTATAAACAGAGAGAGGAATAGTTAAGTGCTGGACTACCAAATCACTGTAATTTGATTTCCTTGATTCTTGTTCACCTCCGTGTAGGTCGTGGTACTTCAACTACCTGATGAGAACTAGAAATTAACACTTGATCCGAATGTGTAAGATAGGAGGATGAGTGCAGATTAGGTTAAAACGTTGCCAGTGTCTCGACGCGGCTAACTTCGGCCGAGGAACCGGTCAGGATTGCCAGGACCGGGAGCGCCTCCGGTGATGTTTCGCTGGCTCCGGCAATTCGTCGAACAACTTGTGTGCAGCTGCGGAAAGAAGTACTGTAGAAGGAGAACCATCGCTCCGTGTCCGTCGCCGGCTCGATTATGCGGACGGAGGGGGAGAGGAGGACCAGAGAAGCGTGAGGAGAGGAGGAAGGGGCGACCTTTGGGCGGCGCGACAGCACGCCGGCCCAGGCTGCCACTGTCAAACCAAGAAGTGCGCCATGCACGTGTCAAGGAGGCAGGAACAGTGCGCAAGGTTTTGCCTTGGTGCGCGTGTGCTTTTGCTTTTGGGCATGAATTTTCCTTCACGCTTGCAGCTGCATCTCGTTTCTTTCTCCCTGGCGCCACCGCTCGTCCGCTCCCGTCGGTGGTCGGCGGCGCCGCACCCCCGTCGATCTCACCAGCAGCCTCGACACCATCACGGATTCACGGTCGAGCACTACCGTGCCACACTGCCACTGTACCCGCAGTTTGGCCCCCATCGCATCGAGCTCGAGCAGGTGCCCAGGTCAGCATGGACACAACGACACGTCGTTGCCCCGATTTCTAGAGTTATTTTAGAACGGATTTGCACTCGATGAGCTTGTATTGTTTGTATCTGTAATGAAAGAAGTGAATTACTTATCAACGGCCGATTTGACTTGGTCCTTGTCAATCGACCCTCCCATGCTCCGAGCAAGATCTAAAGCCCCTGACATTATTTACTTGACGATCTTGTTCTTGTCCTGCAAAAAGAAATAGGCGCAGTAATAACTATAGTTAAATACGAATGAAACTAAATGCATTCATTCAAAATATTCCTCCACCTCTGAAAAAATAACTGTTAAAGTTATCTTGATTTAGTTTTTTTTTTAAAAAAGTTTGATCGAGTTTACATAAAAATTATAAATATTTGTGACACCAAGTAAATACTTTACAGATTTACAGCTCGATGCTAATTTGATGTGTTAAATATTGATGTTTTTGCTATAAATTTAATTGTACTAAAAATAACTATACATAACTCTAGAAATTAATTTATTGGGAGACGGAGGATAAAAATTGACTCATAACTTTTGGGTCGCAGATGTACCTTCTTCTTTCGGAGCAGCCTTTTTTCTCAGGAGCTCCTTCTAACTGTTCAGTTGGTCTATTCTTCAGAACCAGGTGAACTCGTGAAGGATAAGATGGCTGATAGCAGCATTACTTATAGAAAGCGAGCTAGATTAGACACGGACTGAAAGGGGCAACAATGGATATATAAAGACGCTGATTAGTGGAGTTCCTTTTCTTCGAAATATACTAGGTATGAAATCCTATTGTCACACGCCGTCTTGATTATTACATGGCTCCCACACCCGCACCTAACAACCATATTAATCACAGTCAAGCATTCCTTTCGAAACAGTAAGAGCACATCACCATCGTTTGTTATCCGCACACAAGAAAGATAATTAGGCCTTGTTCAGTTGGAATTAAAGTTGCAAGTTTTTCCACTCTTTCTTCATCACATCAATTTCTACCCGTATGTATAGAGCACTAAATATAAGTAAAAATAACTAATTACACAGTTTAGTTATAAATTACGAGATAAATCTTTTGAGCCTAGTTGGTACACGATTGGACAATATTTGTCAAATTCAAACGAAAGTCTTATAGGAGTTCGAATATAAGTTTTTTATGAAGAGAACAAGGCTCGATAAAGAGACGCCGTGTCGGCATCATCCCTCAATGCATAAAGATGGTGGTCAGGAACCGCAGAGTTTGAGCTCTGCTCAGTCAGGAACAGGAGCAAATCATTGAGGAACCAATTACAAGAGGCGGCGCTATATCAAAAATAATTAAAAACTTTTTATCAAATGAATTCGGAAGAAGACAAACCTTATTTTAAAATTGTATAGGTTGAGATCGACGCGATCTACAATTTTATAGTAGACAAGTTTTTCTATTTTAAATTGTACAAAATCTTGTTTTCAAAAAATATCATCATAATTTAAAGCTTTGTTTGAGAGTGATATGTCGAGTCCCAAAATTTCCTGGTCCATGAGGCTACATGTACATCTACTCATAAAGTTAGTTTAATACAATAGCAGAAACGTGTCACACTCACACCCAACTACCTTAGGTACAACTGTTGCAACCAGTTGATTATTGATCTTCTTAAAAGATGATAGGTCATTTTTGTTTGACAAAAATTTATGGGAATCAAAATCTGGTGGTTGGGAGTTAAGATTCATCTAGCTGGATCCCTACTACATACTCGGTGTGTCCCTCGGATAAGTATTTTTTTAGAATCTATACTAGTTAAATATTTTTAAATCAACTCTAAAAATCACTTCTTCTAAAGATAGAGAGTATATTTCAGTCCACCTATATTATTTGACTCCTATTGTTATATGACTCACCTCACTTGTTTCACTCATAATTTTTCTTGTTTTTTGCGCCGAATCTAGCTCTAAACTTACACAGGCTATTCCCTGGTTATATACTGTGAGAGAAAAATAATGTTTAAATGACTTATAAGTCTGGTTGATAAGACAAATGAATAGGACGACAATCCGCTTCTTCTCTCTCTCCTCTCTTCTCTTCTCATCCCCACCTCAGCATATTATAGCCTGCTTATAACCCTTTTTAATACTTGCTTTTAGTGGATATTTGTTTCCTGCTGGCAAAAATTATCCTATTAGATTAAATTTTTGGACACATACATGAAGTATTAAATATAGAATAAAAAATAGCTAATATTAATGACAAGGAATCACTCCTTTCATGCATACGACATGCAACACTCCTCAAACGGCTGAGCAAGGGTCAATTATTAAAGGCTCCTTTCATGCATACGACAGGCAACACTCCTTAAGCGGCTGTGCAAGGATCAATTATTAAAATTCGTTCGCTACAAACTAAATCCCCAAGCGAGATCATTCCTCGTGAATTCTATTACAGATGTTATAATAATTCTTAATTTTTTTGGAGAGGATAAAGAAGTATTCCCTCCATACTTGAAAAAAAGTCGTTTTGCACGTCAGCGCGCTTTCTAAAGTAATAACTTTGACTTCTTGTTTCTATAAAAATATTTATCTAAAAATGACATGTATATTATCATGAGAACGTTTCTCAAGTGAAATTTATTTATATGGTTTTCATATTTCTAAACTCAACAACAAATTATTAATTATTTATGTTCATAATGTTTGACTAAAAAGCTTGTCCAAAGCTTTTTTTTTCAAGTATGGAGGAAGTACTTGAAGAGAGCTATCCATACCCCTCGACAATAGAAGCAACAACCACTAAAACCGTTGGCTTGCTTAGACCTATATGGATTCTGTTTTTTTATGTGTTTCACGTATGCAAAAGATAAGAAGATTAGACTATTCGGTTAGTTATATAAGCCAGCTGATTTCTATGAGAAAAATATTACGCATTCGGTTAGGGTTAGGCTTCTTACGGCTTTTTTACTCAAAGTAAGTACGTAAACCGTATGCACATCACTAGTAGTCCATTATGAACCATTCTCTCGGGCTTATCGGACACTGATTTATTTTCCATGTTCTTATATTTTTTCTATAAAAATTAGGCAACTGCTCCGGTACCTCTTTTTTAAAAACTGCACATATCTCAAAGCAAATTAATTATATTATTTTTTATTATTTTTGCAACTGGTTTTCGCATGGACCAGCCCATCCAAGCCTAGCCCGAGCCCATTCCTGACCAGAGGGAAAGTCGTTGTTCACGGCGTCGTTTCCCTCGTGGCCGACGCGTCTGCTCCCTCCCCCGATCTTGCAGAAGCCTGGGGCGCTCCGCCCCATTCTCCGGTCCCTTGTGGCGGACAGCGGCAGCCAGGGAACCGAGCCAAGCGCGACACCTCCTTCCCCCTCTTCCCCTGATCCCATTTCGTTCTGGTGGCAGTCGGTGGATAGAGTATGATATAAAGGATAGATGGATGCGGGAGAACCAGATATAGAGGAGGAAATCTTGATGACTGAGCAGCATAGAGGAGAAAAATAGAGGACGACGAGTGCGGATAGCAAGTCTAACCGTTGTGTGTGGCACCACACTCGAACCGATCCTTGTCCAAGGCGTTGGTTTCGATCCGTCCGTGCTGTGTGGAGACTGGAGAGAATGAAGGGCCCAGTCGCCCGTGGGGAGTGATGGAGCGAGAGGTGTGAGGTCAGGAACCGGCCGCGGCGGGCGGAGCAGAAGCCGGACTGCCGGAGCCGGAGCCGGAGCCGGAGCGGAGGAAAGTGGAAGCGGGCGCAGCAGGGTCACATGGCCGGCACGGGCGCTTGTTGACGTGAAGTTAGGTGAAGGGCGGCCATGCGGATGCGCCAGCGGGCATCGGTGCCGGGGCAGTCAGCAGAGCAGGATGGAGCAGAGGGCGGGTCCTGACGCGGGGAACGTGCCTGACGACGACCCTTGCTCTGCTCTGTGCCCTGTTCCCGCTGCGCGTGCCGTACTCCTTTTCCTGGACTCCGGCCGGCGGTGGCCCCCACTGGTGCTAGTACTGGCACCGCCTCATCACTCCTCCACTCTCGTCTCGGTATCAGGCCTGCTGACCAATGGGAATGGGGCGGGGGACGCAGCCTGCCCACCGCCGCGGGACTGCGCGCGCTTTCCCTCATCACTGCGGGCCTGCTGCGGGGAGCAAGGAGCATCCGAGGCTGAAAGAAATGGCGGGAAACCTCCTCTCCCAGCCGTGCCGGCCGGCGGGAGCGGGACAAAAATCATGCGATGCAATGCAATGCGCCAGGGCGGGCCTACTACGTAGTAGGCACTAGCGCTCGCTCGGTACAGTAGCCTGCACGACGCGAGCCTGTGCTGTGCGTGCCCCCAGCCCATGAGTGCCAGTGGCCGAGTACAGTAGCGTCCGCATCCCGTCCGTCGTGGATCGCGAATCCACGTACAGCCCGTGCATCGCCCTGCAGTCAGTGCAGTGCAGCCGCGCGCTACCAGTACGTACGTGAATTGAACACGGCGATCACGATGGAGATTTTTTTTTTTTGTCTGTAATACACTCTAAATTTGCACATCGTACAGTAAATGACACGTTCCTGACGATCGCCTAGCCCTTAGGAGGTCTAGGAATCACGAAAGCATCTTCTTCTCCGGTACTACTACTGTTAATGCGTGCCTACTGTACCTAGTGCTGTCTGCTGTGATGCTCCTTCAGTCCTGGAACCCTCGTTTTTGAGCAAAGTTGAGAGTACCAAGCGCGGCGCAAGCGCAAGCGCAATGCAATGCAAGCGAACGTGCATGCTCTCAAGCTGGCTCGCTTGGTTTTCTTGGTTCCAGACAGAAATCCCGGCTCCAATTCCAAACGAGTTTTTTTGGCTCTCGCTGGCGCCCCTGCCTGCCTGCCACGCTCCCTGCTGCTTTTTGATGGACCACGCCGCCACCACCACCGCAAGGTTTTCTTTTTTTCTCCTTGCACGGGCCAGTGAGCATTACTGCCAGAATTTATTCGAGGGCCGGGCGGTCGGCAGCGGCGACGTCCACCGCTCCTGCGTGTCCTGCCGCCTTCACGGGGCGGCAACGCGCGCCGTGGTAAATGACCGATCCTCTTCACGCCGGGGAGAGGACGCCGGAGATTTACCACAAAAGGCCCCCTTGGCAGGGGTAGGTCCGTAGGTGCTCATGCATTATGGATGACCCCATCGTGTCGTGCTCTTTAGAGCTCGTGCCATTGTAATGTCTTGTTAATTAGCCACAACAACGAATGGTTGGTTTGGTCGCCATCAAAATCTGTCCAATTTTGTTTCTTTGATTCAAGATGCACGCTTATATTAGGTTCATCTCTTTGTCACTCCCTTCCTTCTTTAAACAATGTAGGCAGTTTTAATTCTATTCAAGTCAAGCCATTTTAAATTTCGACTAAAGCTTATACGGAATCTACTAGTACCTTTTGTAGTATCAAATAAATGCTCTATCAAGGCATATTTTTATGGTAGTAGTATATTTTAGATGAAGTATTAGTTTTATGAGGACCTAATAAATAGATTTCTTCAATTTACACTAATAATATTAGATTGTGGAGCTATCTAAAAGCACGAGTTATGTTTTTTGAACTCAAGTACCTACTGGGCACGCGGCGAACGCATGTCTAACACTACACACTGTCAGACAGAACATCTCCTGATCATTCTATCCGTGCAAGCTGGTAGTAGTTGTCGCTGTTCACTCTCGATAGTCTCGTCGTCATCGTCCAAAAGCACAAAACAAAGTTTGGGTAATCGTACTTGCACTGTCATATATAAACAATGGGTTGATTTGCAAATATCCAAACGAAGGGGCTTTGCAGTGAAAGTTGCCCGCGTTCCTTTTGTTAAAGGAAGGGGCAGCTCCTGGGGGAGAAGCCAAGGGAAAGCGAAAGAGAGCAGCAGAGCTTGGCAATGGAGCTTCCATGGGGAATGCTGCTGCTGCTGGTCCTCTCCGTCTCCTCCTCATCCTCCTCCTCGGCAGCTGCCACGCTCGCCGTCAGTGCTCCGCCCCCAGTGCCTGCTCCTCGCCATGCTCCAGACGCTGAAGGTGACATTGTGCTTGCCTCTCATTTCATCACGCTGTTTTTCTGTACTCGCCAATCTTGCGTCTGTAATGTTGGGAATTCCGTAATGTTGTCCCATGCCGGGGGGGCTCCGGTCATTTGTCTGGATTCTTATAGATCTGCATGCTGTTCTGTCAAATGCAGTGCGTTTAGAGTAGTTAATGCTTGATCTCTGAAGAAGAAATATGGAACGGCCTAAGTTTGTTGCTCCATTTGTGTTTCATCTTGTGTTCTTTCATGGTTCTATGCTTGCAAGCACGAAACCTGCAGTTTTACTGGTACAGATGTCTGTGCAGGACTGCAAATCTGGTCTAGTACTATATTTTCATTCACCACTCTGTAACTTTTCAACATCCATCAGTTCACATTTGTGGTTTCCAATCCAAGAATACTGTGATTATTTTGTTCCAAGAATGTTCTGTCAAATGCAGTACATTCAGACTACTTTTATGCTTGATCTCTGAAGAGGAAACACAAAACAGCCTAAGCTTGTTGCTCCATCTCTGCTTCATCTTGTTCTTTCACACTGTTCGACTGTTGCAGCTTATAATTAGAAGTACGGAAAAGCCTCCAGAGTCCAGCTTTATATCTAGAGCTGTCTGTTATATAGTACTTTTATTTCTAATGCTCTCTCTAAAAATGATGTGATTATTTTTGAAAAACTCGGACAAATAGTTGGTCATTGTTTTTGAGTTTGCGCGTGCGGAAGAAGTTGCGAAAGATCTGATTTTTGTTGATGCATCCATGGTCACACACACACACAGGGCTGCTCATCAACGGCAACTTCGAGACGGCGCCGCGGAAGCTGAACAAGACCCTCATCGTGGGGCGCCACTCGCTGCCTGGGTGGACGGTGCAGGGTCACGTGGAGTACGTCTCGGGCGGGCCGCAGCCCGGGGGCATGTTCTTCGCGGTGCCGCACGGCGTGCACGCGCTCCGCCTCGGCAGCCGCGCGTCGGCGTCGCAGAACGTGACGGTGCGGCCGGGCTCGCTGTACGCGCTGACGTTCGCGGCGACGCGGACGTGCGCGCAGGACGAGTCCCTGCGCGTGGCGGTGTCGCCGTCGCTCTCGGCGCCCGCCGACGTCGCCGTGCGCACGCTCTACAGCGGCGCGTCCGCCGACACCTGGGCCTGGGGGTTCCGCGCCTCCGCCCCCGTCGCGCAGGTCACCTTCGCCAACCCCGGCGTGCAGGAGGACGCCGCGTGCGGCCCGCTGCTGGATGCCGTCGCCATCAAGGAGCTGCCCACGCCGTACCCGACCAAAGGTATCACGGACTCATGGATCACCTCACCTTCTCTTTCGGTTCGGGGATCATATTCTGAATGACGAATCTTTGGCTGTCCGAATGCATGCAGACAACCTGATCAAGAACGCCGGGTTCGAGATCGGACCGCAGGTGCTGAAGAACTCGACGGTGGGCGTGCTGCTGCCTCCCAAGCAGAAGGACGTGACGTCGCCGCTGCCCGGGTGGATCATCGAGTCGCTCAAGGCGGTGCGGTTCATCGACGCGGCCCACTTCTCGGTCCCGGCGGGGCAGTACGCGGTGGAGCTGGTGGCCGGGCGGGAGAGCGCCATCGCGCAGGTGATCCGCACCGTGCCGAACCGCGCCTACAACCTGTCGTTCGCCGTCGGCGACGCCAAGAACGGCTGCCACGGGTCCATGCTGGTGGAGGCGTTCGCGGGCAACGTGACGCAGAAGGTGCCGTTCGAGTCGACGGGGAAGGGCGGGTTCAAGGCGGCGGCGTTCAGGTTCGTGGCCGCCGGCGTCCGCACCCGCCTCACCTTCTACAGCTCCTACTACCACACCAAGGTCACCGACGGCGTCTCGCTCTGCGGCCCCGTGCTGGACCAGGTCAAGGTCGTGCCCGTCAAGGCCTAGTGAGTGAGTGAATCATGAGAGGTCCGAGTTGCGGTCTCTGCCGTGCTCCTCGTCGTCGTCTGTAGCCGTGTTCTTCGTGATTTGGCATGGTGGGTTGTGACCATGTGTGAACGAACTCTGGAACCTTCTGAATCTGATCATGGTGCAATTAACTTATGCATGCGCCAAGATGTAATCTTGCGAAATTTGATTGTCCATCTTTCTGTTGGCTCCACGTTTGGCTCCACGTTCGGAATTTGGGATGGCGCTGGTTTGTTCGAGTCCTGGAACTGGAAGGGTGAAGCAAGCGGACATACCAAGAGCCCACGAGCGCACGCTGAGTGCTCGGCACTTTCGCAGCAGTGGAAAGCTTCAGCGTGATCTCCGGTTGCGGTCACACAATTGCCGGAGGTTGCTGCCGCATGATAGTACCCGTACTCCGTACATGTCCCCGTCTTCAATCCAGCATTAATCAATTGTCTGGTTTCAGATAGTAGTGCCCCATTTTTTCCCGTCTTCAGTGCGGCATCCACTGAAGGAAGGTCTGGCCATCCAATAGCTGCCTTTCCCAATAGAATTTGGCACTTTCTGATACGGTCTGGCCGAGCAAGTGCTTTCAATTCATGGCAACAGTCTTTTCTTGAGCCACATCAAGCCATTCGCCGTGCTGTCGTGTAGTATAAAGAATCGTTCATCGGCTCACCGCCACCAACAAAGTAACCAAATTCAGCCAGGATCGGACGACACCTTGGTACTGATAGCAAATACTCGTAGCTGAATGCTGATAGTGCTAATCATAGTTTGCAATGTGCACAGACAGAAATTTTTCTGAAGAAAAGTTGGCCTTCATGAAGCCTTCAGGAAATAATGCCCCGCTGTAGACAGTGGCAAATAAAAATATTTTTCTGTTCGAATAGAACATAGCAATGAGGGTTCTCCAGTTTTAGTTCCGGGCCAGGCCCCAGCACAAGTTCATACTGACCAATTTTAGTTCCGGGCCAAGCCCCAACACAAGTTCATCTGCAGACTGCAGCGCGGCGGTGGCCCGACTCCAAATCTCCACGATGGGCGATGGTTCATTGGTTCGTGTGATCTGCCGAGGCCGACTGATGCACGGGAAAAGGCCCATCAACATGCAGAGTATTGGGCTGGGATTGATTGCTTTGTGCATGGGCCGTTTAACAAAAATCGAAGGTTGATTGAAGAAACGGGCCTCAGACCTGTATAAACCTCAAAGGACCTCAGATGTTCACAGGATTCCTTGCCCATGTTTCGGCCCACGGCCTCGGCCACAGCATCTCCGTGAAAAGGAACCCTAGCTCCACCCCTCCAGATAAATACCTCATCGCCTCCAACACCTCCACTCTTCGCGCCGCCGCAGCACCCAAACCCTCACCCCCCTCACTCTCCGGAGCACCCCAGCCACCCCTCCAACCCCTCATCCAGCCATGGCGGAGCGCGGCGGTGAACGTGGCGGCGAGCGCGGCGGGTTCGGCCGTGGCTTTGGTCGCGGCGGTCGCGGCGACCGTGGCGGGCGCCGCGGCGGCCGGCGCGGCCCGCGCCAGGAGGAAGAGAAGTGGGTCCCCGTCACCAAGCTCGGCCGTCTCGTCAAGGAGAGCAGGATCAACAAGATCGAGGAGATCTACCTCCACTCGCTCCCCGTCAAGGAGCACCAGATCATTGAGACCCTCGTCCCGGGGCTCAAGGACGAGGTCATGAAGATCACGCCCGTCCAGAAGCAGACCCGTGCCGGGCAGCGGACCCGTTTCAAGGCCTTCGTCGTCGTCGGCGATGGCGACGGCCACGTTGGCCTGGGAGTCAAGTGCGCCAAGGAGGTGGCCACCGCCATCCGCGGCGCCATCATCCTCGCCAAGCTCTCCGTCGTCCCCGTCAGGAGGGGTTACTGGGGCAACAAGATCGGACAGCCGCACACCGTGCCCTGCAAGGTCACCGGCAAGTGTGGCTCCGTCACCGTGCGCATGGTGCCCGCGCCCAGGGGTTCTGGCATCGTCGCCGCGCGCGTGCCCAAGAAGGTGCTGCAGTTCGCTGGCATTGAGGACGTCTTCACCTCGTCCCGTGGCTCCACTAAGACCCTTGGCAACTTCGTCAAGGTACTACAAAGACATCCAGCTCTTGTTCATATTTATGACGTGATGCTTCTATTATACTAGACATTTGCAATGCCTGCACCTTAAGACTGGCATTAATGAATGCAAGGATGAACTAGTAATAGTATATTGCTTATATCTTAATGAGCTTATGTGAAATGTTGACTTTGTAGTGTTATCTTGATCATGTATCGTATGTTATATGTTGGGAGCTCTGGTTTTGTACTTTTCCTTTATCAGATAGCATCAATAACTTGGTATTTCAGAAATTGTCGTTTGTATATTAATTTATTTCTTATAGTCTAAAGAGATAGCCACTAATGTGATATGATAATTCTATTATTTTGATTATGAAATTGCAGCAGACACTGTCTATATAGTGTGCTGTTATGATTTACCGATTCTTTTCGGAGAAATTTCTAAAATAGACATGTAAAGCCATTGAGGATTTAACACCCTGACCCACATGTCAATGACTCAGGTTGACTCATTTCATTGTTATTTGAGTGTTAAATCCTGAGAGTCTTGTGGAGTGGATGTTAATTATCAAAATCTCATTCATCTTAGGTTCTAATTCATATTTGGATTTTCTAGTTCTGCAATTTCAGACTGGTTAGACATTTATTATTGGCTGTGCATTTTTCTAGCACCTGATTCTACCTTCGTAATGGCCTGTACTGGAATTTTGTACGAACATAGTTTGCGAATAGTGTTGTATCTAGAGTTACAAGCTTTCAAAATAAAAGTTTTTAACTTAACGTAACATGCAGTATCAGAAATTCTAAACTAACTTAAGTGTATTCAGTGGTTGCACAAACAGTTGACCTATTAGGATATATTAACTTTTTTGGTTCTGTTGCAACTTAATTCATATTTTCTTATATAGATGTCTATTCAGTGCCATTTATTTATCAGTCATTTGGTTTGGTTATGTGCAGGCAACCTTTGACTGCTTGATGAAGACCTATGGCTTCCTAACTCCTGAATTCTGGACTCAGACCAAGTTCTCCATGACTCCGTTCCAGCAGTTCACGGACCTCCTGGCAAAGCCCACCAAGGGTCTTATGCTTGAGGCCCCAACTGAGACAGTAGAGGCTTAGGATGGTTGAGTGAAGAGCTCTACTGGGAGTTGTCTAAATGCACTTTCCTATATTATAGTTAAGAACTGTGGGAGTCGACTTTGGGTTTTGTTTTGCCCTGGATGTTCTTTACTGTCAAGTTTTGGATTGTGGTACTTGCTATGGTACTGTACTTTTTATCAGTGAATGCTACATAATTATCTCGTGATAGTCTTTTCATGGTGAAGGCTTTCGGAGGCTGGTGTTGGTTGACTTGAATGCAGTTTAACTGTTAAGTTGTCTCTGCGCTCTCTCTTTAGCAGAACATGAGGCCGTGATGATGATGCTCGACTGCCTACTGCTCCATTATCATTTGTTGCGGTACTTAGCCTGAATTAGTGTTTCATAGCTGGTCATCTGATTCTAATTTATGTATCGTTGCCTGGTTCTGAAATTCGTCTGTTTTTGAACGGATTACCATGTTTTAATTTGGCTATATCTGTATTGTCATGTAAAGTTTTAGATTGTGGTATTGTACTACCCGCTTCATTGGAGTGGTACACAATACATATACCATGTCATCACTAGTCTTTACGCCCTGGAATTGTCTTTGTTTGAGGCCTGGTTTCTCGCTTTCCTTTGTTGCCATGCAGCTGCCCACTAAGACAGGCAATGGCAGATACGAGTACGATTTTTTCAGTGTGAATACACGAGAATTGAGAAGAAAGAAATACGCAACGTGCCTAGCCGCCGTAATGCTGTTTTCCCGGGGCACTGGTACAGTCGTGCTCCAATGCAAATGCCGTCCATTCGTTGCTTGCACGCCGGTTCCTTCTTTGTTTCAACCTCAAGGTTTCCAAGCTCGCAGGCAGCCTTGACCGGCCAGTTGCGGCGAGATGCG
The DNA here is from genome assembly GCA_015844335.1 of Chrysopogon serrulatus. NCBI lineage: Eukaryota > Viridiplantae > Streptophyta > Magnoliopsida > Poales > Poaceae > Chrysopogon > Chrysopogon serrulatus. The sequence goes on from JADLZL010003750.1 coordinate 78,556, forward strand.
CCAGGGGAACTGGAATTGCCGTGGCCTCGTCCTGAAACTCAAACTGGAAAGGCAAGCTGCTGCTGCTTGCGTCCCGACTTTTGCCGTCTCAGATTCGCCGAACCCGCCGGCAACGACCATCTGGCCTGTGGACGTGCCCATGACACGCGGGTCCGCCGGGGAATTCCGGTCAGAATCTTCGCCGGACCGGCGGGCCCAACCGGTGACGCGAAAAGTTTTTCCCTGAGAGGCTGGGGTGGACTCACGGCCGTGCGCCCTGGGCCTCACAAAATTTGGTTGGCGAGAGGGAGTGGCAGCCAGGGCAGCTCGAGAGCCAGCCACGAGGAGGACCGAGAGCGAGCAGGCGAAACAGCACTACTACAAGTCATCTTCTCCCTTTGCGCGCGCCACTTGGGTTTCTTTCTTCTTTTATACCACACCACACCACACCGCCGCCGGTAGCTGCTCCCAGATCGTGGACCAGGTTTACAGGGGAAACGAGCTGCGGCTGCGGCTGCTGCAAGAAGAACAGGTACACAGATAGCATGGCCGGAGTCCAGGTGACGCCGGCGGCCGTGGGCGTGGCGGGGCTGAGAGGGTCAGGGGTTGGCAGCACCACCGGCTTGTTCGCCGGCGACTGGAGGAGGAAGGCTCGCCGCCCGGCGTGCTCGGTCTGGGCAGTCAGGCAGCAGAGCCGCAGCAGCAACAGCAGGAGGAGGAGCAAGGGCGGCCTCGGCATCGTCTGCAACCTCGGGGGACAGTACGAGGATAGCTTTGACGACGTCCAGCGGGTACGTCAAACTAAACTAGTGGTTTCAGTAGTTTCTTGCACTTAATTTCCATCAGCTTTCATTACTTGTGCTGGAAATTTCTGGTTTGTAGTTGTACCGGCTCTTGCACTTCTTGTTCACCTGATGTGCTGTGCTGTTCGACAGGCTAAACGTAGAGAAAAGTATCGTAATGTTCTTGGAACGCAGCAGATCGAAAAAACCGTAGGATTTGTTTTGATTTTCTGAGACCAAATTCGTTTGGTTTATTTCAATTTGTACATATTCATTCAAGGCGCTTGCTTTTCGGCTGACCTTTTCTCTGAACTGAACTTCCTCCTGGTGTTTGGGACTGCAGCAACTGATGAACTTTTTTTTTTTTTTTTTTGGGACAAACAGCAACTGATGAACTACTTCACCTACAAAGCCGTGAAGACCGTACTGACCCAGCTCTACGAGTTGAACCCACCAAGCTACCGTTGGTTCTACAAGTAATACGTAGCAAACAAACCTCTCTGTTTCTACTCTGAATTCTCACTGCTCACGATTCTGTAAACATGCATGTTCTTCGTTTCCGTCTGCTGCAGCTTCGTTGCTGTCAACAAACCTACTGACGGCAAGCATTTCCTCCGTGCTCTCAGCAAGGTATACACACACTACACCTTATAAATCCACAAAAGCCCTGTGCGGATCTTCTGCCTTGGCGAATGGAGATCACGATCGACTCTGCTTCCCTTGCAGGAGAGGCAGGAGATTGCAGAGCGAGTGATGATCACCAGGCTTCACCTGTATGGAAAATGGATCAAGGTAACCCGTAACCCTTATAAATCCACATAAGCAAGTGCTGGTGTAGCCTGTCTGTTGTGATGACTGACATTTTGGTTGGTTCTGGATATATATTTGTCTCTCAGAAATGTGACCACGCAAACACGTACGAGAAGATCTCTGACGAGAATCTGACGCTGATGCGAGAGCGGCTCATGGAGACGGTCATCTGGCCAACCGACGACACCAATACAGAGAAGATCGGCTGAATTCTTTTGGGTTGCAGATCAAGCTTAGGCCCTCATATTAGGTAGAGCACTCTGGGTTTGTGTACCAGTCAGTCAGTCAGTCAGTTGTATATAATCGCAGTTGAAGTAGAGAGTATACATTTCTCTGGGCAGTGTTCAGGCAATTAATATTTGAGGTGTTAACAGTGCTGTTTTGCCCTCCCAAGTCTCTACAGTTGTTCTAAGGAAGCAAAAATACTTTACGTTGTCATTTATATGCATAACGAAAGCTTTGGTTCATTTCAGAGGTCAGAGATTGTCTTGAATTCGTCTGGAGGTCTTTTTTTTTTTTTTTTTTTTTCCCCCATTTTCACTATTCTAGCTACACCATCCACGAATTGCTGGCTACATTTCTAAAGCTGCATGTAACCTTACATGATATTGGATTTACTAGAGCAGGGCATGCATTCCTAAAAACATCAACTGCTGCTACTTTCTATAAAAGAAGATACATGAAATTTACATGAATGAACCAACTAACGAATACTCCTTAGGAACATATGTACCTGAGTATGGCTAGGTGTCTCTACACTCTATATGTACAGGCTACAGAGTCCAAGAAACTAAGTTCAAGTGCTTCCCTACTTTGTGGCAGTGCAAGGCTGTGGAAAAACCATCCCTGATTTTCTCCATTTTGCATTCTGGCAGGTGCTTTCTGTGTTGCCCTTGCCACGCTGCATTTTCAGGTCAATGTTCTGAAAGGTAATGCCTTGGCATGGGACGTTCTTGCTGCAGTTCATCTTGATGGCATCCTTGGTGATGGTTGTCCCTCCAATGTTCTTGAAGATAACATTGCTAACCTTCACTGCTGATGTATGTTCAACGCACGGTGTAGCCTTGTCACAGTAATTCTGGTCGATGATTATCGGGTTTTTGGCGCCATACATGGCCATGTTTTGGAACATGATGTCCTTGGCGTACCCACTTCCTCCCTGGTACGTCTTGATGCGTGCTCCATTTGTTGTCCCATATAGTTTAACTGAATCTATGGTAATGCCAGAGACTTCAGCTCTTGAGTTGTCGTCTCCTAAGCTTCCAATGCTGATCCCATGCCCCGGACCACAAACAACTTTGGAGACATGAAGGTTATGAGTCCCGTTCACGATTGACATGCAGTCGTCCCCTGTAAAATTCAACAGTTCAACAGGAAAAACAAAATATGAGTTCACCGAAACTTTGAAGATACAACGGCATATGTTCTATGCAAAGCGAATTAATCATGGACAAGCTACTACTTACCAGTCCTGATCTTGCAGCTTGTGACCCGCACATCTTTGCTCCGACTGATGTGGATGCCGTCAGTGTTAGGGCTCGTGCGAGGCGCTGTGATGGACAGCCGTGCTAACAGCACATTGGTGCAATCCTCGATTGACATGTGCATCTGTTGGCCGTTCACAATTTTCAGATTGTCCACTCTCAGATTGGTGGAGTGGTGGAATGACAAAGCCGTTGGAGCTTGCTTGCAAGGCTGAAGAAAAGAGGAGCAAATTCAGCTTAGGTCACGACACTCATCTCCTAGTATAGCACAAGCTAGCCAGCTTACAACTCTACTTACCAGAGTCTTGTTGATTTTGCACGAGTGTGGCCACCATTTCTGGCCGTTGCCGTCGATGGTGCCACCGCCATTGACGGTGAGCTTGTTGACCCTTCGGAACACGATCCAGTGCCTCCTGTCCTTGTCGCTCCAGTCCGCCCTGTTCGGCGATGCCACCAGCGTGCCCTTCACGGTGACCGTGACGCTGGACTTGCACGGGCCACGGAGGGTGACGACCTTGAGCAGGTAGCGCCTGCCGCCGGGGACGAGCACGACGGCCGGCCGCGGCGAGGCGCACGCTGCCTTCCACGCCTCCTCCAGCGCCTGCGTGTCGTCGTGCCTCCCGTCGCCGCGGGCGCTGTAGAGGTCGAGGCTAAACACGCTCTGGTGGGACGAGGACGAAGGCGACGCCAACGGCCTGGGCGCAGCGGCGGGTCCGCGGGCACCAGAGCTGCGCAAGTAGCTCGCGCCGTTAGACGAGGTCACGTCTGCAGCCTCGAAAGCGCCGGACAGGAGGAGCAGCGCGAGGAGCAGGGACGCCATGAACACTTGCATATGATGTGTTCTAGTTCGTGGTGGAGTTGTTTGGTAAAAATATATGGCTCTGCCTTCTTTGCATCGAATAGGCCTCGACCTACTTAAAGACTAAAGCTATATTTTGCGCGAGTGATTTGTTCGCCTCCGTCACACGAATTTTTTGGCCGTCGATCTTTTCTTTGGATTCATCTGCGTCGTTTGTCTTTTTTGTGTCATTTGCCTTCCTGTATTTCATTTACATGTGGGTCCACCTTTGTCAGGTCGCTTTTGGTAACCGCGCCTTTTTTTATCTCTTTTGAACTGTTCACCTGCCTTTCCCCATTTCATTTGGTCGTTTCCGTCTTCGGGTGGAGGCCGCGGCCGACGGAGAGGGTCAGGCGGAGGTCTGTTCGTCGTCGATTTGCCGTCGCCGGTGAGTAGATTTGGTTGTAGATTGCTGAGATTTTGTAGATCTCGTTGTTCTCGTCCTGATGCTGTTCTTAGATTGCTGAGATTTTGTTTTGCTAATGCGATTTTGACCTTGAAGCAGAGTTTGAGGGCAACCCGGGAGGGCGCTGTCGAGGGAAGCGCGAGGTCTATCCGGAGTCGGTGTTTGTCAGGCTGAGGCGGTTGTGGAGCTGTAAGAGCAGGGAAGCGCGAGATCTATCCGGTGTCGGTGTTTGTCAGGCTGAGGCGGTGGTGGAGCTGTAAGAGCAGGTCGTGGTGGATTTGGAGGTTCATCCATAAGGTGTAGGTCGAGGTGATTTTATTGTCTGTTTGCTTTTTTAGTTCATGGATTCAGTCTACGTCGATTCGTGGTGGCAGATCTCGTAGTGATGCTTGTTCTCTTTTGTTTTGCTCGTGGGGATGGATGGAATTTGAGGTTTCCTTGTCTAGCCTAGGGTCGAGCAGGCATTTGGTATTGATTTGTAGGTCGGATTTGGATGGGGAATTGCTTGTTTGGTTGCTCTACTTGTCTCCCTGGGCCGGGCCGCTGGTCATGCTCTGTCGTCTTGGCCAGCTGCAGCCCGCCATGGAGGAAGCTGAAGCTGCCGACGAGGGTATCGACGTGAGTTGTGGGGTGTCGTGGACCTCATGTTCGCGTAGGCTGTGGTAGGACACTCAGCGCGCGCATGACGCGGCTGTGATCGACTGCCGCTGGCCGCAGTGGCTGTTTGGATATGAGTATTATAATATTTCTTCAAGCACTTAAGCTAATTGATTTGGAGTTTGCAGGTAGTGTTGTGCTAGTACTAATACGGATGTGCATGTAGTAGCAGGATAGGTTTATCTAGCTTGTTGATAAAAATAATTGGCTCTGGGGCTAATAAATTGGCTGTGGTATATTATTGTAATGAACTTGATTAGTAGATGTGCCTAATTATTTGCTTTGCTTCATGTTTGTTTGATCCTTACTGTCTCCCTTTTGTTGTATCCCTTTAATTAGTCTATCTGATGTGGTTAGGTTATGAGATTGATGTATTCAGCTAGCAAACCTTGTTCTTCATTTGCTGCTGTTATATTGGGACTGTTGCAGTGAATATTTGTTCAGATTAGTTTAGAACATTCTTTCTTGCTTCTCCGATAGATGCTGTGCAGAGAGGTGGAGCGGTACCGTAAAAATGGATTTGCTCATTTTCTTCGATTGAAATTGTAAAGTTTTCATTCAGGCTTGCGTGTTCTTACTGAATCCATTAGAGAAGGGAATGGTAATGTGTTATTAAGATGAGGAGCTACTGATTTGTAGCTAGTAATTCGATTTTCTTTCATAGCTAAAGCTTTTGATTAACGCCAAAAGAACAACTAGTTGTTCAGATGTTCTAAATCTAGTCATTGCCTGCAGATTAACATTCCCTTTTCAGCTGATGCAGCAAATGCCAAGTTAAGAATAACATGTGTGTTGTATTTGAGCTGTCACTGATGTTTTTACAGTTGCAGCTTCCTTGTGTGTGTGTGTGTATGTATGTTCGGGTGTGTGTGCCTGCCTCTGCTTGTGTGTGTTCAGGCGTATGTGTCTACCTTAGAATTTTCAGTTTTAGTTTTTTTGTATCTTTTCTTTCACTCTTTGGATATCACCTTTTTGCATGGATTGTTTGCCATTATAGTCTTTTCTGGCTCTGTTTTCTCTTACCTTTAATCCTGCATACCTCTGTTTTGTATGCCCATCTAGAAATCATGTATGCAGTAAACAACATCCTTTTGTTTTTTTCTATTATATAAGCTCTCACTTTAATGCATGGTTGGTTTCTCTCGTCTGACCCTCAGGTAACTATGGCTGGTTTATCCGGTTCTTGTTGCCTTGTTCATTTGCCTGTCGATCTGAAGTTATATGTTCAATAACTATTATGATAGTGAAATATATAGCCCCTCATGAAGTCTAGTAGTACAGTTGGCGATAGCTACTGAAGGAGCCATCTATAGTATATTTTCTATTTGAGCCTGTGCACTTTCCATTTCAAAGTTGTTGTTCCTCTCTCCAGAGGTGGTCCATGATTGTATTAGAGGGCATGATTGCCTATGAGCAAAGCTAGAGGAAAAATTACTAGAAAGGGTCCTAGTTGTTTGCAACTAAGTTGTTGTCTATTTGGAGAGGTTTTAGAGTCCAGTCTTGTAGTCCCGATGGAGAGTGACCTGACACTGACAACTTGTTAACAAGTTTTTTTGCCATATATGTAATTAGCTCTTGTAGTGATCAGCAAAGACTTTTAACATCGATCAACAAGTCTAAAGCTTGGAGTAGAGTTTGCCTTTTATACAGCACAAAGCTCGTGCCCTTTTTAAGCAGTAGAGTAGGCTGGAATGCTCATTTTCACATGTGTGAAATGAAACTATATATTGTTTCACTGTTTGAACGTGTAAGTTATCTGAATGCTTCCAACCAGGCCCTTCTTTCACTTGTATTTCTGTTTGTTACCTTCATGTTTATGCTTGGTGTATTTCAGACCTATTTGAGATTAGTTTTGTGGCATATTGTATATGATGATTTGTAGATTAGACCTATTTGATAGTACTGTAAGTTGTGTTGCTTTTGTTTAGCAGTTGCAGTTTGATTGCTAATTATTATTGTTAGTCTAGATGTTGAGTTCATTGTCCGTGTCATTTCACTTGTAATTTTATATCAAGTTTTGTTATGCTTTTCTGGCCACATTATATAATGTTTATATACAGTTTTAGTTTGCTTAAAAAAATATTTTGTATGAGATAATTTTTTGTCTGTCTTTTTAGATGCCTAGGAAGAGGAAGTGTTCATTTGTGGATGTCGGAACATCGATTGTTCTGACGGAGCTGATGATGATGACCTGCACCTGTCGACAATTCTTCTCGGTGATAATGAATCTAATCGCTCAAGTTTTGATGGCTTTATAATTTCAGATGTAAGTATTATTGAAATTTCTCTTTTTATTCCTGTGTTCTCCAGTTTTTTACCTAATGTTGCTCTTTTTTGTTCCTTTCGGGATTCTTTGTGTGATGATATGCAATGTTTCAATGATACTTTTATACAAGCAGTACTTGAAAGAAGTATGTTTCTCTTTTATGTATTTATTTCTTCATTTTCATGTTCGTGTTGTTTTTTTTTGTTCAATTTCATTATCTTATTTTGTTGGTGTTAAAATGTATGCAGTGTTGTAAACTTAAAAGTTGAAGAAGAAGCTGCTATTGTCCATGTCCCACACTCGTATGTTAGCTGTCTTCTCTTTGTTATATTTTAGTTGTCCATATCTTAGTTGTTTAATATCGTTAACTTGTTTGAAATTGGTAGGTAAAGAAGAAAAAGCCTGATGGTAGACCTAAGATAGGTTTCTCAAGATTTTCTGTGTCAACTTTTTCAAGTGTGATAGCTTCTCTTTCTCCTGGGCGCAGAGATGTGATTCGAAAGTTTGGTTTTGGTTCTTTGCTTCTTTTTTATCATTGTGCTGTGCCTAGAAATTTTGTTCATTGGGTAGCACGTTTGGTCAACTTCCATTCTGGTGATATAGTTGTCAATGGCAAGGTTATCTCTCTCACCAAAGAAGCTGTTCATTTGGTTCTTGACCTTCCTTTTGGTGGTGAGCCATTTCCTGCTGACTACTCTGTTGGTAAAGCTGCATTACTGTCAAGATTTGGGAAGGAAAGTGTTCCGTCAATCAACTTCTTTGCTGATTCTCTAACATCTGGTCAAGAATTGTCTGATGAAGATATGTTTGTTTGCTTCATTGTTGTTGCTATGAGCACATTTCTTTGTCCTAATTCCTCTATTGTTCCAAGTCAGAAATTTTTTGGTATCTTTGAAGATCTTGACAAGATTCGAGGTTACGACTGGTGTGGTTATATTCTTGCTTGGTTGCTTGAGTATATCAAGTTGTTCAATCAATTGAAGAGTTGTAAATCTACTCAGCAAGCCACTCTTGGCGGTTGTCTTTACTTCCTGGCTGTGAGTTTCTTTTTACTTTATTTTTTTCTTTTTTTAAGTGTTTTCTATTTATATAATTTTTCCTGTAGGTTCTATATCTTGATCATGTTGATTTTGGTTCGCACCAAGTACCTTCAACTATTCCTCGAATATCTGTTTGGAAAAAAGACATGATTAAGCGTTATCTTTGCTCTTGACATTAAAAAGAAGAAGGTTGCTTTGGTTATCATCCTATCATGGATTATTCGAGGACCTGTTATGCTAAGGTTTAATCCTGATTTTTTTTTTTTTCATTTCTTGTTGTTTTATTGTTTTTTTTGATTCTTTTTCATTTAGGATATGCGCTTGCTTCCTCAAATCATTGAGCAGAATATTGATCCTGAATTTTTGAGTCGGCTTGATTCTTATGCTCGTTGCAAGCTCCCCTGATTTGAAAGATGCTATTTGCCGTCTTATTGAGAAACACTTGTTTGAATTGTGGTGTATCGTTAACTTTGATGTGAATGCTATGAATGCTTTGTCCGATGATATGAGGTTAACTTTCATCAAGCTGTGGAAGCATGTTTACTCTGTTAGTAAGATGTCCCGACTCTTAGTGCTCGAAATTATTAAGCTGCTCTCGAATCAATTGAAAATGATGAAAATATTGGATCTCAGTTTGATGATCTTGGTGCATCTCCTGTTTGTTCTCAACGTGATCGCATGCCTGCTACCTCTAATGGAAATGGTATGTGTTCTATAGATTTTGTATTCTTTGTATACTATCTTGCTTTTTTATTATATCATGACATTTTATTATTTTTAGAAAATATTGATCCTGAGTTGCAAGAAATTCATCCTTCGCAATATAAACTTCAGAAATCCTTAGTTGATGTATGTATTTATACTCTTTTTTATTCCATTTTTCATTTCTTCTTGATAACTATGTTAATTATTAATTTTTTCCAATGTTTTTACCGGGCTTGTAGTGACGTTCTGAAGGTTCCAAGCAAGATGAAGTATAAGGGTTAGTATTTTCTTGTTCATTTTTTTTGCTCCATTGATATCCCTTTTTCATATTACAAGTTTGTTTCTTGTTTAAATAGGTTCTCCTGATGTTGTTCTTACCAATTCTAAATCTATGTCAAATTCTAAGAATCCTTTAGCTGATATATCTAACTCTAAAAAGAATTTAAGGCAAGGTTCTTTGAAGAAATCAATGTCAAATTTGTTGATACTTCTCGGTTTTAGATGTTGATAACGAGAACAAATATGTTCCCGATTCGATATCTCCATCTTACGTGCCTGGATATTCAAGATTTTTTTTCTCAAAAGGTTAGCCTGTTGTGTATTTATTTTTTTCTTTTGTGGTTTTGTCTTACGCTTGTTATATTAATATAACCTATTTTTATGCAGCATTCTAATGTTTCTGCTACGAAGAAGAATCAGTTCCCTTGTTGCAATGTTAGTTTTTTAATATATTTTCTTTTCATATTATCATAATACAATTTGTTTCTGCTTTATTTGTATAGTTTATTCTTTTTTGTATCTTGTACAGTCTCCTTTGATTATGCAAACATTGGATTTGACCCAAAGTATTCTCCGTCACCTTATGGATCAGTTAAAGTTAATGTTCACAATTCCGGTGCTAAGTTGCGTTCTTCATCCAAGCTTCCCGATAAGGTATTTTATATGTAATCATTACATTGTTAAGTTTTAATTATCCTTTTCCTCTTTATTTGTCATGTTTTTATTTTCTTATTTCATTAGATCTCTGGTGAGGATGATGTTGTTCCTTCCAAGCCTTCATTGTCTAACTCTCATCGAAAGGTATTTGTTACTTACACTATATGTTGTCTCTAATTTAACTTATTTGCTATGTTTAAACATGTGTTTGCTTTCATTCTTATTAGGTTTTCGATGAAGTTTTAGTTGATGGTTCGAAGCCTTCTTCGGCTAAGTCTTCTTGCCCAGGTTTCTTTGAAAGATCTTTTCTAATACCTTAGTGGTTGTTTTGTCTATATTATTTGCTATTTATAATATTATTTTGGTAGTTACACCTTATATGAACTTCTCTTACAGTTGTTATTTAGGTGTTATTTTGATTCATTTCCAGTGTAACTAGTTCTATTACTGCAGTAGACTTATTTATTTTTTTAATATAGCTCTTTCCTTTGCTTGTTGATGTCGGTCAGAAATGTTCAAGTATATTTTCATCATTTTTACATGGAAGCTCAAATCCTGATTGATATTGATTTATATGTTTGATCTGTAGGGCTGCAGTTCATGTAATGGCAACTTACATCCACATTTCTTATTTTTTTTCTTTAGGTTTCACTTGTTGTTAAAATTCTGGGTTCAAAATCTTTTTGCCAAAGTGTTGGTTAAATGACCCAGAAGTCTAATGACATGTACTATTTGAAATTGCAGTTGAATGGGTCAAATAAGACTACTCCTGTTAATGATTTTCATGGTACACATGATGATTCGTTGCCTAGTTATGCTCGCTTGACTCGGTCATTTGTTGTCAAGTCTCATGATTTAACATCTGGTGGTAAGTTGCCATTACATGGGCCTAGGCGTTTTGTTACTGCTGGTCCGTTGTTTCATGGTGATTATGAGACAGAGAAGCCTAAGTTCTGTCAAGTCAGCAAATCTGAACTAGAGAATTATGAGATTTTGTGTAAATTGGCGTCATCTGAGTTTCAGTGGTAAGTAGTTGTTCCTATTTATTTAATTTTTCCTTTTTTTTGTTTCACTTCATTTCTTACCTTATCTAAGTTGCTTAATTTTTGCTGCAGTGAGGATCTTTGTGAATTTGTCTAGTGTTCGGTGCACATTACGGTCTTTGGGTGAATCTTTGAAGCCTGGTGGTTTTGTCAATTCATTTGTTGTTTCCTGCTATTGCTACAGCCTTTTTTCTAAGCCTAATGGTCATCCGGATCCTTCCAAAAGACATTACTTCTTTGCCAACATTGGTGTAAGTTATATTGGTCTATTTGATTATATCTTTGCTAATTGAAAAAGTTTGATCTCAATCACTGCAGTTCTTTGAGTTATAGCTGAGTTCTCTTTTGCTTTTATTGTTCTTTGTTTAGGTGTAAATTTTAGTCATTTTAGATGTAATCTCCTATAGGTTATTTATTTTGTTTGGAATTTGGATTCTGGAACTTTTTTCTAAATTTTTTCCTGTTTGCACCGGTCAGATGCCTCCACATATTTTGCCTTTTGCAATTCATAGAAAAATTTTGGAATTTTGCTTTCTGAAATTTTCTGTTTAAAATTTTTTCCTGTTTGGTTCACCAAATGCCTATAGATCTTTGACATTTGCAATTCATAGAGAAATTTTGGATTTTTGAATTGTTATATGTATATTTTGATTTTTTTGGTCAAATCACTCAGATTTTGCTTTCAATGTAATTTGTTAGGATTGTCTGCTATTGGATTACGAAGAAGGCGATCGGAAGATCTTTGCGGCGATCTTTTAGAAGAGCTTCTAAGGCTAGGCCATTGCATCAGTCTAATATGGTACATCTATATTTCATAGTTTTTTCATTTCATATAATATCTTAATTACTATCTAATATTTGAATTGTTTGCTCGGCTATTCTTTCCAATATTACGGCGAGAATCATTGGTTCGTGTTTGTTGTTGATATTAAGGATCGACATTTTGTCATTCTTGATTCTCTTTACAATCAGAATTCTAAGTTTCATCAAGAGATTGAAGACAAGCTTGTATGTTTATTTTTGTTTCATTTGTTAATTTTTGTTATTTCTATTTAAATTGAATTGTTTTGACTTTATCGGTTCCATTAAATGCAGATTAGTTCCTTTAGATTCTATTGGAACAAATTTGTTCAAGTCGACATGGACTTCAACTTTTATGGTCTTCAGTATCCTAAAGTACCTGACCAGCCTTTTGAAAATTCGTAAGTTTAACTTGACTTATTGTATAGTTTAACTTGACTTATAGTTGTTGGTCAGCTGTAATTCCCATAGTTTCAGTGTGTAATTCGTATTCTTTTTTGAAGTGTAACTTTTTGTATTCATTCCTATCTTTTTTCTTTTTTTTTTGTAGTTGTGATTCTGGCATATATGCTATGATGTTTCTTGAGCATTGGACTTCTCCTAGAGTGATGCTCCGCAATATGTTCAGTTCTAAAGATATTCCCTCCATCAGAGTCAAAATTGCTAATGACCTCTTCTTCCACCACAAGAACATTGGTATGAAGCATCGTCTTTATGATTTCAGTCGTGAGGTGAGTATCTGTACTCGAAATCTATGATTCTTTTTTTTACTTTGATTAATTTTTCTCAATTTCCAGCAGGAATAAATGTACATATGGAAGGGTGCTTTGTCATGAGAGAAAGAAGCTATTATGCAGGATAAATAGTTGCTTTTGTTAATATTTCCATATCTTTTCGGCAGTTGCATCTGCCTTTAGAAATTTTGTACCTCATAACTGTGTTGCTAATGCTGATACATGTTCATCAACCATTACATTTTGCAAAGTGTTTCACTCTGTTACATGAACATTAATCATGACACATATAAATATGTTCTATTCTATGCCATAAGTTGTGTTGCTAATCCGGGTCCTCCTATTCTTTTCCATTTGTCTGCATTGTCTTGATCTTACTTCTTCTGCTTCTTTTTGCTTTTCCCATTTGGACCTGCAGTTTTAGATGATATTATGTCAATATAAATGTATATATAATTATAGGAGATTTATATTTGTTGATTTGATCAATTATCTTACTTGTGGTTACTTCTTTCTTCTTATTCTTTGCTTTTTCTGCTGCTATTTTCTCCCTTATCTCTTCCATCTTTGTCTTGAATCTTTGTGGTTTTCTTGGTCTCCCTTGCTTTTTTACTCGAGATGGATCCTGCAGTCCCTTTGTTGTTTCAACGTTTGATGACGTTGGAACTTGAATTTCTTCGATCTGTGTTTCTTCTTCATCTAGGCTTTGTTGTTCGTTTTGAGCTTTAATTGACATCAGTTCCATCTCTTTTTCAAGCCTGTTGAATTCTTCATTGAGGTAATTCATTAGTTCTTCACTCTTGGCACCCTTAGATGTTAGCTGCGCTGCTCTTCTAGACAAGACATTGAACCTTAGTAGCTCATTTGTTTTTGCTGTATCTTCAGGTTGTCGTAGTATCATTTTGGACTCAGTTTTCCTCCATCGATCAATGAAGTACTTTTCAGGTATTTCATCAATTTCTTCTTCAACTATGACTTTGAGGATGTGGCAACATAATATTCCATCTTTACTAAACTTTGCACATATGCAACTGAACTCTTCTTTGCCTCTAGTAAGATCAGTTAGGACAATATATTTTCTGATCCTTTGTTGCTGTTGAATCCTGTTTGATTTGTACCATACTTCAAAACATTTACCTTCTTCGACTTCCTTGTACTTTAGCCTTTCAGTCATTTTCAGCTGAAACTGAAATTTGAGGAATATATTTCGTTATAAAGTTTAACCGCTTGCAACTCTATCTTGTATCCTGTTTGTAGCTCCTTAGGCCTCTTTTGTTTGCTTTGATTGTCTTCAGTTTTCTCCATTATACCAATTCTATCCACTATTCTTTGATACTCATGCAGGAAGCTCATTACACTATATGTAGGTCCAACGTTGTCCTTGAATCTAGCATTTGTTTGCTCACTTCTTCCTGTACTTTGAAGGAATGGATAGAAGTTCTCCTTGAAATAGACTGGTATGAACCTTGCCCTGTTTTCCCACATTTTGTTGAAATATTTGTTCTTCTCTAGTTTGTAATCTGCAATCATTTTTTGCCACAGTGTTTCAAATTCTTCCTCAGTCAGTGAATTGTTCACTATGTCTTCAAATATCTCTGGCAAGCCTTTATTTAATGCAAAGCATCTTCCATTTTTGTTGTAGCACTTTGACTTGATATGATACAAACAATTCCTGTGTACTGTGTTTGGCATAACTTCTGCTATTGCTGGCCTCATTGCTTGAGCTTGATCTGTAATTATTGTCCTTGGTTGCTTGCCTCCCATTGATTCTAGTAGAGCTTCAAACACCCATTTGAATGATTCTGTTGTCTCTTCAGATATGAATGCACAGCCAAATATGCATGTGTGTGCATGCCCTGTTATTCCTACTATTGGTGCAAATGGAAGATTGTATCTATTTGTCATGTAGGTTGTATCAAAAGACAGACAGTCTCCATAATCTGCATACCATTTCAGTGATATTCCTTCCCTCCAGAAAATGTTTTTCACTTTGTTATCTTCATCAACACAGAATTTATAGAAGAATGATGGATCTTCTTGTGCCCTGTTCCTAAAGTATTGTATCACTTTGTTCATGTCATTTCCAGGAACTTCCCTGTTGATCTTAGTTCTCTCATTCTGCACGTCTTTTGTTTTGAATGGTAGAGCTGTTACACTGCCTCTTAAGAATGATAGTATTGCAATCATCTTTCTGGTTGGTATGTTATTTCCATTTAGAGTTCTTATCATTGCCTTCTCCATTTCTGTCATGTACTTTCTCCCACTGAATAGTTGATTCCTGTCCTGTGGACTGAGTTCATGATTGTGATCTAACTCAAGCCGTACTACTTTCCAAATTCCATTTTCTTCCTTTACTTCCATTAGGACAGGGCAGTCTGTTTTGACTTGTATGTTAGTTTTCCTTTTTCCTCCATTCCTTCTAGCTTCATTAATCATCAGTTCCTGCTCTTCTTGTTCATCTGTCTTCTTTTTTCTTTCTTTCCCATACCGATGGCATCTCATTTCTTGTTTGTAGATCTCATTGTTCCTTTTTTTGCTTGTAGTTCTTGTTGTGTGTGTTACTACCACTTCAAAACCAGCTATGTAGCCATAAAAGTTGAAGAAATGTTGTGCATCTTCTCTACTTTTGAACTCCATAGCTATTTGTGGTGTGTACTTGCTATCAATGTCTGCATTGTTTCCATCTGCTGCTGCTTCTTGTTCTCTTCTAATGAAATCTTCTATTTCTTCTTCAGTCAGCTCTTGGCTCCCTTCTGTTATCTCCATTTGAAGAGACCCTTCAATGTCATAAGATGCAGTTCGAGGTACTGCATTTGTGTTGTTTTCCTCAATTAAATCTCTGAAGTCATCCTGCATGATTATAAATGAACCAGTTTAGTAAGTTAAATACCTGCATGATCATTTTTGCATCTGGTTAGTAAACTTTTGTTATAATATGCATAATCATACCTCCTGTACTTCCATCAAGCTGAATAAGCTTGTGCTAGTTAATCCATTGTCATCTAATCCATCAGTCCAGTTAGACGTCTCATTGTCATCCTGTTTAAGACAGATGTTGCATAGCTTCAATATTCTCTTCTATATCTTGCGGTTTGTAATTTATTATTTAACAATTTAATTGTTTACCTCATTCTCTGTTGTATTGTTGTAATTTGACAGCATTGTGATATTCTCCCATTCATGCAGGTCCATTTCACTGTCTAATTAATAAAAGATATTTTGTATGGTTAGCTTCTCGTCTATCAGCTCTTTATTCACATCAATATTTCAGTTTTCTTACCTCATATACATTTGCTGTTGGAATGATTTCCTCTTGTGATTGTCTGTTGTTGAATTTTTCCATCCATTGGTTATCCCAGTTTCCCTGCTCATAGAGATAATATGGATAATTGATGGATTAGATTCTATTTAGAAAAAAATTTCTTTGCATATTGAGTACAATATGAATTAGTCACTTTTTGTAGTTTGTTTTTACCTGAATTGTGGTGTTTAGAATATCCTGTTCTTGAGAGTAACTCAAAGTTTGCTGCATCAGTAGTGTTGTGAGTGGTCCCCGCAACATTGTAATAATATTAGATATTTGTTTATCTGATTATTTCTAGTTCAAGATTCTTGTTTGTTTCCTGTTCCATGCATTTGTACCTGGTATGTTGTTAATTGAGCATGCTCCATTTCATACTCTTCTCTCGCTTGTCATTAGTTGGTCCAGATATGTAGTGCCAGTTCTTGATGTAGTTCCAGTTCTTGATGTTTTCATCGATCCTTGTTCCTGTTGCAGGCAATCTATATTTAAGCTCATAAATTCAATCTTCCTTCTTTTTTCAAGTTAATATGCTAATAATGTTTACCTTTGTTGGTGTAGATTTGTCTGTTGTAGATTTGTCTTCTTCTTCATTGTTTTCCTGCCAAAAAGTAAAAATGTATTCCCTCCTTATCTGTTCGTGGTGCTGTGTGATTTCTTTTACTTCAAATAGATGCCGCTTACATGTATTGCATCCTCTTTGTCGCCTGTTTGATCGGCTCCCATAGTTTGGTTGTGTTCGGTTCCCACCCTCTTCTTCATCGAGAAGTCTCTTTCTTCTCGGGGATCTGTTTTCTTGCGTGTGGTTGCTTTAGATCTGTTTTAACAGATATTTTGTTGGTGGTTTTGCTTATAACCCCTTCTACTAGTTTGTTTCTTGTCTATCAAGTTGATCTGTCTTCTTTGGGCTTCCTTTACGTATTGTTATCTTGTTGGGCCTTTTCCTTTTTATTTTATGGCCCATGTAGCCTGTCTGGGCTGTCGTGTAGCAGACTCTGTTCATTTACCACTGTTTTTCCATTTTGGATTATAACTGTAACAAGTTATTTTCCATTTTGGATTATGAGTTGAATAAGATTCATCTCACTCACTGCCCTTCTTTTGAGTTACAGCTGAGTTTCTTGCTATTATTGTTCTTTGTTTAGGTGTAAATTTTAGTCATTTTAGATGTAATATATTATATGTTTTTTAAATTTTTTCCTGTTTCCACTTCCAGAGGCCTCAAGATATTTTGCCCTTTGCAATTTATAGAAAATTTTTGGAATTATGAATTTTGAAATTTTGAATTTAAATTTTTTCCTGTTTGCACATCCAGAGGCCCTCAAGATATTTTGCCCTTTGTAATTCATAGAAAAATTTTGGAATTTTGAAATTTGAAATTTTGATTTTAAATTTTTTCCTGTTTGCACATCCAGAGGCCTAAAGATATTTTGCCTTTTGTAATTCATAGAAAAATTTTGGATTTTTGAAATTTGAATTTTTGAATTTAAATTTTTTTCCTGTTTGCACTTCCAGAGGCCTCTAGATATTTTGCCCTTTGCTATTCATAGAAAAAATTTGTTTTTGAAATATTTTTGCACCTTTATTGCATGTTCTTGCAATATTCGTGTTATTTGTCCTCTTATTTCACACAATTCTGTTTGTATTCAATTTTGACTGATTTGACGATCAAGTAGTATTCGTGTGACCATTGGGGTCAAATCACTCAGATTCTGTTTTCAATGTAATTTGTGTGATTTCATATGTTTTATTGCTTGAGAAGCAGCGGCATCGAGTCCTACTGAAACTGGAGTCCGAGTCCGACACTCCTTCGGTCGTTTTGTACATGCGGTTCTTTAGCCGTCTATAGAAACACCCGAAAAACACAAAACCAAAGTTTTTTTTTTCTCGAACACGACTTCACGTGTCATTTTCATTAAGAAGAAGGGGGCGAAAGCACGGCAAAATACAACACGACACATAACAACAAAAACCACAGAGACAGTGGTTGAAACAAACACAACGAACACAAAAGAAAGAGAGGAGCAACCATCAACCACACTCAGCAACTTCGCCACGACTTCAGCAAGGGAGGTGTAAGACATGAAGGAATCGGTCGCCATAGCCCACGCATCTTCCACGAGGCATCACATCTCGGCGGCGCCCGCTCGAGGTGGAGCCAATCAGGACGTCGGTGACCGAAGGCGGCCAACCCACGACGACGGCGACAACGGTGGTAACACCATCAACCATCTTTGGAGGGACGGCGGCGACGATAAGCGAAGCACGCCGCCCGGCAAAGGAGAAACGGCGGTGGTGGGCGACGCGACGTCGGAGGGGAGCGCGGGGGTGCATCAGCGGAGCCTTCAGGAAGGGGATGCCAACTTCGTTGAGAGCGCACCCCCAGGGAGCTTTCGTTCCAATTGCTCCTCCGGCAGCAGAGGTCGACACGCAGCGGTAGCGGCGACGCCTTCGGGGGAAGGGGAAGGATGGTGGCGCCACCGTCGTCAATCGAGGCGCGAAGGCGGGAGGGTTTCACTGCTTGCACTTAACCGTGGACATTCTGGCTGGGCCAGTGACGCCCTATGAGGACCCGGGTCGTCGTGTTGATCGCTAGGTGGCTGCTATGCGAGGCCGTGATGGGGAGGCCGGATCGGCGCGCGTCGACCCGAAGATCACGGAACTGCTATGGTGGAGGAGGGGACAAGCCGGCGGCGGGGGCGCGCGCGTCGACCCGCCGCGCCCACCAGCCGCGCAGACCCTCGGGGGCCAGCGCCTGCTGCACCGGCGGTCGGCGGCAACAGGGCCTCACGCCGACGATGGACCGGCCGGGGGGAGCCGCGCTCACCGTGGCCCGGCGCCCGGCCCTCGAGGCCCGCGCCCTTTGCACGGTGGAGGCGCCGCGCGCCCGGCAGAACCACTCGCCCGGCGAGGCGGCCGAAGCGCCGCGGCCACCAGCGGCGGTACCCCGCACGCAGGTGCACGCGCCACACCACACGTGAGGGGCCTGCCCGCCTGCCGCCGCGGGCGGGCAGCCAGCAACCGCGGAGGAGCCGAGGAAGGGCCGGCGGGCGCCGCCGCCGGCCACAAACTGAGGCCCCCGCCCGCCACCGCCGCGCCGCCCGCTGGCAGCCGCGGTGGGAGCGACCAGCGAACGGGGGCTTCGGGAAGGGCGGCCCGGCGCAACTCGCGAAATCCGCGAGCGCCGCGCAGCGCCAGCGGGCAAGAAGTGGCGAGAGGCAGTCCGGCCAGCGAGAGTCGAGGGCAAACCACCTACAGCCGGCGAGCGGCGCCGACAGCCGGCGAGGAAAAGGAGGGCGAAGAAAGAAGGAGAGGGAGCGAAGGCGAGGAGGGCGCGGTGGGAGCGCTTTTTTGAGCGGCCCCCCACGGCGGCCGCCCAGCCGGCCGGCGGGGCGGGTGGCGGCCCGCCGGGCGAGATGGGGGAGGCTTGGGCGGCGGAGAGATTTCGGGTCGCCCCTCCGAGAGGGACGACCAAAGTTGGTGTGTTCCATGTAAAAATCTGGCGCACGAAATCTAGCGGATCAGAACACACGATTAAACGTAACACCTTGGTGGGTATTTTTTTCAAGCAAAACTTGGTGGGCCGCAACAACCGAACCCGGCCCTCGGGAAGTACTCTTTTTTTTTTTGGATACAGCCTTGGTTATCATCAAATATAATTAACTCGGTAGTCTTAGTTCAGGACCTAATCTTTAATCCCTATCACATCGAATATTTAGACATTAATTTGAAGTATTAAACAAAGATTAATTATAAAACTAATTTGTTAGGCGGAGGTTAATTCATGAGCCCGAATATATTAAACCTAATTAATCTATAATTTGACAATGTTGTGCTACGGTAAATATTTGTTAATGATGAATTAATTAGGCTTATAATTAGCTTATGTAACATCTGTGTAAATAGTATCTCGTGTAAATAGTATCTGAACATTCGATGATGTGACACGGACTTTTTTTTAGTCCCTCGAACCAAACACCCGTAACCCATATTTGTTTTTGGTATTAGAACTTCCAGTGAAATATCAATAGATTAATATGGTTTTATATGGTTTTATGAGCTTTTTAATAATTAAGAAAAATAATAAATTAATATGATAGCACTATTTTACACCGTAGATAAACTGACCAGAAAATACTGAACAATACGTCAGTACTATAGAATACTAAGTAATATTGAGAGGCGAGTACCGAACAATAATGAATTAGTTTAGCATTCAATACTAGATAGCACATGTATAAATTAATATATGTAACATGGAGAAAGCAAGTAAATAGAAATATAACCTTGATTGACTAATATTCCTCCTTTACAAATGAAATTTTCAATACAATTTGTCCTTGACAAATGATTTTTTTTTGTATAAACACGTGCTTGTCGCACGTGCATATTCACTAGTATAATTAACTCGGCCATGTGATCAGGTAGTCTTAGTTCAGGACCTAATTTTTAATCCCTACCACATCGAATATTTAGATATTAATTTGAAGTATTAAACAAAAACTAATTACAAAACTAATTTGTTAGGCGAGGCTGATTCATGAGACGAATATATTAAGCCTAATTAATCTATGATTTGACAATGTTATGCTACGTTAAATATTTGTTAATGATGGATTAATTATGCTTATAATTAGCTTATATAACATCCTTGTAAATAGTATCTGAACATTTGATGGTGTGACACGGATTGTTTTTAGTCCCTCGAACCAAACACCCGTAACCTATATTTGTTTTTGGTATAAATATTACAAAATTGTCTTGCACCTATGGTTAGAGTCTTAGAGAGATACAGTACAATCAGAGATTGACTCATCTGTAAATTTTCTTTTCAATCATCTTATCGATGAAAGCCGGTAACAAATCTTTCAAAAAAAAAACTACTCTTATTTGGGTGATTCTTTTGACAGATAGTCTGTCCTTCATATCCTAGAGGTGCTGCCTATTAGGCCACTCTTTTCTATACGTGACAATCGACAGTGACTACATCTACATGAGCTGGCTGTGTGTCGCGGAATCGCGGATGCTGTGGTGGCCGCAAGGTTGTGGCCGTGCAGTGGCCCGTGGCAGTCCCCTACGCTTATGGGCAGCAACTAAACTACCAAACATTAATACTTACACGAGGAGATCGGAGCATGTGACATATCAAGTCAGCGAACGCCGAGGAACAATATGCATGTTTTTTTTTTCTTCGGTTATTCCTTCCGGTTTTGTAAGCCGTGGTCTACTTAGTGTACGGTATCCTATTCACTTAATGAAATACGTACTCGTTCGGTGCGGTCATGAAAAATACGTATGTTTTTTTTAAAAAAAAAAACGCTAAATGCCTTAGTGTCGCAATAGAGGTTGTTGTAGCTTGTTTAGAGTATCTCCAAGAGTTTGCCAAAATTCACTTGGCAAATCTTATGATTTGACAACTCTCTCAAATATATGGCAAGTGAAAAAGAGTCTCTATCTAATAGTTTGCCATAATTTACTTGCCAAACTCAGATCAAACTTATATCAGAAACC
This sequence comes from Chrysopogon serrulatus, assembly GCA_015844335.1. NCBI lineage: Eukaryota > Viridiplantae > Streptophyta > Magnoliopsida > Poales > Poaceae > Chrysopogon > Chrysopogon serrulatus. The sequence goes on from JADLZL010003750.1 coordinate 99,849, forward strand.
CTAAGATAGAAACATAATTATGTTTATGTCTTTCCACTTCTTGAAAACTTACATAAAAAACCATGAGGCTGAAACAAAATTATGTTTACGTCCTTCCACCTCTTCTAATATGGACGGATGCTTGTGAGTCGAGCCAAGATATATACATGCGCGGAGGCTCTTTTTCTCAACTTGGGATAAATAGCTACCTGGTATGGGGAACTGTTGGAGAAGATTTTTTCTATTTTTGTCAAAAAAATAAAGATGACAATCTGAGATGGAGAACTGTTGGAGTAGCTCGTATAGTTTTGAAGGCTCTCTAAATATCTTAGGCCGCTATTTGCAACACTGAAGAGTATACAAGGAAGTTACATGAATGAACCAATTAACGAATACACACACAGTTACAGGTTTTCTCGGGTGTTATGAATATATATGTACATCGTCTGTACATACTACAGAGCACAAGCAACTGAGTTTAATTGTCCTCGGCCCCCTAGCTTGTGGCAGTGCAAGGCTGTGGGTTAACGGTTCCAGATTTTCTCCATTCTGCATTCTGACATGTGCTTTCTGTGTCGTCCTTGCCACCTTGCATCTTTAGGTCGATGTTCTCGAAGGTAATGGCTTGGCATGGGACATTCTTGCTGCAGTTCATCTTGATGGCATCCTTGGTAATGGTTGTCCCTATAATGTTCTTGAAGACAACATTACTAACCTGCACTGCTGACCTTTGTTCTCCGCATGGCTTAGCCTTGTCACAGTAGTTCTGGTCGATGATTATTGGGTTCTTGACATTGTACATGATCATGTTTTGAAATGTGATGTCCTTGGCGTACCCACTCCCTCCCTGGTATGTCTTGATGCGTGCTCCATTGGTTGTGCCATATAGTTGCACTGAATCTATGGTAATGCCAGAGACTTCAGCCCTTGAGTTGTCATCTCCTAAGCTTCCAATGCTGATCCCATGTCCTGGACCACAAACAACTTTGGAGACATGAAGGTTATGAGTCCCATTCTCGATTGACATGCAATCATCCCCTGCAAGATTCAACAGAGAAGATCTATGTTCACTGAAAACTTGATGACAATATATTGCACATGAAGTGAATCCTGAACATTCTACTTACCAGTCTTGATCTTGCAATCTGTGACCCATACATTTTTGCTCCGAGTGATGTGGATGCCGTCAGTGTTAGGGCTCGTGCCAGGTGCCGTGATGGACAACCTTGCGAATTGCACATTGGTGCAATCCTCGATTGACATGTGGATCTGCTGGCTGTTCACAATTTTTAGATCCTCCACCCTCAAATTGGTGCAGTAGTGGAATGACAAAGCCGTTGGAGCTTCCTTACAAGGTTGAAGAAAAGAGAATCGGCCAATTCAGCTAGTAGATCAGGACACATCGTCCTAGTAAAGCACAAGCTTACAATATAAACCAAAATGATCACTGCCCGCCACATTTACCAGAGCCTTATTGATCTTGCACGAGTACGGCCACCACTGCTCGCTGTGGCCGTCGACGGCGCCACCCCCATTGACGGTGAGCTTGTCGACGCTCCGGAACACGATCCAGTGTCTCCTGTCATTGTCGCTCCAGTCCGCCCTGTTCGGCGACGCCAAGAGCGTGCCCTTCACCGTGAGCGTGACGCTGGACTTGCACGGGCCACTGAGGGTGGTGACGAGCTTCAACAGGTAGCGCCTGCTGTCAGGGACGAGCACGACGGCCGGCCGTGGCGAGGCGCACGCCGCCTTCCACGCCATTTCCAGCGCCTGCGTGTCGTCGTGCCTCCCGTCGCCATGGGCGCTGTAGCGGTCGAGGCTGAACACGCTGTGCAAGTTGTCGTTGTTGGTGCCGGCAGCCGAGCTGTCATTGTCATTGCCGGTTCCTGCAGCCTCAAGAATGGCGGACGTGAAGAGCAGCGCGAGGAGAGGCACGATGAACACAGCAAGCTTCATCAGCTTCCCGCTGGATGCCATTGGCAGAGCTAAGCACGGTGTGGCTGCAAGTGGTTAGTTGCAGCCTGGACTTTGAGATCACAAGAGAATTGATGGATATAGTGCTCCTCTTGTTGCAAGGCTTGCTCAGGCTGGTGCCCGCGGAAGTTTATATAGGCGCGCTGTGAGGAGAGCTGCGTAGAGCTGCGTTGCTTGTGAAGAAGAGCAACAGTGTACGGGAGAATTTTGTTGGCAGATATGTGCACAGTAGAGTGATGTGCATGCATGCTTGCATCCACGCCATGAATGCCCATGCGTATGCGTGCACATGTATGCATGCATGGATCCGGCCATGTGAGATTGATCTTCAGCATGCTGATCGCAGGGAGATAAATGAACGTGCCGGAATTAATTAATGGCTGTGTCCACACGGCCTTGTTGAGGTTTTTCATGACGTACGAAAACTCTCAAATGTGTTGGCTTGCTCGTCGCAGTTGCCATGACGAAAACTCCATCTGGTTCTAGCTAGGTGTGGACTGTGTTGATGAAGATGCAATCTGCTGCTGCCCATGCATCGTAGCTAGAACTATCACCAAATTAAAGTGCATTTCAGCCATCGAACTACTTTTTTCTTTGCATTTTGGGCTACTTCACTTGGCGGCCGGCGGGCCAGGCCAAGAGCCTCGCTGTCCGGCAACGGTTAAACCGCCGGGAGTCACGGTACGGCGGCGGTTACGCGGGAGCTAGCGGGCGAGAGCACGTAGTACGATTAGTTCTTCTTGGCGCGCAGTACGTACGGGTACTACGGCAGCTTCCACTTTTCGTAGCTGCTGGAAGACACACGTACGCGCGCACGTTTAATTCAAGTCCGGTCAATAATGAACCCATATAAACTCACGCCGCCGCCGCCGCCGCCCGCCGGAGCGATCACATCACACGCATGCGTCATGGCCATGGCGTACCACGTCTCTGGGAGGAGCTATATATCCATCTGCCTACCAGCAATATATAGGCTATAGCTAGCCGATAAGCAACGCGTACGTCGTCGTCGTTCGCGTCTCTCAACCTGTGTGACGGCGAGGGGAGACGGAGACGTCGTCGTCATGCTCTCATGCATCATACTACATGGCGTTCATTCCCTGCAGGCAGGGATAGATCGAGAGTTGTTGCATGTGCATTGGGAGCACGGAATTAAGGTCATTCATTCGGCAACAGCTAGCACCGCTCGATCGATGAAACTTGTACGTTACTTACGTACGTACGTGTGTGGTCAGCTGAGCTGACGATGAAGGTCTCTCAAAATCGATGGACGACGACGACATGCCGGCTTCGATCGTTCACCTCGACCACACAACGATGACGACACGCTGCTATACGTGTGCATATGAACTGACGCGTCACAGATTTTCTATATCTAAACCCCAAATTGCCCTGAGTGTCAAAAAAACAGTCAAGGAAAGCGGTTAAACCATCGGGAAAATGATCCTTGACCACAAACCGTCAAGTACACTCGCTCAAGAATAGAAGACAAGGAAAATTAGTTTCTTTGACAATTTTTTTTTTTACGAAAAAGTTTCTTTGACAATTTTAGCACTCAAGGATAATTTCCTAGCAGGAGGCTGGCCGCCAAAAAAACTTGCACTCTACTTAATTCACCAATGGGATAAGGAAAGGATGCAACCGCCGAGTAAAATAGTTTTCATAAGAGTCGACAACCTCCAAGGATGCACTTCCGACCGCCAAGGAAATTGTTGTTTTCTTGGCTGCCCTTCACCTCCAAAAAGAAATTATAGTTTTCCTTGACTACCATTGACCGCCGCATTAGTTTCGATTTTCTTGAGGGCCAGCCCCAAGAAAATCTATACTGGGAATAAAAAATATGCAGTAATCAATATATTCTAAAATTCTGGTCACTATATTCAATTGACCACATAGAAAATCAAATAAACCCTATAAAATAGCAAATCACTTTGGATATTCTTAAAAAGTCCGAGCCAACACTAGGTAGGTTCTCTAATTCATGTCAAAATTGTGTTGGGAGGCATAGGAATCATGTAGAGCATATTATCATTTGTATTTTAGAATCATGCCAAGTACTTACAAAATTTCTCTGGCTGCCAATCTCCAGAAAATTCAATAACCCCAAGAAAATTATAATTTACTTGACGGTTTAGAATAACACCTAAATAAATAGATAGTTTCCTTGACGGTAAAGATTAGAATAACGCTCAAGAAAATAGTAGTTTCCTTGACTGTTTATGATAACACACTTAAGGAATTTTGTCATTTCCTTGGAGGTGATCGAGAAAACCACTATGGAAACACTCATATTTCTTGGGGGTTTACTTCAACCTCCAAAAAATATATGTTTCCTTGAGAGTTAAGTAGCACTGCTATGAAAACTACATATTCCTCGGCGTGTTTTTGGCCCTAAAGAAAATTCATAGCACTTAAGGTAATTCAGGATTGTGGTAGTGCTAATTCTTATAGTGTTTTAGTATTCAAAATTAAGTAAAAACTTTTTAACCAAATACCTCATAGTGAGGATTCTTAGTGCTATGGTTAGTGATAATGTTTTATTGCAACTTTGAACACTAGAAGAAATCAACCATTTTAGTTGTGCCTATATATGTGTCCACGGCAAAGAGATCGTGGACACACATGCATGTGCGTATTGATATGGACTTGCTGTATTTTAGTAGGGGTCTAAATTTTAGAAAATAATCTTAGTGGATTTTAATAAAAAAAAAATCCTAGTGGACAATTATTAGAAGAACAACTCATAAGAGATAGTAAGTCATAATTCTCGAAAAAAAACTTTTCCAAGCGTTCTCGAAAAAAAAAAAAAACTTTTCCATAGTCAAATATATAATGACAAATTACATGTTTGTCTGAACAACAATTAAAAATTAGGCATCTGAAATACAGGAGAAGTGATGATATTTATAAGGCACGTTAGTTTTATTTTTTTCACCATGAGGCTGAGCCAGTAGGAAACATGATTATATTAAGGTAAAACTTATATATCTGCATCCCATGCTTGGAGTGGATAATCTATAATCCTTGCTTCCACCTGCACGCATATATCCAATCTGCCAACGGGCCTAACAAGTAACAACTAACTACTCTGCCATGACGATGTGACGATGCCATGCAGCCTAGAAGCCCATGTTCACACACGCAACAGCCAACGTTTACAACCTCTTTCCTTTCCCACTCTCTCGCCTCCAATTCCAACAATCCGGCTCCAGCGCGACTAGTATAAATAGAAATACGCCCCGTGAACTGAGGCTTATCCATGCTCAACATCCACACACACTGCACACCAAAGCCCAGCAAGCAAAGCAACAATCAAGTCTAGCTAGCTAGCTCCTGTGACCTTGCTTGCTCATAACCAGCTCGCCGAGATCATCAATCAAGCTGCTAGCTGCAATCTATATAGTTACCCGTCGTCGTCGATCGTGCACGCATTCGTGCTTAATTATTAGCTCCGTCGTCAACAATGGCGGCGTCCCGGACAAACAAGCCACGGCTTATGTTGTTGCCACTGCCTCTCATTGTGCTGCTCTTCCTGTCCGGCGCCCTACTAGAAGCTGCCGCTGCGGGCACGGGCACCCGCCGCACCACCTCGGCAGACGCCGTGACGACGAGCTCCATCAGCTCCTCTGCCACCGATGGTGCAGCCGCTACGGTGGCGGCGGCGGCGCAGAGCGTGTTCAGCCTCGACCGCTACGGCGCCCGCGGCGACGGGAGTCACGACGACACCCAAGCACTGTCCATGGCGTGGAAGGCGGCGTGCGCCTCGCCGCAGCCGGCCGTCCTGCTCGTCCCCGGCGGCAAGCGCTACCTGCTGAAGCTCGTCACTCTCCATGGCCCGTGCAAGTCCAGCGTCACGGTGACAGTGAAGGGCACCCTGGTGGCGTCGCCGGACCGGTCCGACTGGAGCGACGAGGACCGGCGGCACTGGATCGTCTTCCGTGACGTCGGCGGGCTCACCGTCAACGGCGGCGGCGCCGTCGACGGCAACGGCGAGACGTGGTGGAAGAACTCGTGCAAGATCAACAAGGCTCTCGTACGTGCATGCATTTAAGCCATTTATTTGTCCTAGGTAAAGTTTATTGCAAAAAAGTTTGTGTGTACCAGCTCGACCTGTTTTTGCATGCATGCAGCCGTGCAAGGAGGCCCCAACGGCGCTGTCGTTCCATTACTGCACGAGCTTGAGAGTGCAGGATCTGAAGATTGTCAACAGCCAACAGATTCACATGTCCATCGACGATTGCACCGGTGTGCAGTTGACAGGACTGTCGATCACGGCGCCCGGCACCAGTCCGAACACTGATGGCATCCACATCACACACAGCAAGGATGTGCAGGTCACCAACTGCAAGATCAAGACTGGTAATTAATAAGCATCATGTATTTGTTTCAAAGTACGAAATCATATGAAACACATACAGTATAGCACGCTAGCTTTTCTAGCTCTTGGGGTTTAATTTTAACTAATAAGATTTGGGTTGTTTCCTGATGGATGAATTCGCAGGTGACGATTGTCTGTCCATCGAGACTGGGACCCACAACCTCCATGTCTCGCAGGTTGTGTGTGGGCCAGGGCATGGGATCAGCATCGGGAGCTTAGGAGACGACAACTCGAGAGCCGAAGTCTCCGGCATCACCATAGATTCAGTACAATTACATGGCACGACCAACGGAGCACGTATCAAGACGTACCAGGGAGGAAGCGGGTACGCCAAGGACATCACGTTCCAAAACATGATCATGTACGACATCAAGAACCCTATAATCATCGACCAGAACTACTGTGACAAGGCCAAGGCGAGGCCATGCGAAGCGCAGGGATCGGCGGTGGAGGTCAGCAATGTTGTGTTCAAGAACATCAGGGGGACGACGGTGACCAAGGACGCCATCAACCTGAACTGCAGCAGGAACGTCCCGTGCCATGGCATTACCCTGCAGAACATTAACCTGAAGATGCAGGGTGGTAACAGTAAGGATGAAGCAGAAAGCACCTGCCAGAATGCGAGATGGAGAAAATTCGGGACGGTTGTTCCACAGCCATGCACCTCCAAAAACTAGCTCGGGCACACGGTTCGAACTGATGAGCAGCTTATTAATTTGTAGCAAGCATCATGTACAGAATGTGCGTATAGGACATCAAGACATATGTTATATGTATACTACTCAAACATATATACATTCATTGGGTTCTGGTAGCAAGACACCTGCCTGTTCGTTGTAAAATTGATCATCAGTGTTAATTTATTTGTGATTTGGCTCATCTATCATCAGTGCATTAATTTAATTACTTGTGATTTGGTTCATGTAATAACTTAACATTATTTTATAGAAAGTATCGGCAGCTGATGATATATCAAGGAATCGATTTCAGGTTACACGAAGTCATGTAGAAACCACCAACATTTGATACATAAAGAACCACGGGTATATATAAATATGGCACGCGATAATCCATCTTGGTGGTGTACATGTGATTTGGTTACTCCATTATTTGACGGCATTAATTTTCTTTTAGGTTAGAACGAGTTGGAAGCATATAGTAAGGGCACAGAAATGCCGGAGGGGACCAGTAGAGCCGAAAATCTTGAAAAAATATATCAATGCAATGCAAGTCACCAATTCATTTCGATCGGCGGCGTTAATCGATGGATGGATTTCTCTTCCAGCACACGAAAAGTTGCTAGCAGCCCTCCATGCATGCAATGCAATGCAACGACCGGTCTACCTCCAGCCGATCGAGCTAGCAGCTCTAGCTGTAGTCCTGTAGAGCGTAGTCTCCAATTCTGCATGCATGCAGCTCGCAGCGACTTGTCTACAGTGCCCTGCCCTCCAGGCTCCAGCCGAGGTACGTACTACGTAGCATGGGCCGGCAAAAGTCACCGATCGAGTTTGGCATCACACGACCCTCTACGCCTCGTCTCGAATGCTCAGATCATACGCTTAATTGCCGCCATCGTCTCCATGCAACATGCGTACACGTTATACGCACATTTGCTGATCTGCAACGGATCCATAACGTGACGGCTATTAATTAGTACATCCTTCGTTTTAAATTATAAGTTGTTTTTATTTTTTTTAACATTTATTTTTACTATATATAGTGTTGGAAGTAGCTTGTAACTTAAAATAATATTAGAAGTAGTTTGTAATTTAAAACCGAGTTAGTAGCTTGTGTACGGGAGGCTAGCCGATCAGCGATCGCACGTTGATGCAATTAATGATGCTGGATAGTAACATGGTCCTAGGAAATACTCTGCCCTTCTAAATTGTAAGATGTTTTATTGGTTTTAGATATACTAGTCCATCAACCCGTGCTCTGCACGGGCTCAAATTTTAAGAGATATGTCGTTTAATATATCTAATGGTAAATAGTTTTTATACTAAATTATATATTTTCTTTGTGATTATTTTCTACAAAATAGACGTAATAGATACTTCATAGTCTATACTTTTTTTTGCAAGGCATTGATTTATATGTTTTTTATTTATTTGTGTGTTTACTTTACATTAGATGGAAACCTTACAATTAAATATAACAGTCCTTGCCGCATTACATATTTTATGAAGTCTTAAATCTAAATGATGATTTTTCAAAATTTTGTCTTATTAACTGATATATTTTGTTACCGTCAAGTTAAAACTCTTGTACTTAACATATATTTTATTAACTATTCTGTTTGGACTTTTTAAGTAAATACTTTAGGTCATAGAGTATGTTTACTAAATAGTATAAGCAATCATTTAAATTTTGCATCATGACACTTGAAGTAAATGATAGAGCTTGAATCTTTGCTGTGTGTATAGTGCTAATTTCAAAAGAATTTTAATAGTTAAGCTATATAATGTTCTACTTTTTAAGCTAAAATAATTTTAAAAGGTTAGAGAAACATATATATCTAGCAGTGGTATCGCCCTTTTAATGCATGCTGGCATATTATATATGCTTACTTCAATTAAATATCAATATTAATAACACATACATGCTCTATGATTATTTAAACAATTTTAAATATAAATCTTTGACTTTGATAATTTTTAGATGTAGATTTGCAACGATATTTAAGCTTTTAAATAATAGAAGAAAAATTGGGATACATAGATTATCTATCACAATAAGAGTACATCAATAATTAAATATAAATTTATATCTTATGTTATTTTATTACACAATAGCGGAGTTATGTAATCCAATAGTTATTGTTATTAATGGTGATTTTGAAGAAAATTATTAATGATGATTAGATTAAACGGAATTGATGATTAAATATTTTGAATTTTTGTGAGAACTTTTAGGTTCTATATTTTGTTTTCTTATCGTATCTCGTGAGGACTAATGTGGAGACTCCATTAGGGACATCTAATTAGACATTTTAGTTCAACGTGATATATTTTTAGATGGAAACCTGATATTAACATATATAAACCCTAGTTGTATTCCATTATAGGAGTTCATTAATCATTGTTAGCATTTGAGTTTTAATTCTTTATGGTGGTTTGAAGTATATAATTTGGATACAAATTATATCGGTATACATTACTTTACATTATCTTTCATAGGCGTAATTTGAATGGAAACTTAGGCATCAAAGCATTATGTTTCATAAAGATAGAGATGGACAATATAATGAGAATATTATTGGATTATTTTAATTATCCTATGTAATTGTAGAGGTTTGAATTTTTTCCATATAGGTTAAGGATGATATCATGTACATGGTAGGAGACAAATTGAATTGTAATTATGAGACATAGCAAGATGATCATACCTTTAGTCCATGGGTGCGCCTGGTGCCAACATTGATGTAGATGTCATACGTGGACACTGAACGGGGTGGCATCGGTGGTCTACGCGTTAATGCCTTCCCTCTTTTTTGATGTAGATCTCTTCGTCATCCCCTCGATGCTAATGGAGCTGGATCAAACATCATCAGTGGTCGGTGCATGGTCAGACCGGTGTCCTCCATGTGTACGCTAAGTGCTAGATGGGAATTGTCACCTCTTTTAATTTGATAATTCATAAATTTTTTTGATGCCTTGATTTTAGGCTAATTTTATTAGTAGCCAAAGCACAAATGTCGCCCACCTCGTCAGCATAGAGTGGTGCATACTTGTCGAAGTAGGTGAAGTTGGCTTCGCGCAGCTGGAATGTCAGCCCACTCACCCGTGGAGCCAGCACGTCAGCGCTAGCTCGTGTATGTCGGTATAGTGTCGCCTTCTCAATGCTATGTTGGAGACATTGTAGATGGTGCCCTTACTTGTCTCGGTATTGCCTAGTGTGGTGGTGTCGTTGATGTAGATGTGGTGCCGTTCTTGAAGGCGTCCGTGCAGTAGGGCATTATCCCCGCCCGCTTATCGTCCATCCTCACCATCTCATGGCCGGAGCCATAGAATACCAGCCAGCATACATGCATGGAGCTGTGCAAAGATAGGAAGAAAATCAGATTAATTTCTCACCCAGAATAACGACGTGTACACCATCACCCTCCTAGTTTCTAGAACGTGCCATCTTCGATCTCTAAATGGACGGCGCAGACCGTGCGATGATCCGTTTGGAGCTTTGGACATTGACTGATGAAAGAGCTATTGATGATGAAGAAGTTGAACACATCATCGATGTCATCGATTCGTCTCACGCACGACCTGCCCGCGGTCACAGCCGACCGACCAGCAAGCTCTGTACACTGTTGACGTACAGAGAGCCGAGGCCTGGCTTCACCCCTTGCAGCTGGCCTTTTTGTGCATTTGCATCTCCACCTTCAGAGTTCAGATGAGTGTAGGCTAGGCCGGATTTCTCCTACGGATGGTGCAGATGCCTGCGTTGTGTACTTGTGTTGGCTTCTCCTCCTTGTTTGCTCTCTTGCTCGGCCCGGCAACAGAACTTAGCTGCCCGGCGGCCATCGCCGTGTGGAGTCAGCGTCTTGAGGCGGGCGGAGTCCTCTATTTTCCTCCTCCTTTGTATGTAAATAAATTAATTAAATTAATAAAGATACGCCGCAACCCGCAACGATCTCTCTTTGGCTCACGCTTTTTTATAATGATAAATGTACATGGGGAATTTATATATAAATTTAGGGGGTTGTCTTAAATTATTCTTCATAATGGCAGTGGTGGGTAATTTAAATATAAAATTAGGGGGTTACTTTATGTATTTTTTTATAATGGCAGGTGGGTAATTTTTTTATAAATTGCAACAGATCTGATGACTATTATCAACTATGATGATTAGTGTCTACCAAATTAAAGGCCAGATGTTTCTGATTAATGTGAGAATTTCTTGAATTTATCTTTTTTCTTAGCGCGTCTGGTGATAATCAACGTGGTGCCTCCGTTGGGGCCTCTAATTAGTAATAGTAAGATAGTTTTTGTTATGTATTGTGTGTACATATACAGTAAACCAATATATCTGGAAAAGCTAAAATATCTTATAATTTAGTAGGAATGGAGTACTAGTCTTTGACAATATCTTAGGGAGTTGTTATATTTTAGGTGCCTGAATTTTTAGGAGTTTTCAAGCAACAAACTTTGACAATGACAATTAAAACGACAATCCACGCAAGATGTTCATTGCACCTTAGCCTAGATATAGGAGCAATGAACATCTTTTAACATATCTTAGAATTCACTAACGACATCCATGTTAAGCGGGAGACTTAAGTGGTCACCGAAGAAGCTAAAATTTCTTAGAATACTGACACGAGCTGGGTGCTGACACTTGCACTGAACCGACTTGCTTGTACTATATGATTGCATCATCATGCATGGACACGTTGAATACTATGGTAGTATATAACTATATATGATGCTTGCATGATGCGTGTTTCAGATTTTCAGCTCCACACAGGTAGGTGACTGGAATTGTAACTGCCGCGTGGGGGCGCCTCTCATGCATGGTCCAACTTTCAGGGTCTCCGCTGCACAGAATCAGCACACACTTGTGCACATGTTCAATCTTCTTCACTCACCTGAGAAACCTGCAGGTACGGTGGACATGATTGAGGCACATCTACTGCCTTGCATGCCATATGCCTGAAATTAAAGAATTTAATCTCAGGAATCCATATTTGGTTGGGGGGGGTTGTGATGGGGTGGCTGCTGCAACTGCAAGCATGCACACTCCACTGCACATATATCGTCTCTGCCTAACTAACTTTCCCTGCGTTAATCTTCTTCAGAAGCAACGCAACCCGCTGCCTCACCACGCGCGACTATATATACAGCCGTGGGCATGCATGCAGCTAACTCACAAGTCACCATCCAAACCTAACACCATCACCTTGCTGAGCAAGCAGCCTAGCAACAGGATACCAAGCTCAAGCTGAGAACTATAGCCTGCAATTCTTTTGTGATCTTGTTCACTAGTAGACAGTTCAAGTCCGGTCTGAATCTAACCTGGACATCGAGCGTACAGTTCTGCCAATGGCACCCAGCAGCAAGCTGACGATCGATGACGGTGCCTCTCCTCGCACTGCTCTTCATGTCCGGCACTCTTGAGGCCGTAAAAGAGCTAGCAAAGACACCTTGCGCAACCCTGGCACCAATAATGGATCGGCCAGCGCTCGCCCAGGGTGCGGGGCTGGAGGAGGGGTCGTCATCGTCGGAGCGTGTTCAGCCTCGACAGCTACAGAGCCCGAGGCGACGGGCCGGGAGCCACGATGACATCGTGCCAATCCCGAGTTCGACTTCGTCCAATTCCTTAGGGGCGGTGGTGTTGGGCCAGCGCTGCCAACTTCCATGGCCGTCAGCCGGCCTGCCTCCGATATGGGGCAGCCTTCGAACAGTTGCCTGGGATCCGGTAGGGATGCGGAGTCTAGCGAGGCAGATCGCCGTAGGGGTTGCGATGCAGGTAAACTGACGCCACGCCCATTGATGGCAATGGCATTGGAAGCCTTGGCTGTGGGCAGTAAATGGGTTAGGCGTTGATAGCGGGAGGTGCGCCACAAGTGCGGGTGACCTAACCGCCCGAGGCGAAGGGGGACGAGTCGCCTGCCGAGCAGGTTCATGTGCAGCGGCATCGCGCTCGGCTCACCCGCATGGTCTGCACCGCCTCTCTGGCGCCCGTGCCGCCGCTTGCTCGATGAGCCCAAGAAGATTCCCGCAATTGAACGGCCTCCATCGTGATTTCGCCGGATCGAATAGCCAACTATCTAATGGGCGACGTGGCCTATCCGTTAGCTCGCTTTTGGTGCAGGTTTCGTATATGAATGAATTAATGATGAGGTTTCCGGTTGACCAAAAAAAGCAGGTTAGATCAGACCGATCTGCAATTGAACGGCCGCATAGTGATTTCGCCGGACCAAACAGGCTAATGGGCGATATGGTTCTATCCGTTAGCCCGCTTTTGGTGTAGGTTTTGTATCTGAACGATGATGATAACCGAGAATGCCAGGATAAATAAATATATAGCACTGGATCTGTGACCTGGCAACGTTATATATATAATACTACTCCAAATCCTCATGCCGGGATTCCAGCTGCAAAGGATTGGCTCAACTACCTGCTCCAGTTTTCAGTCATCACTAAACAAAGCTTAATAAAATGATGAGATTCTAGTGCTGGCTTCGCATCGCCTCCGATCCTTATTAGCCCTTTACATAGTTCTGCATGGATCGAGCTAGCTGATCCAGATGCACCCCATGTTCCACAATCTTGAAGTCAGCTGTGCGATCAACATAATCATGGCTTAACACCAATAGCACGTGTAGTTTCCAACCTGGCCGAGATCAAGCTGCTTCGTACATATAGTAACTACCGTACCTGCCTTCGTCGTTCTTGCATGCATTCGTGCTTATTAGCTCTCTGTCCTCAACAATGGCGACAAACAAGCCGCGGCTTCCTCTCATCGCGCTGCTCTCCCTGTCCGGCGCCATACTAGAGGCGGCTGCCGATGACGCGGCGAGCTCCATCAGCTCCTCGAGCGTGTTCAGCCTCGACAGCTACGGCGCCCAAGGCGACGGGAGTCACGACGACACGCAGGCGCTGGCCACGGCGTGGAAGGCGGCGTGCGCCTCGCCGCAGCCGGCCGTCCTCCTCGTCCCCGGCGGCAAGCGCTACCTGCTCAAGCTCGTCACTCTCCGTGGCCCGTGCAAGTCCAGCGTGACGGTGACAGTAGCGGGCACACTGGTGGCGTCGCCGGACCTGTCCTACTGGAGCCACACGGACCCGCGGCACTGGATCGTGTTCCGTCACGTCGACGGGCTCACCGTCAGCGGCGGCGGCACCGTCGACGGCAACGGTGAGACGTGGTGGAAGAACTCGTGCAAGATCAACAATACTCTGGTACGCGCATGTAAAGTTTTGTTCGTAGGGAAGAGTGGGCGTTGCGTGTTATGAAAGATCGTGTTGTCTTATGTAATTTAAAAAAGCATTTGTACGTACATTTAATTATGCCCTGACCAGCTCAGCTCGTTTTTGCATATATGCAGCCTTGCACGGAGGCACCGACGGCGCTGTCCTTCTACTCCTGCACGAGGTTGAGAGTGCAGGATCTCAAGGTTGTCAACAGCCAACAAATTCACATGTCCTTCGACGATTGCACCGGTGTGCAGTTGACCGGACTGTCGATCACGGCGCCCGGCACCAGTCTGAACACCGACGGCATCCACATGACACACAGCAGGAATGTGCAGGTCACCGACTGCAAGATCAAGACTGGTAATTAATATAAGCATCGTCATTTATTTTGTTTCTATAAGTTCGAAACCATATTATGAAACACATGCTGCAGTCGTTCGTGCGATTCAAATTCGGTGAACGATCGGACCTGGACTGGTTTATTTCTTTTTTTCACCGTTCTATACGCGCCGCAGCGAGACGTGGTGGTCCTATCCTCGATCTGACACATGTACGGACGTGTCTTCTTCATTTGCTTTCACTTTCACTCACGTGTACAACATGTATTGGCTTGGCATTTTTCTCTTATTTATATTTGACTAGTTTTTGTTTTATGTGAGTTTTATAATTTTAATTTTTATATCCTTCTTTTTATTTTTTGGCAGCATTGGAAAGTAGTACAGAATAACGCATGTACACAAGTTGCATATAATAATTTATTCTTTCATTTTTTATTTTTTATCTGGCTTTATATATTTTTATTTTTAAGTTTTCCTTTTTTAGCAGCATGGCAAGTTGTATAGAATAATTATGAACACAAGTTGTATTTGATAATTTTATTATATAAAGCTATGTTTAATAACTTTTGTTGTTCTAAGTTTTAGCTAAGTTACAAGTTACTTTGTGTTTAATAACTTTTGCACATAAGTTATGTTTCATAACTTTTTGTTTCAAAGTTTTGGCGTAAGTTATATGTTATAAGTTCACATAATTTGTTGCTAGAATAAATTTTTTTCGAAAAACATATATGAGTAGGGGTCTAATTTTGTTCGTCTTATCACGTAGAATACACCAAAGTCTGGATAGAATTGAAAATAGATTTGACCGTTCAGGAGTTATAGTATTTTAAATTTTAAAGTAAATGTTTCCTAGCTTGCATCACCCTGACGTCACAGCAAGTTGAAAAGGAACAGCGGAGGCATGTAGAGGAGTAGAGGACAGCATTGTTGGAATATTATTGGCTACATTCAAATGGAAAGTGCGGCCGTGGGATCGTTCGCCTGATTAGAATTGGATGAACGTTCGCGATTTAGTGACGGCGCGTAGCTTTTTTCTAGCTCTTGGGGCTCAATTTTGACAAAGATTTGGGTTGTTTCTTCTGATGGATGATTTTTTGTAGGTGACGATTGCCTGTCCATCGAGACCGGGATGCACAACCTCTATGTCTCGCAGGTCATGTGTGGGCCAGGGCATGGGATCAGCATTGGGAGCTTAGGAGACGACAACTCAAGAGCCGAAGTCTCCAACATCACCATAGATTCAATACAATTATATGGCACGACCAACGGAGCACGCATCAAGACGTACCAGGGAGGAAGCGGGTACGCCAAGGACATCACGTTCCAAAACATGATCATGTACAATGTCCAAAACCCGATAATCATCGATCAAAACTACTGTGACATGGCCAGACCTTGCGACAAAGCGCTAGGATCTGCGGTGGAGGTCAGCAATGTTGTGTTCAGGAACATCAGCGGGACAACAATGACCAAGGACGCCATCAACCTCAACTGCAGCAGGAACGTCCCGTGCCATGACATTCTCCTGCAGAATATTAACTTGAAGATGCAGGGCGGTAACGGTAAGGATGCCGCAGAAAGCACCTGCCAGAATGCGAGATGGACAAAATCCGGAACGGTTGTTCCACAGCCATGCACCTCCGAAAACTAGCGCTAGAGGGCACACAGTTGGAATTTAGCAGAGCTTATTAATTTGTAGCAAGCATGTCTACAAAGTGTGCGTATAGGGACATCAAGACAGTGTTATATGTATACTACTCAGCATATATACTTCCATTGAGTTCTGGTAGCAAGACACCTGCCAGTTCGTTGTAGTATTATTGTAATTTGGTTCATGCATGTAATAACTTAGAGCAATAACTTAACATTCTGTTCTTTTATAGAAAAGTATATCAGCAGCTGATGATATATATACCAAGGAATCTATATCATGGCTTACCAAATTCTTGGCATGATAAATTTTTAGAAGCCGACCAATCAAGTCTTTAGTATCGCAAGAAAACCTCCAGAAAAAAGGGTGGCAACATGAGCCAATTTGCAAACTATGCAAAGGAGACAACGAAACGATTAACCATATGTGTACTGGTTGCCCTTTCACTAAACAGGTGTGAAACTTGCTTCGGGGATGGGGAAATTCCAGAACAGTTAGCAATGGCAAAAACAATTAACCATATGTGTCTTGATTGCCCTTTCACTAAACAGGTGTGGAACTTGCTTCTGGGATGGGGAAATTTCAGAACAATTAGCAATGCCACTCTTCAGGAGTCGCCATATATATAAATGGTGAAGATCAAGGCTGAAAACTGAAAGAAGACAAGAGTTCGACAGTTTGATCATCTATTTCTGGTATTTGGAACGAACGTCACCGGAGAATTTTTTTAGCAAGTTTCAAAATAGCCTATGGATATTGCATTCCTGTAAATTCTTCTATGCAAAGCAACAGCAATTGATACTTCATGGTTAATGCATTTGATATTGACAGATGAGATTTGACTCCACACACATCAAGGCGTTGGCCATACATTATTCACTGGTACTCTTATAAACTTTCAGACAAAGGCAGTCTATTAGAACTTATAGATAAACACCAGTGGAGGACTGGAGGTACATATTACAACATATGTAATTAACCTCTTCCGACCAAGTTCCTAGCATACTATAGAAAGAGCCACCCAGTGATAACTTACAACACAATGGGTGCTAGTTCCACTCTTTAATCTATATACTCAACTCAATCTAGCAGTTGATGCCACAACGCTCGATAGGGGGACCAGTGACCCGGGTGGTGAATGGATCGATACGAACCCACAGCAGGGAAAAGATCGATGCAAGGAGAATAGCCCATACAACAACAATGGTTGGCGTGCGGTTCTGCTTCCCCATGAGGCCCTTGAGGAAGGGGTACAAGTGGACAATCACCCAGAACGCGAAGAAGAGCTTCCCAAAAAGAGGTCCCCATGACTGGTAACCGCTATTGATCGCATAGGAAGTGCCAGCAACCACACCGACCAGGTTGATGATCAGAATAGTGGTTGGTGGGATCAGAAGTGTTGTCCACTTGAACATGTAGAGCTCGGCAAAATCTCCTTCTTCATCAGTGGCCTTAGAGGTGACAGTGAAGCTCGTGTCAATACCAGCAAGCACCTTTAGGAGACCCTGGAAGACGGCAAATAAATGGGCTGAAATACCACCAATAACCCAAAACTGCTCGTTCCTCCACCATTCATCAATGCCAACACCACTCCACCTCATCTCAAGGATACCAGTGGCGAAGATCGAGATAAAGAGCGATATAAACCAAACACTCTCTAGGTTACTAATCTGCATGTGTGTGTTCAAGAAAAATAAAAGCAGTCAGAATCAATTCTTTGCAGTTCTGCCTGCACAGTACATAAATGTGTGTGTTTTACCTTTGGGATGATGAACTTCCCAGTGAGAAGACAAACTGCTGGCAATATGCAGTACAGGAGGAGCGGGATTGATGTGAGTGGATAAATTGTTGTGTTAATATAAGCAAATCTCTCCAGGAATTTAAGCCGCCCTCCATAGCCATACCATATGGGACAATGCCTGCTGAAAAGAATTTCAATGGAACCAAGAGCCCACCGGAGCACTTGATTCAAGCGATCCGAAAGGTTGATAGGAGCAGATCCCTTGAAAGCTGGTCGCTTAGGCATGCAATAGATAGATCGCCAGCCTCGAGCATGCATCTTGAATCCAGTGAGAATGTCTTCTGTAACAGAACCATATATCCATCCGATCTGCGGTGCACCATATTAAAGACTTACAATGAATAAACATTTCTTTCTCTTCAATTCAATAAAAAATATATGATTTCCAAGAACAGAAGTAGATATTTATCGCAAAAATTAAAGGTTCTACGAGAAAACCAGACAAGAAAATGTCAGTTCATACTCATCATTTCCTTGTGTGCTAGTGCTAGTAGCAAGTAATAGCACGAGCATCAGCAACACTGATGTTACAAGTTATAACTTCAGAAGTCATTACCTCAGTTCCCCAGTCAGTTTTGTCCTCATAGCCACAGCTGATGACATGGATAGCTTCTTTCAGAAGAGACTCTGGAGTTGCAGATTGTGGAACACCGCCATATTCCATAAGAGTAGAAGCTACAAAAACACTGGACTGGCCAAATCTCTTCTCCAAGCTCATTTGAGACATAATCAGCGATTTCTCATCATCAAATTGAGAACCTATGAAAATTGAGAAGTGCAAGGTAAAAGTTCAAGGATAAAAGAAAGGTAACTCTACTTGTCTATGGTACCTTATATGTACAACAGATAAAAGCGATGAATAAATGGACAGCTATCGTGGTGTCCAAAAATCAGAAATAATACACACCTACTAGAATTAAAACACACAAACACGCACAACTCAATGAATACCTTCAATCCCTTCCTCTATATCTTCAAGATTAAATACTGGTACAGAACTGTCTGCATGTCTGTGTGACTTCTTCTTTTCCAAGCTCTTCTTAGATTTTGATGTCTTTTTCCTTCCCCCACAAAGCGAAGAGAAGAAGCCTGGCTTTTTCTTCTTAACTGGAGGCTCATAACCATATAGGGCCGTTCTGTTAAACACACAACCAGTTCCCACATAAACTGGTCCTTGAATGCCATCAAGACCTCTCAAGTTAATCTGCATCAAACAGAAATACAGATAATTACCTGGCACATTCACTCAGATTCTCAAAAACTTCATCACATAGCAAGTATTAGCATCACTATTTCATCAAGTTTTCTTTATGCATCATGAAAATTTTGAAGTGAGATGCCTAAAAAACTTTAAGACGATAATGCTAGCTTACATCGAAAAACACAGTGTTCCTGTTTGCATATCGGTCATTCCTATCAATACCATCAAACCTCTGAGGAAATTGGACATAACAGACGTTCCTTCCTAGGTTTGGGTCCATAAGGAAGCACATAGCTTCTCGGAGAGCCTTGCTATTATTGATGTAGTGGTCACAGTCAAGATTCAACATGTATTGCCCATTAGTAAGGACAGCTGACACACGAACCTGCACAAAACATTCAACCTCCATTACATCCAAGTAACTAAAGTTAGCAAGGTACATTCTGAAATTGTTCATATTTAGCCACTCACAAGTGCATTCATGGCACCAGCCTTCTTGTGATGTTGGAATCCAGGACGTTTTTCACGAGACACATAAACCAAACGAGGAAGTTCATTGCCATCAACGTCAAGGCCTCCACTGTGACCTAGGAAAACCTGAGAATGACCAGAATTTTGAGTTTAAAATGCTTACAATAATAATCATTCTGTGCAGGGAAAGATATATGTTGTGGTCAAATAGTTTAGGGCAAAAAGAAAAGAGCTTAACCTGAATCATTCCAGGATGGTCCCTAGTATTGTTCCCGGGCCAAGGTGTACCATCTTGCATGATCCATCCCTCCTCAGGAACTTTTTGTGCCTTGGCTACAAGGCCATTGATACGGACTTTGAATTCTTCATATTCTCTCTGTCAAGTATGTTTCAAAATACAAATTAATGTAAAAGCAGCAGGAACTGCCAAAACCTACATGCATATATATAAATATCAAAAATACCTTCATGGCCCGACGTTCTTTCACAAATGAAGTTTGAACTTTGTCTTTCAAGTAATCAATTTTCTGAGCAAAGTACCACTCCGGGGCCCTAGGCTCTATGTTGTACTTCTTACAGAACGGAACCCATTTTCTAGCAAACTCTGAAGTTTCAGAGAGCGCATCAAACGTCAACATAGCAGCTCCATCATCAGAAACATAGCAAGATACCTTGTCAACCGGATAGTCGACAGAAAGGATGGAAAGCACAGTATTTGCAGTGACAAGAGGAGGCTCCTTCATAGGATCCACAGTACTGACAAAAATATCAACAGGAGCTAATTGAGAAGGTTCACCTTCTCGGTCATACCTGAAAATGGAAGTAGCATTGTGAAATTGTTAGTATTAGAATAACAAAGACAGTTTTGAGTTAGCACTAAATACTTCATATCACCTTAAAGCCAATCTATCAAGGTAAGTTTCACGGTTGATTGGGGACCACTTTGGGAACTGATCCAAAATCCAAGACAGAGCAAACCAAATCTCACATATCACGGATAACAGCCAAAGTGGATATGCATTATTCACAGGATGTGTGATACGGTAGCGCAGGAATATGCATAGAACAACCAAACGTAGTACAATGACCATTCTGTATGGATTTATTCTGGATGAAGGAATTGGCACTTTTCTAGATAGAGGTTGCCGAGTTTCATCATTCCTGCAATATGGATCCACAAAAGTTATTGCAAAAAGTGACATGAAAGTCAGCATTTACATGTTTGATAGCGATAGCCAATATCAGCATTCATATAATATAATGTACAAGTATTTCCTCTGAAATCAGTGATCTGCATAGATTGTTTTCAAAAGGCATGATTTGACAAACTGTCTTAGATTTCCAAACACACCAAAGTGCAAACTACTGTTAACAGTGCTAGTAAAGATAAAGGAAACGTACAAGTATTTCCTCTGAAATCAGTGATCTGCATAAACTAGCCTGTTCGGCTGCCAGAATAAGCGGCTGCAGCTGCTTGAGAGAGGAGAATAAGCGGCTCTAGCAGCCACAGCACTTATTCTCGCAGCCGAACAGGGTTCTTAATTATTGGTACATTTGGAGCTGGCAAAGGTATACACAAGCATATGCGAACTTACAGTAAGGCATCTTCCATGTTATAATCAGTAGAAGCATCAATATCAGCAATTCCACGCCCTTCTGACGGAGCAATGCTTGTCCCATTAGTCATAGGAATTGCACCTTTGTCCTTCATTTTCCATCCATCCACTCTCTCTTTCCATGCAACATTGCCAAGGCTACCAGAGAACTCCCTCGATGGGTTTGCTGATACGAACCAAGATGAAGAAATTAGATCATAGCAGATGGAGCAATAGCCAACAAAACATGAGATATTGATGATTGATAAACATACGAGAATGGTTGACATAAGGAAATTGATGCCCACGCCTGCCAATGTTCCCAACAGGAGACATCATATGATCAGGGGAAGCTCCCGGAATCTCTCCTGAGATCTGTAAAAACAACGAAGGAACTGAATATTAGTTCTGTCTTCTGAATTATATTTAACACAATCACCTTAAAAGTCTAAAGTTTCAACTCGAACCTGACTATGAGTTAGTGACGGGATATATCCACGAGGGATCTCACCACTGTCATACTTCCCATGTCCAATCTCACCGCTGTCATACTTAGCCAGGCCAATGTCACTGCCGCGTGAGTTTGTCCGCCAGGTGAGCATTCTCTCAGCAATCTTTTGCTTCTGATCCTGGTTGCCAGATGCTTGGTAGTTGTAATCACTCACATCGTCAGCATCCACGTCCTCATTTTCCTCACCGTGTACTGGTGGGCTCCCTAAATAACAGAACACAATTGATTGAATAAAGAATAAGATTTGGCCTCGTTTGAAGCCAACAAATTTCACTCTTATCTGCTGCTCTTGGCGGCAACGTAGCACAACTCAACACTAAAATTTGAGTACAATTCATTGAAAGAGGTATCTTACGGTAAGAATCTGAATAAATTTGCCAATCACTGAATCATTACCTGCTCCTAGCTATTAAAATGCAACTACCTGATTGGTTTCAATAGCTGCTCAAGCCAAACCTGCTGCACTTATAATAATATAACGTAAAACATGTGGACATCCGTGGGAATGGCGGAGGTTGGCATACCCTTGTGGCGCTTGTACTTGGTCTTGCACTGCGGGCACGCCTGGGTGCCGTCCTTACGCTCGTACTCGTAGCAGGGTCGGCAAACCGGGAAGCCGCAGACGTCGCAGGCGTTGAAGAGCTCGCCGTCCGCCGCCGTGCCCACGCCGTCGCCGCAGATCTGGCACACCTGCCCGGGCCCATGCTTCCCCGAATTCTTCGCACACGCACAAACAAAACAAACAAAGGAAAAACACAAAACAGCTTCAGTTCAATCCCCAAACGAACGAACCGCAAACGAAACCACCACCCCCCCCCACCCTGCTACTCCTATATTCCCCAATCCCCATCCCCCGAAATGCGCGCCACTCACCGCAGCGTCGCCGCCGTTACCGCGGCCGTCCATGGCGCGCCAATCCGAGCCCTCCACGGTTCACAAACGCCGGACCCCTGCCGCCTCACCGCATTCCTCGGCTTCCCCTCCCGCGTACCAGCGCCGAATCGCCGACGGGAGAGGCAGAGGCAGCCCAGCCCAGTGATGGCGGTGGCGGTGGAAGTGGCCCTAACGCAGTGTTCACCTCGCGCAGGAGCAAGTGGTGGAGCTCGAGGGGGGAGAGGAAAAGGACGACGCGGCACCGCCGAGACGGCGACGTGGGGTGGGGTGGGGGGACGCGCAGACGACGCCAATGCCGCGCGGAGTGGATTGGATCGGCGCGTGCGCTCGGTGACCACCTTCCTTGCGGGGTTTAGCGATCGGCGATTGAGTGATAAACCCCGGGATTTTGCCCAGTAATTTTGGATTCGCGTGCGGGGTTGCAGGTGATCTGTCCTTGGTTTTGGTTATTAGTTTTCGCGTGGGGGTGGGGAATGGGATTAGCGGTGGGGGAGCGGGGTGGGGGCCGGCCGTGAGCTGGATGGGGACCACGGGACAGTGACGTGCTCACGTGGAGGAGTCCGTGTCGACGGTCGAGGCCGTCTCGTGGTCGGCCGTACCACACAGCTTGAGAGGGCGCGTGGGGCCGGGTGGCAGGGACTGCGGCAAGGCGCGACAGCTGGTGATTGGTTGGCTGCCGGAACCGTAAGGACGGGAATTGAATGAATGTTTTGGATCCTGATGGTCAACAGCTGCATATCTGTTGTCACTTGTCAGTCAGCCACAAACAAAGAATTTCCACTGTGTATCGTGCACAAATACTACCGTATCAAGAGGTCACACTCACATACAGTCTCTCGCTAAGTATGACAGTCCGTGTCACTCGCTGTAACAAATACTAGTACTATAGATTGAGTGAACTGAAATAAGTGCATGTGCATCTAATCGGGGTTCTAAAGTTTAGGTAGAGATTAATCCACACCTGCAGGACTTGTCTAGGTGGGTGCATTCCTGCTTCCGTACTTGTCCAAATTTTATCAAGCCATGTATCTTCTACTTCCTCTATTCTAATTTATTTATATATATATAGGTGGTTTTGGTTTCTAAATATATAACTTTAATTAAATACTTAGACATTCAGGGCCTTTGTGTCGATCATCCTGAAAATGGCCTGCTCAGTTTTCGTGTTTTACCTATAAAGTTGAGGAGCGCTCTTATTAGAAGCTCAGTCCTTGAGATTGCTTGCAGGTCCAGCTTACAAGTGATTTTTGGGTCAGAAACAATGAAAAACCTTGATCTGCTGAAAGCCTGAAAGTTGACTGCTGGAGTGGGCGCCGCGTCATCTATCTGAACTCAAGGAAATCTGGTATTTTTTTTAGATAATGGTAGATTAAACAATCGGTTTCTTTCTTCAAGAAGGAATCAGTCCACGAGTTCAATACACAGAAACACCAACACACCAAATGACCAAAACTCCCAAGGTATCACAAATCCAGTTTTTAACCAGACTAAACACTAAGTCTAAGAGCATAAGGCCATCTGAAGAAAGCAGAGCATTGCAAAGCTGCAGTCTATAGCTTCTAGCACCCTTGGACAATAAACTCCTTCATGTCTTCAATCCTTTGTATCAGCCCACTGCCGCAGCCAATACGTAACTTAAGGAAATCTGGTTGAAGAACTCCTACGAGGAAACACTGAAAGCATGACGTGCAGGACCAGCTTGCAGACCATCCTAAAAACTTATGCTGAAGCTGGAGGAAGAAACACCACGTCAGTAGACCTAACCTTTGGAATGCCATTTCTCCCTCTTCATGCATTACCGTTTGTTATGCACAAGTCTCCATCAAAATGCTTGTGTGTACCTGTCCTAGGCATAAAAAATCATGCCAATGCAGACACCGAAACTCATTTGGTACTTCATCTTCCAAAAAGATGCATGTTCTACTTGGTGGACACCGGGATTGGACATTTGGACTGTGTGCTGCTGCAACAGTTCTATTTATATCATCATGTAATTTGGTTTTATGGTGGAGAATTTATCATCAGTGTCCTCCTTGTTCTTTCTAGATTAATTGTTTGCTATTTTTTATTTTTTTCTCTATAAATATGTTGTGTTGATTGCTTCTTCTTCTTTTTACTATATAATATCCCCTTTTGATGGCTTCCCATACACTTGAGGGTTTGTTTCTTTTTCATCTACTCTAAACAAGAATCCACCAATCAGGGCCCTCAAATCCATTTCAGTACAGACTAGCATAGGGAACCTACTCATCATTCGACCACATATCCACTATTGTTCCAAATCAACTAAGCTACGGTGGCATGAGAGAGAAGCACCAAAGACGACACAGAGAGGTCCAATCAATAGCACAAGGAGAGCCACAGTGTGTCGAGAGTCTCACTAAAAGGAGCGGGGCCATATCAAATGAGACTCACCGGAACAGGCTTTGCCTAGGAAGGGAAGAGGACGGTGGCGCGAGAGAGAGTCCGAACAAAAAAAAAAAAGACAAGCAGGAGTGAGTTGTTGGTGAGATGAAGTAGTAAGATCCTGGAGGGAGGCTTTACTTGTTTTTTTTTTAAAAAAAAGTAGAAACTCGAGTTGGATCTCTGTTGGATTTAGTTTTTGTTTCTAGAGACCTTTTACAATACTTGGAATTGCTTCTAATTGCCTTCTATTGCCTCTCTAAAATATTAATTATAGTCTTAAAGGGTATGTTGGTCTTTACACTGAGGCTTTCGTCAGCCTCAAACCCACCCACGCTCGGACCCAGCCCCGAAGCGGCACCTGATTCGCACCTCCGCCGACGCCTCTGCCCTCGACAGCGCCTCCGCCGACGCCCCTGCCGTCGCCAGCGCCTCCACCGCCGCCCCTACCCTCGCTAGCGCCGGAGCCGCCGCACCGGCCTGCCACCCACCCCCCGACCCAGGACGCCCTCTCGCGGCCGGCCGTCATCCTCGCGAGCGCCCCCGCCGCCCCTCTCGCCGCCGTCCCTCGTCATCGTGAACGGCGCTTTGCCGGCGTGCTTCGCCTGCTTGTCCTGGGCGTCGTCCTCGTTGGCGTCCGCAGAAGCGATCAGCGGGACGTTGCTGCCCCAGCGCTGCGGCTTGCTCGCCTTCCGCTCCTTCGACGACAGGGCAACGTCGAACCCGGCGTCCGGTACCTCCGTCGTCTCATCCCCGCCGGCGTCGCACGTTCGTGCCTGTGCATGCCAGCACGATCGCCGATTCGCAGGCCGGGCCTCTGGCGGGCGCCGGCGCGCGCCATGTTCAGCTGGGGCGTCGTCGAACCTGGAAAAATCAGTTGCTGACGATTAGATCCGCTGGTAAACCGTACTGTACTGTACTTGGGAAGTAGTTGCCGACCTCCTGACAGCCGCAAGGACCTTCCGGTAATGGCCTGCCCTCGACCTGAGCCGCCGCCCGTGCTCGCCCGCCCTGCGCCGCCGCCGGCCCGTCCTCGTCCACGCAAAAGCCGCCGCCGCCCCTAGACCTCGCCAAAGCGCGCCGCCGCCGCCCCAAGACCTTGCAAATGCCGCGGCAGATCGAGACGCAGATCGACGACGGATTGGCGGCGGCGGAACAGGACTACGAGACAAGGACGACTTTTTTA
Organism: Chrysopogon serrulatus; assembly: GCA_015844335.1. NCBI lineage: Eukaryota > Viridiplantae > Streptophyta > Magnoliopsida > Poales > Poaceae > Chrysopogon > Chrysopogon serrulatus. The sequence continues at coordinate 126,141 of JADLZL010003750.1, forward strand.
AAAAAAAAAAATCGAACGGAGAATCAAAATGAATGAAAATATTCATCTAAATAAACTACTCAAAACATTAAATTCATATTTATGCAGTTACCGTTTTACCCTTCATTAGAAAAAAGAATTACAAATACGGAATTACCACCCCGTTATTAACAGTCATATTCCACTCAATTTTGGAGGCGACAAGAGGCGATTTGGCGCATATGGCCCACTAAACATAGACACATCAATTGCCTCCCATTGCCTCCCTCCAATCGCCTTCCATTGCCTTCGGCCTTTCTAGCCGTCGGATCGGTCACTGTGAACCGTCGAAATTCTCCACAAGTATTGTAAAAAATCTCTTGTTTCTAATACAGAAGATAGAGTAGAGATTTCAATGGCGGAGTCAAGGAGCGGCCAGTAGGGGCCATGCCACCCCCCCAAAAAAAAAAACAAATTTTTTAATATATATATAGAGAGAGAGTTTAATAGTCTATATTTATATTAAAAGAATATAATAAGCTACATGCTCTCGTCGTCGAGTGGACCTCCCCAGTAGGTCCTCTTCGATCTAGAAATAAGATCTTAAACGCATCTTAAATAAGATCCCCAGTAGATCCTCTTGGCATATCTGCGTATGTACGGCAGGCATGGCATTATTTTTGTTTCTCCAATCTCTAAGAGAGAAAAAAACATGCATCTTAAATACATTCGAACAGCCTCCTGTCAAGTCTCAACTCAGATCTGTATAAATTACTATTGACTAATCAATGAAACATGCACGAACGAAACAATCTAAGCCGAAACATGCACGAACGAAACAACCTAAGCCGATCGGTGTTATAGATATGAAACAAATAACTGAGATGATTCATCAGTTCGCGTACACGCTCACTGCACTCACATAATCCAAACCACAATGCAATAAGCTACATGAGTACGGAAAACTCCCTATTATTGGACAAACCAAAGTGTCTAGCTGTGTCTAGCTGCAAGAGGCTCAGCCACCTGTTGAGCATGGATGGACTTCATATAGTCTTACTTCTCATGTGTCCCGCTTAGTTTAGTTAAAGCTTCACTCTCTCGTCGTCGAGCTTCATAAACCAAAGTAGACAATTCAATTTTGTCGTGAATCTTGCGTTCATAGGCAGACACCAGTGTTTTGTAGGTCATCAAGCAAAGTGGCTTATTTACCCTACCTTTGTACTTATCTGCATCTTCCAGCAACTTCAATTTGACATCTTGTGTAAAGAACATCTTATCAAAACCACTAATTTTATGGGTCAATATGATATTAAAAGCAGCTGCAATTGCAATATCGCCCCAATTCTTATAGTCAATGCCTGACAGATCCTTAAGCAAACGAGCAATCCTCAAAAAGACTGGATACTCTTTCTTCTCAACAGCCACACAATGGAACATGGAAGATGCAGCCAACACAATCTGCTCAGTTACCATCTCTGGTTTGACATGATAGCCATATCCACTCAGGAACATTTGCAGTCCTTGACTCATAGGGACACGGTCCTCTTCAGGCAGCTGTGATTTTTCTCCGGGCACCAACCTGTGCATAAGATGCTGCATGCCCCACATTAGCTCCATCACAATACCATCATAGAGGCAAGGAATTTCCAAAGCTGATTCGATGATTGATTTATATTCCTCATTTCCAACAAACAATGTTTGCCCAGGGCGGTAGCATTTCATGATCATCTCTGTAAGCTGACTGTTAACACCAGTATCAACATTGATGGCACTGGACTTGTCATCAAACGTTTGGAATTCCTTGAGAAAAACAATCTTTCTTGCCCTTTCAGGCATATCAAACTTTGCCCACAAGCTTTCTCTTGCATCTGGTCTATAAAGGCAGAGGGCAAAAAAACCGAAGATTGCAAAGCCAGAAGGCGTCTCGAACAGCAGCAAGGCAATCCCGAAATTATCCACGAAGCCATCACCTAGGGTGGTCCTTAGCTTCCCCATGGGAGTGTTTGGCTCAATCCTGGGTCGACTCGACGGAGAAGGAAGCCCTCTGCCCCGCTCGACGACAAGGGGCCCGCTGCGCCGGGCGGCATTGCGCCCTCTGCCCCGGGCTCGACGGGACTGCGCCCGCCGCCGCTCGACGGGATTGCGCCGATCGACCGGCCCGCCTCCGCCGATCGACGGGAAGGGGACGACATTGCGAATGGTTTGCGGCGGCCGGTGCGATGCGAGTGGTGTGGTGGCGGTTGTTGAGAAAGAGTTGATCTGGCCTATATGGCCACCGGCCGCCGCACAGCTAGGGACTAGGGAGGGCGTGTGGGGCCGGGTGGCAGTCACCGCAGCGCGACACCTGGTGAGATGCGGCCCCGCACGTCGGGTGATTCTGCTTAATTAATTAGGGTCTGCGGTGGGTACTATATGTAGTGGGTACGTGACGACGGCACACGGCAGATCCACGAAGAGAAGAAACCTGATGCTGCCGATGGAAATAGATGGAGAGAGCCCGGCGTCGGCGTCGGCGGGCGGGAGGACGAAGCCGGAAGAAAACCGCTCGCCTTCTCCGACGACAATTCGACGCGATTTTGCCGGGGGGAGGTGGTGGAGATGGAAACATCAGGCGCGGGGGCGGGTGCGAAGAAGGCAAAGGTCCAAGAAGGCGCGCCACCTGCTTCTGAGGATCTCGACATTACTGCCGCCGCCGATGTGATCAACCCTGAACCGGAACAAGGAGCGGCGGGGCAAGTCGAAGGCTTTGATTGGAGGCAGGTTGAAGGCTTGGATTGGACCGAGGCTGATGTCAAGGAGGAAACCGATTCCTTCAGACGTTACTTTGGCCTTCCTCGAGAAGACGATGATGACTTTTGGGATTTCTGCGATGACCAACAGACTGAAGATCTGCAGAGACGCCTCGCCATATATAAATATCGCATAGCTCACAAGGTAAACATGTAGTATAATATATGGTTGGATATTGTGACGAGATCATATAGAACATAACAATTCTACTTTCAGTCGGCCACACTTGCATCTGTTTCATTTACAAGTTTATTACAGCACCTTATCATGCCTTGCCTTACTTTTGTTGATATATCAAAGGGAGCGGAGCTGAGCGATGCAGAGGTGATGTCCGTGCTTGAAGAAGATGGGTATTTACGCCATTACAAGCACAACCCCGAGTGGTACTTCGACAGCGAACGCTGCAGGATTGTTGGATTCCAGGACTACCAGCGGCTAGCGCTCTATGATTATGTATGTGACATGTAGGCACTACTATTTAATTTCTCAAAACCATTCTTGCTGCTAAGCCCACGCCACCTTATTTTGTTCGAGATGCATTCTCTTTTGAGCCACATTAAACAGTCTTTGTTATCAGTAGTGACAAAATAAAATGTGTAATTGTTATTTTTTTCTTCTTCATGCAGGGTTACCAAAACTGTTGTTTTTACAACGAAGCCTGCAATACAAATGAGAGTGATCAACAATTTGTCCACTTGTCGGAAAAGCTATCAGATAAAACCAAGGTATGCACAATGTTATTCATTATGCACTTCTGGTCATATACTCATATGTCAACTTTGTTTTGATAACCTTTTTGTCACATGCAGTGGCTTCAACATTACCACAATCTCACACTGCAAAGAGGTACACGGCCCCTCAAATCCTCTCTTGTGGATTGTGGTTAATAGGCTTTTGTTGAATGTGTTCGATGCTATCTCAGTTTTCACACCCTAAAGTGGTTTAATTTATTTATTGTTTAGCGGATGATAATGGAGCGTGTGACCTACTATCACGCAGCGAAGATTAGAGCAGATTGCCCAAAAATTTATTTGATGTTACTTGGTCCTTTCTTAATGGTAATGATCCTAACTCCTCGACATATTAATGTGTTGGATATTGCAAATGACATTGTTCGACAATTACATATCACTTTTTTTTTCAGGAATTTATGTTTAGCGTTACAACAAATCATTTTTATGCTCGTCTCTATTTTGAGAACTGGAAACGGGTTGCTAAGCGAAGGTTTGGAATTTTGTTTGAATACGCAGAACTAAGAAATTTACGAACAATTTGTTCTAGCTTTATATGTTACTAATCACAGGGACATTTTTTTCCTTGAACGTTGGTTAGATGAATTTCAAAGATGCTTTGGATGAAGTGAAGGACCAAGCCATATGGTCCTTCAGCAGGGCTGAAGCTAAAGTTGAGCTAGAAAGCGATAATGTAAATCTAAGTCGCCCTTCTTCACAGGCGTCATTAGCATATGTATCAAAATTTATTCTCTATCCTATCCTCCGTGCCTAATTCTTTCATATTTTCTCTCCAGTACAAAACATATGTGGCTGGCATAGATAGCAATGTTAGCTACTTTTTTGTCTTGGAGATTAGTGGTCAACATGAATTTTTCTTTGCACTAAAGCAATTTTTGTCTGTATGTAGCTTGAAGAAGGTGAAGCTTATTGGTTGATCGTGGAGGCTGTCAAAAAAATTTGTTAGTTGATTCTTTTTTTGCTTTTGAAATTTTAGATTAGATGAACCTTTATTCTGGTTATTGTTTAATGTATTTCAAATATTTGCTTGACTTCGCTTATCTAGAAGCTAAATTCATTTGCAGGTTGGAAGGCTCAAGACCTATTATGACTATGCCAAAAAGAAGTTGGATATTGCACGGAAAATGGGTTTGATCCCCTCTAGCCCGCACACAGATATGTAAATTTTGTCCACACACAGATATGTAAATTTTGTTAGCAATCATGTCAGTACTAAGAGCATCTCCAAGAGTTTGCAAAAGCACTTGCTATCTTTATTTTTTTTTGTATCCAACATGATGAACACCTACAAAATAGTGAATGTGTAGATGTTTATTTATAATATATATTAGTTTTTGAGATTGTTAAAATGTGATAGTGACCTTAAGGTGGCATTGAACTATAAAAATGATGTAGTTGATATAAAGGGTTGAAGAGTATTTACACACCTTTGGTGAGGTAAACTTGTCGTTGCCATATTTATTATATATAAATATATCATGCATATGTTATTTTTGTTAATTTAAGATATAAAAATTTGAGATAAAACTCTGTTAGTACAGATGTTCCTTTCAATTAATATTGAGAAGTTTCACTTTCGTACCTGGCGGGTTGTGAATGCTACAAAAAGTGAGATACCTGTCTTGGATACTTTTGGACAATCGGACCGTCAAGATCTCAAAACTATAGTCCTTTCTGAAAGAATACAAGACATGTATCTCACATTCTATAGCATTCTTAGCCACTATGTACAATGAAACTTCTCAATATTAATTGGAAGGAACACCTGCATTAATACAATTTTATCTCATTTTTTCTATTTTTAAATTAACAAAAATAACATTTGCATGATATTATATATAATAATTATGGAAACGACAAGTTTGTACCATATCAATGTGTAAATACTTTTCCATCCTTCCATCAACTACGTCATCTTTATAGTTCAATGCCATCTTAGGGTCTCCGCCATGTTTTAGCAAGTTCAAAATAAATATATTTTCTAAATAAACATCTCCACCTTCTCTATGTTGTAGGTGTTCTTCATGCAGGATACAATGAATATAATCACTTAGGACTTGCAACATATGCATGATATATTTATATATTTCTGGTGTTGCTTTTGTGTATTAAATTATATCAGCATCTTCTTTGTACACTCATAATTTATAGAGAAATTATTTTTATTAATTAAATCTAAAATAAGTAAATAAATAAAATTGAAGACCACTCACCTTTTTTTTTTTCGAGAACATGCATGTTGCATGTGTTTCATTAAGAAGAAATAGAGTTTTTTTTGCAATCAAGACGCAAGTAAGCCGAAGCTTACCGAGACCAAACCACCCCTACACCCCAGAACACACGAGGTTGTGATTACATAACCGAAACTTCAAGACGAGAGCAGCCGGACGGGCTCACGGTGACACCCTCCTCACCACCGGGGCACAGAGCCTATTGAACCCCGCAGCCATCCAAAGGTCGGCCACTGCAGAACCTCAGCCCGAGAAGGTCCGCCACCGGCCTGGGGGTCCCCCCGAACGTTCTGGCGTTTTCGCTCCTTCAGTGTCCACCCCACCAAGAAGAGGAGAGAATCGAAGGCGCGACGGAGCACCTTAGGCAGCGGCTTCCGGCTTTCCAACCACCACTCTATGACGCCCCGTTCGCGGACTGGACAAGGCCCCGCAAATGGAACATCGCCGAGCAACGCTCCCGAGCTCACGGTGAAGACACGACCAACGATGATGTGGTCCATCGTCTCGTCGGCCTAGTCACAGAAGATGCAGGCACAAGAGTCTTGAAGGCCATGTGTAACACCCTAGGTGTTAATTATAATTTACATTGCATTGCATCAGGCATAATTATCATTATGCATTTCATTAGGAGCATGTGATACTGCAATTCTTATGTGTGCAACATACATGTTTGATAAATAATCTCAAAAATAGCTTAGAATGTTTTAGAATTAAATATGGTGTAGGGTTTGTATTGATAATTGTGCCAAAATGTGCTCACACGTGATGAAAATGTTGTTCTAGTTTTTATCATGTTGATAAATGGCTTAAAGTGTAACTATAAAATTCATTTAGTTTTGCTGTTGGGCTCTAAATAAAAATTGTAGTACAAAATATATGCTACAAACTTTGTTTAAGGATCCAGGGCCAAATCCTATTTTATCTTGCTTAAAAAGTGGCATGAAATTTGAATTTGATGTGTTTTGGAAGTGATTCAGAAATTTTCTGTCCTGTATTCAGCAATCAAATTCATTTTCTAGGGCTGTGTAAAATAGTTTTGCATAAATGCACTTAGCACTTTGGCCGAGTCCCTGAAACAACAATATCAAATTCACTTTTGGAGAATTCATTAAATCAGTTTTCATAAATAAAATTTGTGCAACTTTTGTTTTATGGATTGGAGTGATGATTGTACTTTAATGTGGTGCCTTTAGTTATGATGTTTGATCACTAAACGGTCACTAATTAATTGCTTAAAGATGCTAACTCAATTGTTTTGTAAAACCTTAGCCTCTTAACTGAAGGTGATTCCAGTTAACTGAAATCGACATTTCAGTTTCCTTCTTCTCTTCTTTCTTGATCTCTATCTCCTAATCTGGCAAGAATCAAAGATGGATCGTGTAAGCAAAGTTAAAGAGCACCAATTGGAGATCACCACTGTGAAGTTTGTTTCCATTTTTGCCTCTTGGACTGAGAGAAATTGAGAGAGGAACAGGGCTATTTCAGTCATCCACAGTAGCCGGCAACAGCACCACCATTCCTTCACCGCCGTGTCAACGCAAGGCGCGGCTTGGCCGTGTTTCCGCGGGCGCTTCTCGTGCAATCGCCTGCGTGGCCAAGATCGCGAAGGTGCCCGCCCTCTCCAGCTCCGCCCTTGCCTATAAATGTCGGAGACATCGCCGTCACCTTCTTTTCTTCTTTCTCGTCGTCACCGAGCGCCTGTTGACACTCCTTAGCGTCAACTTTTGCTAGCACTTTAAACCTGAAGGAGAACATGAAAACATACTAGTCTAGGGCTTTATCGACAAATTCCACGAGTTTTGCATATTCTATATTTTTCGAGGGGGATTTTCCGAAAAGGATAAAAGAAGGATTTCAATGCATAATTATCACGAAATTGATCCACGTCGGAGCAACATCGCTAGAGGACTCGGGGAAGGGTCTAGAAGACACATGAAGCGGCGAGGCCCGCAGAGGGAGATAAAGGTGGGGTGGGGCCGGCCGGCCCCCTGGGCCGCCCGGCGCCCCTAACTCCACCGATCACCGCCGCCTTCTGGAGTCTTCCTCCCTCGGTTGCGTGGAGTCCAATCGCAGCATCCCTACGTTGATTTGAGGTCGGTTTGATCCGACGGTGCACATGAGATGAAGACGCGGATCGCTGACGTGGCGGTTCCTTGCCCCCTACTCCACCTGGGCCTATATAATGACGCCCAAGGCTCCCCCCAAGAGGCATTCTACACCCCAAGGCTTCATATTCTTCATTAGATTAGGGTTAGGGTCCCTCTAGTTGATCTAGTCTAGTTCATCTAGTTCTAGCTAGTTCATCTAGATGTAGCAATTAGGAGAGACTAGTTCTTCTAGATCTAGTCTTGTTTAGAGATTAGAGAGATTGAGTAGAGGAGTAGAGATTCTGGAGGAGCTCCGGCATGTCGGCGCTTCTTCGTGGCTGTATTCTTCTGGATTCAGCTTCCTCGCCCGGAGCTGCGTTCTGAGGTACTTTTGTATTTACTATTCTGATTCAAGTAAGCAGTCGTTTATATTCGTTCTTTAGTTCACATCTCATATTGAGGACTTTGATCTTGGTAATTGCTTGGTTGAAGTAGTATTTCATAGTGTAGGCGTGGTGCCTAGGCTAGGTTTACTTGTGGATGTCCCCTGATTAGCCGGATAGTGGTAGCTCGCGTAGGTGACTTTATAGCTGCGTTGAATCCTCTGTAGTCCACTTCCCGTTGATAGGACAGACAGGCTGATAGGTGTCTGGTAGGTAGATTACTCTGTTTCTTCTCCTATTCAGGTCACTTGCCCGATAAGACGATATTATACAAAGTTTACCGGTAGTCAGAACTAGAGTACATTAGCTATTTCTCTTTTTTCTTGATATGATCTATGCCTAATTGTAGGGTTAAGTCTATACACTTTGTTATTATCACAACTGTTCCCTGTGGATACGATATTTAAAACCTCCGGGTAAAATGTGACACTGGTATGATATCTGTGCGCTTGCGGATAATCCTACTTAAAACTTATTTAAATAGAGTGCAGTTAAAAATACCAACAAGCATTTTTGGCGCCGTTGCTGGGGAACGGTTTGCTGATTTTGACTTAGTCTAGCTTAATCTTGTATTATACTTTTATCTTTTCTTATTTTATCCCAGTCTCTTCATTATTTTTGTGTTCATCCTTATGGATGTCTTTAATTTTATTTCTATCTATCTTTATGACATGTGCGAAGCTTTGAGCCACCAAAATCTATGGAACCTATCATAACACCTGGCTATGAGCTACGCCCATGTCTAATTAATATGATTCGGGATATCTTATCACCCGAACTAGATATGGAAGTCTCGGTAGCTAAAACATAATCATTCTATTCTCAAGATTTAGCTATCAATTCTAAACCCTTAAAATTCCACTTTAATGATTTAGACTTCCAGTTGGCTAAGATGCTCATAAAACAATACACATTAGATCTTCTCAAAGAGCATCTTAGGAAAAGTGTAGTCAACTTCCTTTTCCTTCTGAAAGACATTGGAAAGAATGCAAGGATGGCATGTTGAATGATGCCATAGAATGAGAGCTAACCCATTTAGGAATAAATTCTATCTTCTCCCCTTCTATGCTCACATTAAATGTCTTTGAACCCATCTCTAAACCCATCCTTGACTCCAATGAATCTTTTTATGCTCTTTCTACTAAAATAATAATCCTAGAAATCTATCAAGATATCTCAAAAATAAGGGTCATGACGATTATAGGAATACCCAAGAAGAGCAACAATGGCAGGAATGCATAGAACATACTAGAAATACATCTGCCATTGTGAAAGAATGGATGGAAGAAGATGAAGCTTTAGCATCTAAACTTGGTTTAAATTCAAATAGTGAACTTAAATTAATAAACAAAACTCACACAAGTTTAGAGAAACCTTTAGAAGAGACCAACCTTGGAGACATCGATTCATGGGAAATCTTAGAAAATAAAACATCCAATCAATGTCATAGGCATGAAATGATAGAGACAAACTTGTTGCCTATAGACATCCATGAATAGACACCCCTAGAGTTTAAAAAAGAGAGATTACATCGATGAGCATGCGAATTATCTCATCAACACCTTATTAAATCCATGCTCATATGAGAAATCTCCCGAATCTTTTGGTCTCTCTCTAATATTACCACACACGAGATCTTCAACCCCCTTAGTTTTTTTCTGTTCATAAAATCATTAAGAGGGTGGTTGTAGATGCATATGTTCATAAATATTATAGATCTCGTTGTAATCTTGATATAGATACACAAAGGCGAATGTTCTAGAAGAACCCACCTCACCAACTTGAAGTACAATAATTAGAAGGTTTCCTAAGAACAACTTTGTGTCCCAAAATAACAACTCTTAAAAAAATTTAAATTTAATTGAGCTTGCACCTTTTGTTATACCCTTGTGAATTGAGCAGAGTTATAATTATCAAAATATTCTTTTGGGTATTTTTGTCACTAACCATTTCAGGTTTGAAGTAAGAAAATAACTAATGGCGGCACGGGTATGTCAAAACAACCATTATGCAATTTTGAATTACATCCACTCAAGCTTATATTTACTTTGTAAAATTCCAGCTTGGGGGAATGGTCTTATTTAGAAAATTCTATATTGCTAATATTGGTTGTCTCTACTTTTATTCAATTTATTAATCATACTCTTTCATCTCTATTTGAATAACATTCTATAAACTTTTATGTTACCTTTGCTTGCTATAGTATGTTTAAGGTTTGGAGAAATTTCATATACCTTTTGAATTAGGCATGGTGCTTAGTTTAAACTGTTTTCTTGAGTCATAATTAGACAAGGTGTTTAGTTTGATTCTTGAACTAAGAGGTGTATTGATTTTACTTTCAAAGGCTTTTTGAATTAAGCGTGGTGCTTAGGTTAGAATGCCTTCCTAAGTCAAATTAGACGTGGTGTCTAGGTTGATTTTTGAACCGATAAGATAAGATCTTGTAGTAAACATTGGATATTTTGAGATAAATTCGAATTAGAGATGCGACAGAGTACATGCTTAACTTTAATAACTTTGTAAAAAGAAGACATAGCTCATTCATCATGAATGAAAGAACTATGAGCATTAATGATTCATTCACTTTATCTTCTACTACAAGTTACTTTGCCTTAAATCATGTCTGTATAAAATATGATTTATGCTAAACAATATTAATATTATCTTTTCATTAAGCATAGACAAAATAAAATACTGGACAAGCAACCTGTGTTCAAAATCTGTATACTCCTTCGGGTATGTACTGTCTACTAATCTATTGCAGGGATAATAATAACTGGAGTGAAAAAAGTCAAAAGATCAAAGAAGCAAAAGATGATAAAAGAATAGATGCAACAGAGGAGACAAGATGTCCATGAGCAACTCAAGATTCAAGAGGAAGGACCACCAGTCATTTACCCTTCATCACTTAGTGCTATCACGCTCTAATAATAAAGGTAATATTTTAAGATAAGTGGTCACTTTGCTCTTCTCTTGATCTTGATGTTCACATAAATAAAAACACAAACATGTTAGAGTTATAATTTTAATTGATTAACCTAATTAACTCAACATGATCTGTCTTTTAATATTATTCATGGCACCGTTCTTATAATCTCAGTCTTAACCAAACAAGCTAAAATATTATATTCGATCTTGGGAAGATGACAGTCATACTTATATGAAAATTTATAGATAGACAATATTTCCATTGGTTAAAGCAATTTATTCTTTTTCTACTATGAGAACTTAATTGCAACATTAAATACTTAATCTTTTGATCCTACCACTTATGGCATAAATAAACAATTCATGTAACACCAACTTTATCTTGTTCAATGTGCTTAAGGATAGAGAAGAATAAATAAAGAAATAGATTTGGTTTTGTTGGTGTTTTACCACCAGCAGAATCCATGCACTTGATCTCTGCCTTGGTTTTGCAAACAGGACAACACATCGAGAAAAATTTATTAAATCTACAAGTGAGGGTTCTGTGAACATGTACATTGAGTAAGATGTTTGCCACCATAATTAAAAGCTCTACTTCAACCGATTGGTCAAATCAAAGAACAAAAGTGACATCATCATCACTAAAGGTATGCAACATCATAACCTCCATCTCTCAAGATGGAGAGATACACAAGAGTGGAAGAATAAGTTCTGTCGGTAAACTTAAGATTCCGTACCCTTGCCATAAGGTAATATGGTAGTTATCTAATTAATTAGTATTTCTATCTACATTAATAATTTTGCTTTAGTATATTCATCTTCATAAATATTAAAAAGAAAATAAAAATCTTTATTGCTTCATTTACTGCATCATAAAATATTGAAATCCCTACATGAATAAACTTATGGTAACCCTATAGGAATATTTTTGTGGTGGTATAAATAATAATAATAATAATAGTAGTAGTAGTAGTAGCAGCAACATCATCTATGTTTACTTTCTTGCATTATGAAAAAAAAACCTAAGCCCCATAAGAATAAATATTCTCTATGGAGGCATAAAAAAAATAATATAACTATATATCATGCACTCATATTTAATTTCTGCATAATTAAACTAGAAAATCCTAAAAAAGAGAATCCTGCTAGAGCCTGTCAATTCAAATCAACTCAAAGAATAATCAATTACTTATTGGTGACCGCTAACTTATTATTAAATTCGAGCCTCGAGTTTTGGTTTTCTTGTTGGAGTATAATTATGCAGGAACAACATTATGACAAGGAGAGAGTCTATCAGTGGCATCCACTAGGGCCGCTACTGGTTACTTCGCTCTGAAGATCATTAACACCAAGAATTGCAAACATCTAGCTTGGGGGGAGGAGCATCCCCTAGTTATCGTAACTATACCTAGGCGATTATCGAGTCTACTTTTTATAGTCATAAAAATACCAAAAATATGTGAGCACATGAAGGTTCACAATAGTATCATAGAAAAATTTAAAAATGCCAAAACTATATGAGCACATGAAGGCTCACCCTTAATTAAGAAAAATACAAAAATATTCGGGCACATGAAGGCTCGATGCGATCGAAGGGACTAGCTTGGGGAGATGCACCCCCGTTATCATCGTGATTAAGGTATGTCTTTACTATTAATTTTATTTTAGTAAGGTATAGTGTGTGTTAGATTTAATAATTAAAGTATGTTTAAAGAACTCTCTCTCTCTAATCTTTTTAAAGTGGAAATGATGAATAGTTGCTCTACTGAAATTTCTTTTAAGTGCCTAGTTTTTAATCATGGATTCTCCCTGAGTTTGGATATGACTATTTTGATATAAGAATTTACTATGAACCTGAAATTTGTGGAGGCACACGCTTGAGCTAAAGTCTAGGTAATTGATCGACAATGATACATGAAGGTCTAAGCTACTATTTATCTTATTCTTATCATTACTAAGTTCTGGAGATTTATTTTGAAAACCTAAAATCTTACATGATGAGCTCTTGTATGACAAAATCTAAATTCCTACCAAAGCCATATATGATACATTTAGAATTAGGAAAACCTTTGCACATTTATGTCTTTTGCTTTTTACATTGAGTTTAGTCAACCTTTGGAATATACCTTATGAGAGTCTTGTCATGCTTTTAAAATCAAGATCACTTACGCACTCCACCCACATATGCATTACTCCTACTCTAGGAAGTAAGCGCTAGTCATTTCCACTTTCATCTAGATCCACTTTAAAAATGTTTCTCTCCTACATTAGGAGTAAACACCTAAAAATAGACCCTATAGGACAACCCCCGTTTAATTGCTCTAAGTTCTTATCATTATCTCTTCAATTATTTATATTCAAAGGATACATGTGGCTATGCAAAAGTATTGAGAAAAAAAAAGAGAGAAGAGAAAAAAAGGGGGGAGTAAAAGATGGACAAGTGTCCCAAAGATTAAAACAATGGGTACATAGATGTCCGCCTCCCAAATTAAAAAAAAAAAGAAGAGAGAATAAAGATAGCCCATGTTTTCCCGCGAAAAGAGTTCTAAGGAAGAAGATTATTTTTAAAGAGCAAAAGTAGAATTAGGATTAGCCACTAAATACCATATATGCACCTATCCACCATACGCCACGCACATGCACATCTTGATTTGATTGAATGCCTTGATTCTCTATGGATCCATTGTTTGACTTTACAATATATGAATTGCAAGTATGTTCATCCTTGTTATTGCCACTCCTATGAGCACCACTATAAATACTTAGTTGTAGGAAAGGCATAATATCATTAATGCCTCAAGAGAAAACCATAAATACCACATACATTGAGAGACTTGAGGGTGTCATACAATTAAGCTCGAGTTTTATTGCGAAAATTTACAAAACTACGGAATATTGGTAATCAGAAAGAATTTGAGACATAGTGCTTGACTTGATTGTTCTATCTTTCGATTGCTCAAGATTTATGCAAAGTAAAAAGCTCCATAGTTAAAGGTAAAATGGGTAAGTTTGAAAGTTAGAGTAGTTTTGTCTAAACCAAAGGAAAATTTATGTTTAAAAGCAAGTGAGCTTAAAAGAAATAAAAAGTATTACAGCAATTCCTGATCCAAGTTTATTAAGAACTAGATTTAGATTGTTTGCCAAGGGACTGGCAAAAAGGTAAGCTTGGGGGTATTGTTGACACTCCTTAGCGTCAACTTTTGCTAGCACTTTAAACCTGAAGGAGAACATGAAAACATACTAGTCTAGGGCTTTATCTGACAAATTCCACGAGTTTTGCATATTCTATATTTTCCAGGGGATTTTCCAGAAAAGGATAAAAGAAGGATTTCAATGCATAATTATCACGAAATTGATCCACGTCGGAGCAACATCGCTAGAGGACTCGGGGAAGGGTCTAGAAGACACACGGGAAGCGCCGAGGCCCCAGAGAGAGGAGATAAGGTGGGGCCGGCCGGCCCCACCCAGGCCGCCGGCGCCCTAACTCCACCGATCACCGCCGCCTTCGGAGTCTTCCTCCCTCGGTTGCGTGGAGTCCAATCGCAAAGCATCCCTACGTTGATTTGAGGTCGGTTTGATCCGACGGTGCACATGAGATGAAGACGCGGATCGCTGACGTGGCGGTTCCTTGCCCCCTACTCCACCTGGGCCTATATAATGACGCCCAAGGCTCCCCCCAAGAGGCATTCTACACCCCAAGGCTTCATATTCTTCATTAGATTAGGGTTAGGGTCCCTCTAGTTGATCTAGTCTAGTTCATCTAGTTCTAGCTAGTTCATCTAGATGTAGTAATTAGGAGAGACTAGTTCTTCTAGATCTAGTCTTGTTTAGAGATTAGAGAGATTGAGTAGAGGAGTAGAGATTCTGGAGGAGCTCCGGCATGTCGGCGCTTCTTCGTGGGCTGTATTCTTCTCGGATTCACTTCCTCGCTTGGGAGCTGCGTTCCGAGGTACTTTTGTATTTACTATTCGATTCAAGTAAGCGATCGTTTATATTCGTTCTTTAGTTCACATCTCATATTGAGGACTTTGATCTTGGTAATTGCTTGGTTGAAGTAGTATTTCATAGTGTAGGCGTGGTGCCTAGGCTAGGTTTACTTGTGGATGTCCCCTGATTAGCCGGATAGTGGTAGCTCGCGTAGGTGACTTTATAGGCTGCGTTGAATCCTCGTAGTCCACTTCCCGTTGATAGGACGCAGGCAAGCCGATAGGTGTCCGGTAGGTAGATTACTACTGTTTTTCTTCTCCTATTCAGGTCACTTGCCCGACAAGACGATATTATACAAAGTTTCCGGTAGTCGAGAACTAGAGTACATTAGCTATTTCTCTTTTTCTTGATATGATCTATGCCTAATTGTAGGGTTAAGTCTATACACTTTGTTATTATCACAACTGTTCCCCGTGGATACGATATTTAAAACCTCCGGGTAAAATGTGACTTTGGTATGATATCTGTGCGCTTGCGGATAATCCTACTTAAAACTTATTTAAATAGAGTGCGATTAAAAATACCAACAGCGCCTCGGCTCAGCAGGGGGCAATTCGCCGTCCCTACTCCACTTTCATCCCGCGGCTCGCGCATGCATGCAGGTTCGCCACTTCCTCACCTTCCTCCTAAATTCGCTAATTGCGAACGAAGACCACCAGAATCACCGCCCTTGCTGCCATTCTTCCTCGGGTCCGGCGAAGCGCCCGGCGCCCTGCCGCGCGGCTAGGCCACCACCGGACGTTTCCGCCCAAGCCAAAGGCATCGCTAGGTTCGCCTTGCGCCCGGAGATCGTGTCGGCCCGTGTGGCCAGCCCTGCGCGCCGCCCTATCGGCTGGCGGCAGCCTGCTCACCATTGTCTCGGCCCCCCGGTTGCCGCTTGTGCTCGCCCATTTGGGCCACTTTTGACCACCTCGGCCGAGCCAAGCGCCCCATCGGGTTTGCCGTCACAGGAGCCCATTTCCGCTAGCACAGCCACCACCAGCCGTCGACATGCCACCGCCGGCCAAGGCCCGGCCAACTCCCAGCCACCACTTTGCTCAGCAAGACTGAAGGTAGAAGAAGAAAGGCTTTCCTTTTTCCTTTTTCAAAAAATAATAAAAATGTTGGTTTCTTATTTATTTCATATTTAATTATTTATAACTTAGAAAATTAAAAAAAAAATATGTATGTGTTCCGTGTGAGATGATCTATTATGGAAAAATGTTACTTTGCCATGTTTAGTAGTTTTGACATGCGTTAAAATTATACCTTTTAATTAATAAATGTCTATTCTATGATTTTTCTAGGTTAATACAATTATCCAAAAATTATGAAATTTATTTTGCAACTCTTTTATGATAATATCAACCTGCACAAAAAGTTTGGGATAATTTTGATAATGTTCAATAAAATCATCACTCCCATGTTTATTAATAAATAGAAAAGAAGCCATTTGAATTGAGTATATATATATATATATATATATATATATATATATATATATATATATATATATATATAGAAAATATGCCCGTGCGTTGCAACGGGAAAAATAAATAGAATAAAGCATTACAATATAATGAGTAAATTGCCGATGATCAATACATGTGGTTAATACAACGCTTGGGTTTTTTTCTCCTTTGTTTCTCAAATAACCCTCTAGACGGGCATCTCTTATCACCTGACACCTGCTGCTATGTCTCGTTGGCTTGTTGAGCATAATGCTGTGCTAATGTCTCTTTTATTTATTACTCTGCTGTCGTACAAGTCCTCACACATAGCATGGTTGTTAGTTGCCTCATGGACATAGACATATATAATATAGTTACCGGAATACCAGGTTTTCATTCAGCAAGCTTTTTGGTTTTAATATGTTTTTTTTAGAAAAGGAAATATATTAATATTCTAGCTTCTGCATCGACTAATGTATAATATGCACTAACGATCCATATCTGACATAACAAAGGAAAATACTTGATATAGTTGCAACCATATCAATTCTATACTTGCACTCACTCACTCAAAGACGGTCCTAAAAAATATTGCGAAAGCTAGTATGTGTATATCACTAACTATTGAAGGATATATATATATATATATATATATATATATATATATATATATATATATATATATATATATATATATATATATATATATATATATATATAATGTAATCCGGCCATCACCAAGGAGGCATTAACAGAGCGCTAAGCAAGCTCCCTTATTTTTAACATGCATGTAGCCTGCTGTGTGCATAACAGGATTTTAAGTGTTGCATTAGTGTTGAATGTTGTGATTCCACAATTACAACAATAATTGGTAGATGCACACATTTTGATACTGAAATTCACTTTGCAATCTAAAGTATCGAATTTGTCAGGAAGACTACACTAATAGAGAATTGTAGAATGTCTTTGCTCGAAATTAATCTGCATAACGAATTTGAATTGTTTCATTGGCTAACCATTGTTTCAACAGTACAGAACTCATGTTGCTGTATGATGGACGTTGGGTCGCTGTATGATGCGTTGAAGGCCTTTGAACGGTGCCTTCTCGTGCATGGCCGCCTCACCACCACCGCGGTGTGGCTCCGTGCGCCGCCACCTAATTCTAGTCTCTATCTTGTGCTTACCGAGCCCCTTTGGCAAGCACCCTCAGACAGATTGTTGTCAAGCGGCGGGTGCTTGTCGGCGTAGAAGAGGTCCACGTCCACTCACGAAGAGGACGGGGTCGCCGGGGCTCCTCGGTCGGAGTTCGGCTTCTAGCCCGGGTCACCGATGTCCGATGAGCCCTAGCCACAACGGCACGCCGGGCCCGATTTGGGTGGCATCGTGAACCAGAAGGCCCTGGCGGTACGGCGGGGACGGCGTCCTCGTACAGCTGCAGCTCTTCGCCTCTTCGGACGCTAGGTGATTCGATTCCAACCGACTTCGATTCAAACTCACTCGGCCAACATGGCGGTGCGGGTCGTCTTCTTGAACGCGGCAGAGGGGCTTTGGCGTGGTGCCCCCAGGAAGAGATGGAGCATAGCATCGATGGCGGCGGCGGTAGGAGGAACTACCAGCGCCGGGGGAGCCGAGACGGAAGGAGCGGCAACAACCTTGACATCGTGTGCGTGCGTGAGAAGAGGCGGCTCGGCGCCAAACATGGAGTGTGTGCGTATGGGAGAAGCGGAGGCGCTGCGTCAAGCTCAAGCACGACCGGAACTCTCCGAGCGGCAGCGGCATGCGGTGTCTGGGTATGGCGGCGCAGCGTGTGCGGATTGGAATAGAAAAAAGGAAAAATAGAAGGAAAGTCATGGGTTGAATATGAAACCGAGTAGAATTAGGCACAATGTGAGTTCTAGCAATTTTTGGCTGAAATCAAGTAGATGATGAATAGGTTGGATGAAAATTTATGGCAGAAATTTACCTTTTAACTATTAGAAAATTGAGATAGAGATTTATGTATGTGTTTCTATATTTAGTTGAACATGTGAACATGATGAATAAGCTATAGTTTATAATTAATATGAACAATTTTTTTACTCTTTTTTCCTATTCCTATTTAGATTTATTTACTCTATTTTTGTATTTGGATTTGGATTAGGAACCGGCGATATATTTGGTTTAGAATTCGTAATTATAATACACGACCTAATACGTTTTGGAGTTGGATTATGTGAGCTATTCTAACTCATATGTGCATATGTGTTGTATATAAGTCCGGCCACCGGTAGTTAGAGGGAGGTGGACGAAAAAAATGGATGGACCAAAAATAATGGGCTGAAATTTTGCCTCTTTATTATTAGGTATATATATAGATATAGATATAGGGAAATTATTCTGTACTCCTAGGAGTAGCTACTCCCTCCTCCCAGCCACACACACACACACAAGTAGAAGCCGGCCAGCTAGCGGAGCTACCGGTTAAAAAAAACTTGACCCGTTTGTACTCGTACGCGTAATACGCGAATTAAAAATTAGCGTACACGTCGGTTAGCAGGATAATTACCGTAGAAAGCGGATCAAACTAATGGGTAGAGTATATAGGTAGGCTCATTTATCTCTCCTCGCATCTCTTCAGGATAGTACTGCAGCGGCTCCTCCGAGATCCATCGTTGGATCTCTAGCGGCCGCGACGGCGAGCCTCTTCCCGGCGACGTCGACGGCGGCGGCGCGGGGCCCTCCACCACCGGCGAGCATCAGGCAGGGGCGGCGACACGGTCCTCTCCACCACTAGCCAGCATAACGCTGTTCATTGAGTTTGAATCGGACTTCTTTGTTCATAATATGATCAATTTGTTTATCCCTAATCCTGTTCTCCTCGTAGTCGTAGCCTGCAGATCGGGAGATGGTTGATTCCATCCTCTTGTTATCTCACTTCCGCTTCATCAATTCCTCTGCTCCAGTGATGGCGTTCCTCTCATCTGATCTGATTTGGCAACAGTCGCATCTCCCACCGGAGAGCATGCCTTGCAGACGTTCGTCGGCGGCCGGAGAGCATGCCTTGCAGACGTTCGTCAGCGGCCTCCCGGGCGCGTATGCTTCCACCTCTGCCTTGCATGCTGGTACATATATATACTCATATCTTCATTCTATTTATTATCTGTTAATACGAATCACCATCACGCTAGGCAGAGGTGGATTTATTATCTTGCACAGCACCATGAATTTTGTGACTAGGCAGAGACGAGTTGAAGCCAAGCACGGAAGATGAAGGAGATTAGGATCGGGGAGATACATGGCAGCAATTAGTCAGAGTACAAGACTGATGGAGTGCCAACAAAGGAGAAGTAGCTAGCACCTATGGATTATTACTGAAACCAGGTAAAACATATATTAAGTTCATGCAGTATACAGTATCCATCAATTTCCACCCCCAAGATCCCCTGCTACATGTACTAGATCAGAAACATTTTGTGATTTTCATTTATTGATTAGACAGGTGTGGACAGTATCTGCTATGGCGCCTGCGGCGGTGTGAGTAGAAGGGATGCACATGTACGGATTGCCACCTGCACTAGAAAGGAATCCATGCGGCGGCGAAATTTTATTAGTGATGAGTATGATTTCTGTGTGTGACTATCACATTGATGTAATTTTGTCAAGAAAAGTACGTATATAGAGTACTCGCAGCTCAATGAAGTATGCACTTATATTTTATTCTCATATAAATAGTATGAATACATACGCTGTTTTGTAGATCTCCATGTATGCACATATAAGCCTCTGTTTAAGTATGCACTTATACTATCTAAATCTTGGTGCACGTATGTGCATACTAGCTTTGTTTAAGTATATGGACCTTGAAAACATATATACGCCGTTTTCGTATACACTGATACCGATATAAATATGTGCCCCCATATACTTCTCTGATTTGTTTTAGCAAAAGTACTAGTTCATACTAGTTTTTTAATATGCACGTGCGCTTTCATACTCAAAATAAAGATGTACGTCCTCATACGACTCGATACAGAAGTATGGTCTCATACTCGATAAAGAAGTATGGTTTGATCCCTGAAAACATGTACGTATGTGCTCAATTCTCTAAAATAATACGAGTATATGGATATAATACTCAACTGTAACTGAGTATGCAAATATATTCAATTTTCTAATTAAAGTATGCACACATACTTTATTCATGCAGATATATTTGCGTTTTTTGTATGCATACAAGTATACTTAATTTTCTTATTAAAGTATGCATCCATACTTTAGTCACGCAAAACCATATACCTCGGTAAAATACGGAGGGTGCTACAGCATGCACATGCAACGAACATGCAGGCATGCGCTGCGCTGTTAGTTGCGTTGCTATTGGATCCCGTCAGAAACCTGTTAGCGCTGGTTAATTGGCCGACCTCTATTGATACTACAGTGGGAGTAACTACTCCCGGGAGTACATAAAACTCACCCTATATATATATATATATATATATATATATATATATATATATATATAATACACACACATGTTTTGGAATGTTGCAAATAATTGTTCTGTTGTTTCAGTATGTCGAAGTATTGTTTATCTCTGAAATACTTTAATTGGCAATAGGTGGCTTGTTTAATATATGTCCTATTATTAAGACATATGATATGCATGCCACCTACAAATAGGTTACTAACTAGAAGGTTAACTAAATCATTGTTAGCTTATGCTTGTATATATGAAAAAATATGTTTGCCATTGAATGGTCACAGCTTGAATAAGTAAATGTATGATATAAGTAACTATGTTAATAGTGGTTCATAATCCATGTTTATGGTTGTCCATGTTTGTCTTTGTTCATGATCACATAGATATGAATGGAGAATTTTGATTTCTCTTCTCTACTCTCCATCTCCATCTACACACATGCCACCTTTCACCCTTCATGCATCTTCTCATAACACCTCTCCCTACATGTGTCATGTGATGAGTGAGTGACTTTGCCACCTCTCCCTACATGTGTCATGTGGTAAGTGAGTAATCTCGACACCTTTCCCTTTATGTGTCATGAGATGAATGGTTGGTCTTGCCACCTCTCCCTCCTTGTGTCAAGCCGTGGTTGGTTGAAAGTAGGGAAATCTGATTTCTACCTCCTCCATGCCCATCATCCATCCATCTATATATATGATGGAGAGAAGTGCTTTCTCTTCATTCCATTCCATCTCTTCCATTTTTCCATGCCATATTTTTCTTCTCCACCATGGAGCACGCTCTCTTCTTCACCAAAACTAGGCCATGGAAGTGGTATAATCTTATTTCCTAGCCTTAAATTTCTCCATTCATTTATAGACTCTCACATGCATGATTCATTTCTATATGTTGTGCTGAAATGGTAGCAAGTGCAGTTTCTATTCAATAAATGTTTACATGTTTTTAAATAACATTTTCTGTAGATGGTTTATATACAAAAGTTGTAGAGGACTTATATATCTAGGTTGTCCTAAAATTTTATGATTTTAGGACAACAGGATTGAGAGTTATAGATTTTACAAATTGCCGATCAATTTCTGTTTACTTTCTGAACAGAATTGAAAGACTTGTTTATTTGACTTATTTAGCTTGGGAACCAGCTGTTGTTAATAATTAAAGAGTTGTAGTATTTTTTCATAAGTTTTTCAAAATGTCTTGAATCACTAATTTTGGTGGTCTATAACTCTGGCTATGAAAATGACAAACATGGAAGCTAGTTCTGTCCAACCTCTGGACAGAACTGGTTATCTGAGTTGTTTGACCTTCTTAGTGATTGAATCAATTGGAGAAGATTATAACAAAGTTGTAGACAACTTTATAAGCTTTTCAAAAAGCCTAAGAACTCCTTTACTGAATAACTAGATCTTCCGTTATGGCTAAAACAGCTAGCTGATGTGTTGCTGTCCTGTTTCTGTTACCACTCTAGTTGATTGTTCCAATCTTTGTAACCTATGTGTGTTTAATGATATTTGAGTAATGATTCCTTGTTTTACTTGGTTTGCATGGAGTGATACACCTTGCTCTTTATTAAACTCACAATTGACTTGTTAAGAAAATAAGTAAAAGTGCTTTGTTAATCAATTGAATAAGGATCTTAATGCTTATTGGTTATAGCTTTTGAAAAGGGTTAAGCATGTGATGATTGGTGTGACTTTTGGATTGATTGTAGCCCTTGGATCATGCAACCCAAATGATCCTCGGCAACTTGATTATTAATGCTAAGAAGCATGATAGGTGCATGGTAGCTAATATGTGATTACTTTAGTAACTCCTTCAGAGAGGAGATATGCACCTACTCTGTAAAGATTAAAAACAAACTTGATAATATAGTGTTGTCATCAGAGAAAGAGAACTGCACACATGGAACCTTATGTACCTTTCCTTTATTATTATCCAAATAAATCATCTCATCATGCATCATGTCACGCATAGCTTTAAAAATGCATAATTCCATTTCATGTAGTATTCGTGAGAGAAGAATCACGATGATCAAGTTCGAAGGAAGTTCGTGATGAGCCAATTCCAACGAGATGTTTCTACGGGGGGAAACGCCGATATCAAGAATAACTAACCTTTCCTCGCAACACAGGCAAGCCCCGGAGCATAACCCACTCCCTCTGTTTTTATAAATACTTTATTACACTTTAAGTCTAGTGTAATGTGCATTAAGTAAATAGGAGTTGAATGAAACCGTTGTTACATGATTACCTTGAGCTCTGACTAATTCTAGATACTATCCCACTAGTATGTGTAGGACGTTCTCCTTAAATGCTTAGCCATGCTTAGACCGGTAGAAGTCGGGTGATTTCCTGTCTCCCGCGAGATGTAGGATGGTTACTTACTCACTACGGGATATATGTATGCTATCCTGAATCATATGATGGTTAATAAATTGGAGACCGGACGGAATTTGGTATTTCCGTCTGTGTCGATTAAGGACCGAGCCGTATTCTGGATCTAGATGTGAGATTGAACGTACCTTCACATAACCGCCGAATAACTCGTTTCGGACGGTGAAACTGATTAGCCTATTCGGGATGGTTCTTGAACCGATGCATTCTTTGGGACGACCGGACGGGAAAGGGTGCGGTCCAAGACCCTGCGTGACTACGGGCTACGGGCTAAACGGGCATGACTTGTGAGGACGCAGTACCATGAGCTTTGCAACCGGATTTAATTCCATCTTTCGAATAGAGTGAACAGTGACTCGAGCAAGCTTTGGCCGGCTTGCAAGAGTGTGTGATACGGGCTTTACCCAGCTGGTGTAATCGATTCGAATCGCCGTCTCTCCCGGTCGGTGAGAAACTCATACCTTTTCGCAGAGACGTAGTAAGAAATGGAACATTGGATGATGATGGAAGGATTACAATTGGTATCCCAACTATAAGTAATGGTACCTGCTATGATCAAATTGACATGACATAGAAAGGTGCTAATGTAGTTCTAAATAGCTCAATATTAATCTTGCTAATAAAACTTAAAGTAAGGATTACATTAGTATGCTTTCCTGCAAATGATGCTAGCCATCAAACTCCACACATGGACTATCATTATCCTTGGAGTCTTTTATTTCTTCCCCCTGACGGGTAAGTCTTGCGGAGTACAATTGAGTACTCAGGGTTTTATCCCACCATGTTGCGGGTGAATTGCTTGTTTGCGGATGTTAATTAAAAAAGCCGGGCACGGCTACTCCATATAATGCTTTTTCTCTTTACTTCAACGGAGGACGTCATAAGCTAGCAATACAATTCAAAGTTTTGGATTTGGTAATCATTTTAAACTTTATTTTATTGTCAATTGATTTGAAACTAAACTTTTATTCATTATTCTTTATCTTATTGTAATAACTTTTTTTTGCTGCGAACTCTGAGTATGTGATATGTATTTGCTTAATCGAGTACGATTCTGGTTGTAAAGTTGATTTACCGAGGTCATTCATGACACTCGGCAGACTACCGGGTTTATATACGTGATGGTATGTGCGTGCCACCGTGATCAATAGGGACGTTCATACTTAATCGTGTATAAATTGGTCGGTTCTGTCACACCATGCCTCCAACGGCGGTGTGCAGTCCAGCACCTGCCGTGCATAACGAGCCAGAAGAAGAACTTGACCCGTGGAGGTGCCGAGGTTTTCCAGATGAGCGCCGCCCCGGTGTGGCAGAACCTTCTAAATTATATGGCCCGTACCAAGCAGACTGCTCGCAAGATGACCGGTTCTAAGGGTGTGCCACGTCACCACCGGCACCGCGACGCAATGATGCCGGCCGGCCCAAGCGAGGCAAAGCCCGAAAAAAGAAGATAACCAAAAAGCAAAAGATAGCCGAAGTTGTTCTGGCGGAGTTAGCTATCGCCACCAAGGAGCGTGGAATAGCAATTGCCGAGAGAGACGAGGTGAAGTCTGAGTTAGCGGGTCAACTGCGGCAGGAGCAGTCGGACCTTCGTACCATCCACAAGCTTCAAATGACCATTGCCCGTCTTCAGCATGAGCTACAAGGTTCAATGAATCAGAGGAACGATGGGTACGATTACATCGAGGAGTTGCAGGCTCAGATAGATGATCTCCAAGCCTACAATGCAGCCCTACACGAGGAGGTCCATCATTAGTACAATCTCCATGATCCTCTGTATCAGCAGCAGGTAGCCGCGGACGACTTGGGTGCCGTGGAGTCACCGGAAGTGTATCCGACACCGACTGAGGAGTCCGAGGCCGACGAGTCCGAGGCCGACGAGTCCGTTGCGGGCAATGAGTCTGATGCGGACAATGAGTCTGACATCTGAGTTCCTTGAGAGAGATGTGTAAAATAGTTATCTTTATATGATAAGTAGTCAACCTGGGTGTGTCCTGCCTATGAGTGGACTTGTAATATGAAGAAGTGAACTCATGTGTGATCAGCTTGTACTAATGCTTTAAAGTTCAATAAATCTGCTTGTGAATAAACATGATCCTGTTCATAACAGATGTCTGGCACTCCACGCGCTGGTTCTTCACAAGAGAGGGGTGAGGCCCCGCAGCCACCACCAGCACCACCGTCCTTGGCTGAAGCTGTGGCAGCTTTAGTCCATGCCACCACTGAGAATGCCCGTATGCTACGGGAAATAAGTCAACAAAATCGTGATGCACCCTATGAGAATCGTGGCCGTCGTAATCACGATGAGATCACATATGCGGACTTTACAGAAACCAGTCCGCCAGTTTTCACTAGGGTTGAGGATCCCTTAGAGGCCAATGATTGGCTTCGTGTGATAGATCAAAAGTTTGACCTGTTAGAGGGTTGTCCAGACCTGTTGAAACCCAAGTTTGCTGCTCAACAGTTGAGAGGCCCTGCATCAGCATGGTGGGCAACCTTTCTAGCACGCCAGCCAGCCGGACAGCAAGTCACTTGGGCCATGTTCCAAGATGCATTCCGTCAGCATTTCATTCCTGACGGGGTGATGCAAACAAAACTGGAAGAGTTTCTGGCTCTGAAACAGGGTGGACGATCAGTGGTGCAGTATGTGAATTCATTTAGTCATCTATCACAGTATGCACCGGAACATGTGGATACTGACAAAAAGAAGAAGTGTTTTCTCAGGGGTTTAAAGAGCGATATCGAAACCCACCTTACTGCAAATCCAAATGCCACCTTCTATGAGGCAGTGGATATTGCAATCTCTTATGAAAGATCCCTGTTGAAGCAAAAGAATGAAGAGCGACGTGCCTTTCCTAGACCATCTGGCGGAATCCAAAAACGTCAGAAGGTTATCTACCATCCCACACAGCACAATCGCCAGCCATTCCGTTATCCACAGCAGCAGCAAAGCCATCAATCCTATCCCTACCCACCACAACAGCAGCAAGCCCAAAGGCAACAGGTGTATACTCGCCCTGCTGCCGCAACCTATCCTCAACAACCGAATACCCAGGGTGTTCGAAACACAACTCCACCAGCTCCCCAAAATGCTCCCACTGGTTTCGGTCCGTGTTTTAATTGCAATCAAACCGGACACCTTTATCGAAACTGTCCCTATCCCAAAAGAAATACTTCCAATTTTCAGCAAGGGTCGGGCGGTCAGAAGACACGAGTCGGGCGGGGGTGGTTCACAGCGTGCCCCGAAGGCCAATGCCGGGAGAAAGACTGGACGTGTGTATCAAGTTCAGCCCGGAAACGCTCTGGAAGGAGAGCCGGTTTTAATGGGTATGTTCCCTGTTGCCAGTCACCCCTGCAATTACGTTATTTGATTCTGGTGCATCACATACATTTATCAACCGCACGTTTGTTACAAAGCATGAAATCCCCATAAAAGAAATTAAAGATGAGTTTTTGGTGCAATCACCGGGAGGGCGTATATGCACACGGGAAATGGTATATCAGATTCCTATATCTCTTGGTGGGTATCTCTATCCCACGGATCTGATAGCACTGAAGGATCAAAATATAGATGTGATCCTTGGAATGAATTGGTTACGCCATTATGGCGCTGTGATAGATACCCTGAATAGAAATGTTAAACTGTTTTTAAAAGTGTGATAACTTTACTCCCTGAAGGGAATTTACGAAAACCTGATGTTGCTTGTTGTTTATCCTTGTTCCGACGGGGTCAATGATATACAACAAGAACATGATGATGAGTAACTCGAGACGTCGGTGGAGTGACTTGCATCAGGAAGGGCTAGTGCCCTGGTGTAGTGTCGTCCACTTGTGTCGGTTAAGGACCGTCCGTTGTTTGGCGCTGGGATCATGAGGTTATTGGATAGTACTAGTCGCATGCTAATGGCGGTAAGCTCCACTTGGACTATTCGTCACTAAAGCGGACAGTAGCGTGTACCCATCCTACGATGCGCACCGCCGAAGTGACCGAGCGGCCGTAGGGAGGTGGTGTACTGTACGCTCGTTTTAGTATGGAAAAATCCGAGCGTTGAGTTGATGTATGTAAGATGCTCGGTCATGCATACATCGTGTGGCTAGGAAGCCCCAGCTGGGTATATAAAGCGATTCGAATCGTCGTTGCTCCACGATATGGGAGACTTGATCCGAGTCCCGACATCGTAGTAATAATGAAAGTCTGAAATTGAGAGTTTTGAATCCGGCATATGTTTGATAAGTGATTGTTAAAGTAAGGAATGGCTTAGTCTTTTCCGCAAAAAGGGTGTCTTTGATTCTTGCTAAAGCCTCACCTTGATTCCCATTAGCCCGGCATTCCCGAGTCTTCTCCCCAATTTTTTGGTCGGGTAAGTCTTGCGGAGTACTTTTTGTACTCGGGGGTTTGTTCAACCCATTGCGGGTGAACCGCATGGGCAAGAGTGCTACGGCCCTTGTTGCATGACGGTTATCGAAGAAGTGGCGATGAGGAGTGAATTGAGTGGCCTCTGGGCGGGGCACCTTTGTTGAGTGAGTGTAATAAAGTTAAGTAATGATACTTTCATTTGGTTTGTAATTATAACACTCTGGTTTGTATAAGTTTGCAAAAGGTTTGTAAATTAAGTTATTGTAAGTCTTCCGCTACTCGGTATTTGTATATGAAAACCGTTGTAATATCTTTGTGATGTCTCTGTAAGGATCGATCTGGAGTGATCGTGGTTTATCGGGGATCCACCCGACGGAACATTTTAAGTTATATGGTGTACAAGCATAGCCGACGGAGGTCTTAGGGACAATGTCAGGTGCTTGTGGGCCATATAATTTAGAAGGTTCTGCCACACCCGGCCGCCCTGGAGCAGCCTAGGAACATGGCGCCATAAGCAGGACGCCATCGAGTATCCCCCCCGTCCGCGGAGAGAAACGCCAGGAGAAAGTGTCCGGATGGCCGGAGGACAAGCGAACGCTCTCCAGGCGGTTTGACAAAGAAGACGAACTCCGCTGAGCAGCTTGGGCGGGTGCGCCGGGCCGATAATGTGGTGCACCCAAGCGTTCCCCGGCGAGCGCGTCAAGAACCGAAAGCACTTGTGGCGCCGCTGGGCACCGCCTGGAATACCGTCGAGCAAGGTGGCGCACGCATTCCCCCCGAAGCCAGGCATCCACCTGCACAGTGTTGAGGCGCCATCCCCCACCACCGGTTGTCGCGGCCTGGAAGAAGGCCGTCCACGGCGCCTTCCTCGGCCTCGATCCTCAAGGCGGGCGCGCCCGGCTTGCACCCCGCCAGCCAAGGCCAACGCCTTGAGTGCCACCCCCGTCCGCCTGAGGTCTGCCACACCAAGGCCGCCAGGGGGAGGTCGGCCGGGTGACCACCTCCCATGCCACCTTGCAATCGCCACCGCCACCGCAGCCGCGCCACCCCCAGATGAAGCCCCTCCGGATCTTGTCGATGTGCTTAATCGCCCACGGGGAGAAGGCACAACGCCGTGGGCCGTGGACGTGCACGGCCGAGAGGGTTGCCGGACCAGCGTCGTGCGACCGGCAGCATTCATCATGTGCCCCCTCCAAGCCGAAGACCACTCACCTTGATGCAGTACTTTTCAATTGTTTGATTTGACTTCTTAGGTTTATTATGTCGGGATGATGCCTTCATATGTGTGTTCAAGAATATCAACTTCACATCCTTGCCAACAAGTAGTGAAGCAGCTTGTAAATGAATCAGATCCTGTGAATCGTTTTTGGTACACAGGAGATGTTTTACTATTGGTGGATTTTGTCGAATTCCCAACAGTGTCGTCTCGTGGATGAAGAAAGCTGAGGATTGGGGAAATATGATAGATGTGCTGGATTTCCAGCAGTGTCTTCTCATGGATGAAGAAAGATATGGAGTCGGGGAAATATGAGTCAGGTTTTTGAAGAAAGATGAATATGTTGGATGAAGAAATATGAGGATTGCGGAAATAGGACAGATGCAGAGCATCCTGTGGATTTCGATTCAAGGTTTTGAAGAGACATGAATTTGTTGTACCTTTTGTTTGAAGTTTGAATGGAAGGTGCACCGTTCATATTCACGGTGATGTTGCTTTCCACTTGCACAAGGTCATTCCAATTCACTCTTGGCACACATCGTTGCTACTTGATCGGTGGCGGTACTGATATCGTAGCGTTAGCACGGCAGTCTACATAACTCTACATTAGGCTCTACGTTTTTTTTTTTTTTTACTGAACATTTTAGAGACAGGTCACTACAAAATCAGGGATGTCAGGAGATGATGACAGCAAGGGAGGGCACGCCACTGATGTTGAGAAGCATAAAACTGGTGATAGTAAAAGCATGTAATAATTTGTCAGCTGACTGAATCATGGATCATCACAGATGCAGCCGACCTCCTTAGGGCCCGTTTGGTTCACGGGTGAACCAAAGGAATATCGTAGGATAGGATTGCCGTAGGAAATTTTCCTTTCCTATCCTTTGGCTCGAGCAAGAACAAAAGAAGTTTTCTATAGGAATTCAATCCTATACCTCCATTCCATACGAAAAATAACATTCGGTCAGACTTCATAGAAACTTTCCTACGGGGCGGCGTGCTGCTTCGCGGAGGGAAAGAGCTGGCTTTGCGGGAGAGAGAGCAGAGCGGAGGGAGGGAGACAGCAGAGAAGAAGACGGAGGAAGAAGAGGCGGCTTCAAGCTCCGCCGCCGCCACCGGATCTGCTCGGTGCGGCGGCGACCGCCCCAATCCCGGCGCGGATGCCTCGAGTGGCCGCCACCAGAGCTGCTCGGCGCGCTGCCCCCTCCTGGCCGGAGCGTGCTCGTCGCAGTAAGCACGACATAGATAGAAAGATCAAGGAAACTGGAACCCGGCCGCCTGCCGCCGCTGCAGCTCGTTGTCGCCTGCTCGCGCGCTCGCGAACTCAAGGTCGCCGTCACTCGCTCGCCGGCCGTGCAGGATCTCGAGCTCGTCGTCGCCCGCTCGCTAGCCGTCCGGGATCTCGAGCTCGTCGTCGCCCGCTCGGTAGTCATGTGCGTCGTCGCCCGCTCGCCAACCATGCGGGAAGTCGAGCCTGCGGCACCACCACTGCATCTGTTTCGCTCCGCGTATACTACTACTACTACTTGCCAACGATGCTGATATGAATAAGAACGAGATGTGCTAACCCACATGTAGGTCACACAGCAATAAAGATCGGTGATTGTTAGTTTCCTAACTTTTTCAATTCCTACGAATTTCCTATGCTCATCCAAACAACCACCACTCAAAGTTTCCTATGGTTTTTAATCCTCTGTTTTTCAACTTCAATCCTATCCTATTCCTTTGAAATTCCGATTCCTATGTTTCTCCAATCCTACAATCTAAAGGGGCCCTGAGAATAGATAATTATATTTTACTATTGGAAGATCCGTGCTGCGCGGCGTTGTCAATTTTGCCTCTATTCTTCTGATAACACCAACCATTTTGGATCTGAACTCTATTTTGTGGAATTATTTTCTACTGCATTTTTAACAGATTTTATCAGCAGTACCATGCCTTGTTATTTATCTAATGTACATTTTATTTTCTTGTAAGGGAAACTATGCTTGTGTCGAGATACTTCTCACACCAATGTAGATTTTAATGATGACCATTGGACTTCAGATGCTACTCAAGATATACCTGATGTTTGGAAGACTTCAACTTCCCTACGAAAGTTCCTAGGTTCCATCCATGGCAAAATGTGTTGTGTGCATATTTTACCAATACCGATGTTTGAGAAAGTGCGACAAACAATCAAATTTTACTCGCATTGCTTATGTCGGCAAATGAAAACTGAAGTATGAAACTTATGACTCAGATCTCTTGATTTCTTGGAGGTGACATTATGGTGTTGGGGCCTTTCTTGAATGCAGGAAATGTAAGCTTGGAGAGCAGTGATAGTGTTGCGGCTTTCTACGGATTGCAGTTCAGCAAAGAAAATTTATGCAATTCATAGACATGTTGTGTATATAGGCACTTTGGCACTTGTAACGGCTAGTACTTTTATGTAATCAGCTTTGATTTCATTGCTGTGTACATGTTCGATTTAAAAACTATTTCCTATTCCTGTGTTTCACCTAGGTCTTGCCAAAGGCCATCTGATTTTCTTTCCCTTGTTTTCATTTCCCATAGGATTAGACAAGTGTGTCATCTCAATTATTTACCTATCCTTCTATCCAAAGGGGCCCTTAGTTTTTCAGTCTTTTATTGGATGCAGCAGGCCTGTGCCCCAGTTGTTACCCATTAATTGTAGCTATTTTGACGAAACTGAATTGCCTCATTAGGTGATCTGTATGTTTTTTCCCCCCGGAAAGATGTGGTTTCCCGGCTTTCTAACCGAGTAACCGACTGACTACTTGCTGCTATAAACAAAAACACCATGTGCGTGCGTCATCACAGATGCCATTGAAGCGTAACAGAGTTTGTAACGGGCTTGCATTGCCGAAGGAAGGGGGCTTCTGGTCAGTGAGCTCACTCAGCCACGATTCCCATTCCAGATCACTCAACGGGAACGGGCGCTAGTTGCTGGGCCTCAACTCAGTTCGCTTCTCCCTGCCTGTCCATCTGCCCCCACACTCGTCTCTTCTTCACAAAGTGTGGACACTCGTATAAAAGACGATCAGTTGTCTCTTAAGCTTCAGTTGACATAAACAATTGTTCACCACGTAACACTGATGCTGATGCGCGCCCCGGCCCCAGTCTGATGATGATCCACATCACTGTATGCCGAAGAAAGAAGAAGCCCATCTCTGATCGTTCCGCGGTCTGCTCACTCTGCGTGGAAACTGAAAACCAACTACAAAGTTTCGCCCGTCGTCGCATCGCAACGTTGTCTGATTACCGAATAAATCAATTTACAGAAAATTTGTGATGTTCTGCCGAACCAGCAGTTTCTGCATGCGACATCATCTCGAGACTTGACCTGCCAGGAATAATCTGTCTCCATCACACAGTTCACAGCCTCTGAAGTGCCGGTCTCCATCCGTCCCGCCTGGACTACGGCGAGCGCCAGCGCGACGCGCGGCCGGGGCATCTCGCCGTCGCCGACGACGTTACAGCGACGAAAGATGCCCCGTCGATTCCCACTGTCGACGCGGCGCGGGAACCCATCTCCCTCCCACCGGTCAGTCACACCTGTCTTCCCGTCCCTTTCACGATCGTATCTTACCTTGGATCGATTTCTCCTCTTCAAAATTGCATGGCCCCGAAATCCAAATCGAGGTGGCCTTGTCATGAGGAAAAGGGCAAATCGATCGAGGGCATGAAGCGACCGACCGACGTGCCGAGCAGGGCGATGAACGGTCGCCGTCCTTTCCTCAACTCGCCGTGCCGTTCTTCGTCAGTCGGCTGCAACGATGTGCGACTGGCCGACTGCTAATGACTCCATTCCATGTATGGTCGTTCCTGAAGATAACAGGCATGTACAGTAGCTTCTGATCATGATGCACGACGATCAGAAGAAGCTAATCTGCTAACGTGCAGTGCTGCTACCAGGCATGGCGATGGCTGTATACATACCAACAGACAGATCAGAGATGCAAAACCACAAGAAGAAAAAACCTTCACAAATATGCAGTGATGTGAAGTAGTAGCTCTTAGTTGGGTTCTGAATGCAGTATGTTTGCACGGTTTAGCAAACAGTTCGTTCAAGCACCACCATATGGATCTTATAGTACAAGCCATCATCAAGAAAAAAGAGAGAGAGAAGAACGGCCACCCTGTGATGGATCACAGGCATCACAGGGAACCAGCAGGCAGTACGTATACAGCTTACAATTTTTTTTTTACAGTTAGGTTCTCGGATGCAGCGGCGAGCGTACATCGATCACGCAGGGCGACAGACAGAGAGAGCTAGCTATGGCCGTAGTCGTTCGTAGGCAACAGCAGCAGCAGCAGCAGCAGCAGTGGATCGGCGATCGGCTAGAAGAAGGAGCGCTTGGTGGGCACCCTGCCGACGGCCTTCATGAAGTTGGCGAGCTCCAGCACCTTGGCCAGCTTGAGGCCCCGCTTGGCCTCCGCCGACGCCCGCTTCTCCTCCGCCTTGCGCCGCGCCTTGGCGATGTCGTTCTGCGTCTTCTCCACCGCCTTGGCGCGCTGCTCGTCCAGCTTCCTCTGCGCAAGGAAATCAAAGTCAAAAAACACGCCCCGCACGCATCTTTCTTCTTCTGTTATTAATTAGTAAAGCCAGTGGTACTATCCAAACTGAAAACATGTCAAGCTGTTGTGTTTAGGAGGAATTAACTGTCGAAGAGGAACAGATTGACACGCGATGCAGCTGTTTCAGCCTTTCAGGGTGCTCAGGAACTCAGGATGAACATCGGGCACTCACAATAAATAAAACTTACGAAACCTTACTTAAGCTAGTTTTTCTTTCCTGGTACGTAGAAATTAGTTCCAATAAGAAAATGATGATTTTTTTTTTTTTGAAACAGGCATGAGGC
Organism: Chrysopogon serrulatus; assembly: GCA_015844335.1. Classification (NCBI taxonomy): domain Eukaryota; kingdom Viridiplantae; phylum Streptophyta; class Magnoliopsida; order Poales; family Poaceae; genus Chrysopogon; species Chrysopogon serrulatus. The sequence goes on from JADLZL010003750.1 coordinate 160,040, forward strand.
AAGAGGAAGATTGAACCCACTGTTTTCCTGCAACAGGACTGAATATCTAGAGCTACTCTGAGGACACATATGACACCCTCTGTTTCAGTTTGCCCATCAGAAATCGCAGAGATGGTAGCTAATTTCATCGATAACCAGCTTGAAATTATATTGATTTCTGCAAGACCACAAGCATGATTGGCAATTTAGCACATGTTTTTGTCATGTTTTACTTTTTTTTGGTGGGTTCCCTTTTGTCCTGATGAAAGAACTGTTAACATCTAGCGTGTGTATAGTAGACTTAGATTCGCACAATTTAGGAAGCAAAAAGATCATCGACTGCATATGTTCATCAGAAATTAAGAAACTGCTAACACAGATAGCATCTAGTATTTGGGTTTCCAAACTTTGAAATCAAATCATGGTTTGAGGGAAAAATAAATTAAAGAGAGCAATCAATCAATTGTTTTAATCTAAGTAGTACCTCGATCTTCTTGAGCCATGCGGAGGCCTTCTCCACCTGCTCGGTCTCCCATCCGTTGATGACCACCTCCTCCCTCTTGAAGCGGTTGTTGATCTTGGCGACCTCGGCCGTCTGCCACGCCGACACCTTGGTCTCCACCTCCTCCTTCTTCACCTGGCTGGCCTCCACGTGCGGCGGCTGCTGCTGCTGCGGCGTCGGCGCCGGGCCGGCGGGGCGACCTCCAGCCCGGAGGAGGCGGCGGAGGCCCTGGACCTGGCGGGCGTGGCGATGGGGTGGCTGTCGGGGACGATGGCCAGCGGGTTGGTCTCCTCCAGCTCGTCCTCGCCGATGCTGGTGAGCTGGTCGGCGCCGCCGTCGTAGCTACTACCGCCGCCGGGGCCGGTCTGCATGGTCGCCCCGGCGGCGACCATGGCCGTGAACTCGCGGCTCATCGTCATGAACTGCTCCTCGGACGAGAAGGAGCGGTGGCTGGCGGTGTCCCAGGACCGGGTGCGCGCGGGGGGCGTCGTCGGCACGTCGGGCGTCAGCGGGTGGATGTCGCGGAACGTCGTGACCTCGACATCATGGACGTCGTCGTCGTCGTCGTGGTTGCTCGGCGCCGAGGGCACTGGCGGTGGCGCTGCTGCTGCTACTGCCGGTGGCGGTGGTGGCGGTGCCTGCTGCTCATGCAACATGTGGTGGTGGTGGTCGCCGCCGGGGAGCTAGCTGCCCATGCGTGTGGTGTGGCGCTGGTGCGTGCGTGCGTGCGTGCGTGCCAGTGCCTGTGCCTGTGCTGTGCCCGGCTCGGCTCGGTGCGGACCACGGAGTTTATCGAGGAGGATGGGTGGGCGGATGGGCAAGTCATGGCTCATGGGGTCCGTCCGGCAGCCGGCGGGCTCGCTCGTCGGTCCATTGGCGCGCGCGGGTGACACGTAGCTGTCGGGGGAATCGTCCAACAGGTTTCCTTTCCTTCCGGTTCCGGTGCATGCATATGCACTGCAGTCATCACAGTACAGCGTGGGTGTTTGTGTTCCAGCTGCCTGCTTGCCTGCGTTTGTTCCCGTGCACCTGGAGATTGGGAACTACGGCAAATGGCAGCTTGTTTAATCCCATCCACAGATTGCCCGAATGTTTCTTGATACTGCCAATTTGCAAGTTGCAGACACTTTTTAGGGGCTTGTTCTCTTCCTTGCAATTTGCAAGTTTTTGCACTCTCTCTCCATCACATCAATTTTTACCCGCATATATGGAGCATTAAATGTTAGTAAAAAAAATAACTAATTATACAGTTTTGTTGTAAATCACGAGACGAATCTTTTGAGTCTAGTTGGGCCACGATTGGACAATATTTATCAAATACAAACAAAAGTGCTACAGGAGTTTAAATTCTAACATTTGCAATTCTAACTCCAACCGAACAAGGCCTAGGCCTTGTTCGATTAAGTGAAAAACTTGCATTCTTTGCACTGTAGCGTTTCGTTTGTATTTGATAAATATTGTCCAATCATGGCCCAACTAGGCTCAAAAGATTCATCTCGTGATTTACAACTAAAGCGTATAATTAGTTATTTTTTTACTAACATTTAATGCTCCATACATGCGGGTAGAAATTGATGTGACGGAGAGAGAGATGAGAATATTGCAACTTTCGTTGCAACCGAACAAGGCCTTAACTGTGTGATTCTGGCCCTTGTTCAGTTCCCATGCAAGTTGCAAGATTCTCCACTCTCTCTCCATCACATCAATTTCTACCCGCATACATGGAGCACTAAATGTTAATAAAAAAATAACTAATTATACGGTTTAGTTGTAAATCACGTGACGAATCTTTTAAGCCTAGTTGGTGCACGATTAGACAATATTTATCAAATATAAACAAAAGTGTTAGGAGTTCGAATGCAAGTTATTTGCGAACTGAATAAGACCTAGTACGAGTAGTAGTACGCTGTTAATGAAAAGTTAACTCTTGACAGTGGCGCGTTGCGTTGATGGTCTCCTTTTACTATTAGCTGCCGGATGGAATGGATAAGGTCCTTCCTTCTGTAGGACGATGCATGGACCTTCCTTCTGTAGGACGATGCATGGAAGGGAGAAGAATCTCTCATCGAGAAACTTCTCTTTGTCTTCCTTTTTTCTCCCTCCAGCTTCTTGTCGTGTAGCTAAACGCTGAAGCTTTACAAGCACTACTAGTAGTATAATTACTTACGGCTTGTACAGAGCAGTCAAATTAAGGATACGATGAGCACGATCCAGCACAATTCACAACAGGAAAAGGCTGCTCTTGTCTACCGCAATTTTTTCTTCTAACTTGAAACATTGACAAGTTTGGCAACCATATATAGTTGGAGCCAGACTTAGACCAACCGAAATGCTCAAATACATCAACAACACACACTCTACTGTACTGTGCTATCACGTTTTCCAGCGTGCACGGAGGCTTTGCGATGTGTCGATTAGTTACTACTCCGTAGTGTTGTTGCTTTATCATCTGCATTATTATTATCGCAATGGAAACGGAGCACTAGTAGAGAGAAGAGAAAAGATACAACAGAAAGCCCAATCCACGCACGTCTTTTGAATTGCCCCTTTCGTTATCATAATCTTGTACGTACGTATGGACCAGCAAAAGCGACCAAAGGTCGACGGGATTACTCTAATAATTCACGATTATTTATTTACTATATCATCATGCTAATAAATATAGTATTATTAGCAGTACTAGTCATCGCCCAGAATGGTCATGATGATTTTTTTAGTTTAATTCGCGGGCAAGTATGCTCTGCTCCGCGCGAGGTGGCAGCGGGCGATTGGGATGGATGGATGGATGATGATAGGGCGGGTACAGCCAGCAAGGCCAGGCCCAGGTCGTGGCGGGCCGTCGCTCTCGCTCTTTTCCGCCGGGGATGGGATAAGCAAGCGCCCCGGGGCCCAGGGCCCTCCCTCCTCTGTCCTCTCGTCCCCGTCGAAAATTACTTTTCTTTTGTTTACGTGCGGGCCGGCCAACGCGCGGCGCGCACGCGGCCCCCGCGCGTCGCGAGCGAGGGCACCGTCGCTTTCTCCTCCCTCCTCCATCCCTCGTCGCGGACGGACGTGCGCGAGCGCCCGGGACGCGACGCGACGTCCCTGTCGTGCGCGACCGCGCCGAGGGGGTTTTGCCGTTTGCCCGGTTGCCTGCCCCCGCCCTCTCAGCCTAGCGGCCGGCGGGGGCGGGGGCACGTGTGCGCGGGCGCGCGGACCGCCGGGTCGCTTGTGCGCGACGGGCGCGGGACGTGTACACCTACACGGCGTGTGACGCGACGGCGACGCGGGGCGGCGTGGGCCACCGGCTGTCGCGCTCGCTCGCCCGCTCGTTTGTGCGCTGCGCCGAGTCAGTCGCCGCGCGGGCTGACGCAGCACGGACGGACGGAGTGCAGTGCCTGGTGGCGAGAGGGCAGAGCGGGCTAAAATATTGTGCTTGTGCGTGCGACATTCCTGCTGCGCGAGGACGTCGGTCGATGCGATTGGCACGCTAGCTCTGCTTGCATTGGTCGTCTTTGGCTTTGGGTACATATACTATACAATACAATACAATACAAAAGATAAAACAAATGGGTTGATTTCGCCAGAGATGTTGCAGTCAGAGAGAGCGACATTGGATCGCTCGGGTGCTGCCATGTATGCATGCTGTCTCTGTTATTAATTAGCTGGTAACAGCTTAGCAGAATAGCAGACGTAATTAAAGCACCACACCAAGAGCTAGACGTTTTTGTATCTTTCTGTAACTATACTATAAGCTTGAGGGTTTACTGGTGCCGGTAGGTTAGCTCTCGGTTTCAAGCTTGGTTCGCACACAGCGTTCGTTCCCGTCATCCGTGTCACGGTATGTCATGAATATGAATAGATAGGGCCGGACCAAAAAAAAAAAAAACGTCGAATGTACTCACCCGGTGGCTCGCTCCGAAAAATAATAACCCAATCCAAAAATTGTACCTGTTTTTCAAGTTTCATCCACCCAAAACTAAAAGTACCTAATTAGTAATTCTGAAATTTGACCCTTCACCCCGCCCTGGTCATGACGAATGGAGAGGCTCTAGCCAAACGAATCGAAACCTTTGTGCAAAGCAAAATGATTCAACCATTTATTAAAGAAGTCCAGGTGTCCGACTCAATACAAGTGCTCATAGAGGTTGCACGACGTGTGCGCACATAAGTAAAATGATTTTTTTAAAAAAAAAATGATTCCGCCACACACATATAGATTGAACCACGAATAATCATGTCAATGTCTTGCTTGGAGATGGAGCCTTGGAGCTTTGCTAGCTACTATCTTTACCACCTAACCAATCATTGTACCGGCTCGACGTCTAAATACACGCTTATTTTTCTCCTATTATTTTTTTTTTCTAGAGGCTGTGGAACGCATGTTGAGGGATTGTTCCCTTGAGATTGGTGGGTGACTCATGACATGATGATGGCGGCCGACGGATTAGGGAACACCACTAAGAGGAGAAACTGCAAAATAAAAGGGATAAAAAAAGGCACAGTGATGGCGAGAATTAATGAAGAAGTGCGCTCGGATGACAAATCATGATCCGCGGTAGTGCTAAGCCCGCTAGTAGTAGTAGGCCATCGTCGACGATCTCTTTGCCTAAGCTTTTCTCCTTTCCGGATTTCATAAACAAAGGAGGCTTTACCTACCAAAAGCATGGTTAGTTAAGCGCCGCACGATGGCCGGAAATGAGTGGCCGGACATGCATGCATGCAGATGCAGCGGAGGCGGGCGGAACGGCCGGGAACCCTAGCGGCACAGCTAGCTAGCTAGCCATAGAAAAAGAAAAGGGGTCTCTGTCTCTGCTACTGTTGCCATGCATCCATTTCTGCAGATGGTTCACACATCCATTTCTGCAGATCGTTCACACATGCTAGTACCACTGTACCAACTTCCAAGCATCATCGACCAATCTGTGCCTGTGGCTCTGTAGAATTGCAACGGCTGTTAAAATCTGTTCTAAAATCAAATCGCAGGGCTGTAGATAAGTCGTAATTATAGGGGTCATATAATAGATAAAATTGTATCGTTTATAAAAATTATTGAGATACAACTCTAGTACCACTATATTAAGAAGAAGAGTTTAAATAAACATACGGCGCACTCTAACGAGCGTCAAAAGAGATCAACCTAACACAACTGTAGGTAGAATATCCTAACAAAGGATATATTTGTTTCGATATCACATAAAAGAAAACAATTACATCAATACAGTGATGCGACCTAAGAGGTAACCTGCTTGCGTCTTCATGGCGGCTTAGACGAGCTCTTTCTAATGGTCGGGAAGAGTGCGTCCAGCTCTTCGGTGTTGGACGCAATCATATTGCCGTCGAAGAGTTTATCAAATGCCTCTAATTTTGATGAGGATGGCGCTAATAGATCGTTGGTGTAACCCATACACTATATGATCAGTATCTAATCTCGCTGGGAAGGAGATACTCAAAAGACTCTAGTACGGATCATGGAACCGGACACCTTAGTTAATTAAGATCGTCTTCACGTAAAAAATAGTATTTATGGCAAAATCGAAGATATTAACACTGTAGTAGTAGTTGGGACCTTAGTTAATTAAGTGAAGACGTAAAAAATAGTATGTATGGCAAAATCGAAGATATTAACAAATAACAACTGTAGTAGTAGTTGGTATGGACGACGACGAAAGTTATCATCATGGGGATCGAGGGAGAGGCGTCCCCTCCGGCTCCGGCTACGGATGGGTGCCGTGCCGGTGCCCGGTGCCCCCGTCGGCGGGACACAGATAAGTACGTCATCCCACAAGCGCTTTAACTGCGGATGGTGAAAACGTCCCATCAGCAATCAGTAACCTCGATGCTGACAGGCATACTACACTGCTGTAGTACTGTACAATGTACCTCGCCATCATCATGACGGCCATGATGCATGGCTGTGGTTACTGGTTAGTCGGTGCCCGGCCGCTGTTTCGTTGCCGATCGATTTGCTGCCACGCGCACCGTTGCCTGGACCGGACGGCTGCCCGCGCCAAAAAAAAAAAAAAAAGATTCTTTGTCCCTTGCATAGTGTGCATTCGTCTCTCGTATCACTGCCTACTCTTGTCTCTTGCTAGAGCCCAGAGATCCATCAGACATTCAGACACGTTGTTCGGTCTACAAACGGAATTTAATAGAATCCGTATTCATTAATTCCAATACTGGATTAATTGGCCGTAAGCGTCTACACATACACACGTCTTTACTTTGTTCTCGAAAAAAAGTAGTGCATCTTTTTTTTTTTTCTCTCGAACGCCGGAGACCTGCGCTTCTTTTTTTTTTTTATTAAAGTAGAAAATATTTTAGATTACACGTCGTGAGCTAAGTGCCGGTTTGGTATAGCTCTTTGGAGTATGTTTTTGGACTTCAGCTTGAGAAGTGGCTCGGCGGGGTGGAGATGAAACTGTTTAGATAAAATGTTTGATAGATAAAATGTTTGATAAAACATCCTTCTCGTGATACATAAAAAGAGAAAATGTTTATTATACCCTTTTTTATACACATTTCCTATCCTACAGGTGCCTGAAAGTGAAGTGAACTAGCCAGGGAAATAGATTTGTATCCTAAGAATGAGGATGAGTACGCTCGTTGGATTTAGATTAGTTGATTGATGTTTGTCGCCTGAAAAGAAAGCAAAAAATCAGGCGCCTGTGATTTAGCAACACCGCCCCCCCCAAATGTCTTATTTTCATTCCTCACATGTGTTGGATGCTTCAACATGGACACTGTGTCACAAATTCTCAATAGGTGTTTATGATTGCTTCATGGGACCATCTCCATTTTTTTTTTTTTTTCTATGCTCAGGGCCACAACTGTGGTGGAAAGCTTTCGAGAAGGACTGGATATGGGCCTACTACTAATTTATTACTTCCATCACAAATTCACAGTATAGATGGGTTTAATGGATTAGATTTTTTGCGTATTTGATCCTCGAGTTTGCATGGATTCCTCCTAATCCTGTGTGGAAACTTAAAAAGGACCCAAAGTGAAGTCCATGAGGCCCTTGCAAAGCTGGGCTAAGAAAACTCAACTCGAGACAAATTCAAGCTGGGCTGTAACTGGGACTCTCCCTGCTAATATGGTGGGCTCGGCTCAAGTGTTTAAACAATAGCATTTTTTTTAACTAAAACAATAGCATTTTTCGATCTAAAGTCTATCACTAGAAAACAAGGCGCGGCTTTTGCCGCACCCTTCTTTGAGCACCTGGCCATATGACCCACAAGCGATAACTCTTGAGCAATTTTTTTGTAATGTATACTATATATATAAGAACTCAGTGCATAGAAGTTATTTTCTTAGTTTACATCAGAAAAGGGCAGTTTCAGCAAGCAACGAAATAGTTGAAGATCCAGTTGTCTTTTGTAGGCACTTGACTGAGAATGGGTAACCAATATATCAACAGAAGGTTTCACTTCTGCCTGCGCGCGTGCTGCTGTTATAGATTATTACATCTCGTGTAGAAAAGGCAGGGTTCATTTCACACAGGCAGCAGCTCAGCAGTCGCAATGAAGTACCTATGATCCATTTACTGAAGATGATATATCTAAGTACTTGCGTTAATGAAGCAATTTCAAAGCTTTATGGCAACTGTGAATTTTTTATATGCCCTTTAATACTGAGTCCGAATGAATTAATTTGGAGGATCCCTTTTTATTTGGTTTGCTGAAGTCATACTACTAATATGAATCGACATGATAAAGAATATTGTATATGTAGGTACTGTCATCAACACTCTATTTGCAGGAAAAAATTCTTAGATTGAAAATAAGCACGTTTTGGCTAAGCTTGTACTCCAATATGCAAATCTAAATCGGAAGTGAAGTGAAAATGGTTTTAGCTGCAAGAATGGTTTTAGCTGCAAGAATAATACAAAATATGATAAGTTATGTAAAGGTTTTTTTTTAGAGTGCCTATTTGTTCAACCTTCTATTTTCAGTGCAACAGTCACAAAGGAGGTCCTGCTCAACTTTAGTGAAGAACTGAAGATATCCCTGGGTGTATAATCTAGAAATCACTGGTACTATTAAGGAGAAAATTCCCTGTATAGCCCTGCAAATTTCAGCATTTCTTGTATGACGCAATCGCAGTGTCCGAATTTCTTTCCCTATATGATTATGTGGTTCAAATGCTTATATGTAAGCATAATATAATTTATTTATATTGTAATCCAACAGCTATCTCGTAGCTGTAACATATAGTGGACTTGTGTCATCGTCATCACTTGTGTGTTAATACAAAAATTTATCCTTGAAGCAATCAATTGGAAAGAGCTAATTTGGTTTTAGACAAATTTTACTCAAGCCTGAAACTTCAGTTAGATACAAACCTAGAATATCCAGGTGATCAAAACCTGATTTAGTATAATATTGGAAGTTAATCAACAATGGAGTAAGTAGCTTGTGGAGATGCTAGTCCCAATAACATGATTGCTGTTTTAAGTGGCCTCGAGAAGAACAGTGACAGCATATTTGATTTATTAGAGCAGAAGTTTATATGGTAAGCAGTATAATGATCTCAATATTTATAGTAAATGATTGAGATAGCTCTTGAGCGCTATTTACATCTTCCAAGTGGTATGCCCCATTTGTTTAGCAGATCACACTGTATCTAAGTACGTACGCTTTTCCACCCTATTAAGTGTAATGCTCAGTTAAAGAGAGGAACTCTGTAAAGTGGCATACAACTGTACTGGGTAGTAATGAAGTTAAGTTGTCATATTAATCATAATAGTTCAGGATAGTCTATTTAGTGGAATTAGCACACTGTCATCAGATTAAACAATGCAAGAATGATACTGATCCTTTTGCCATGGAAATATTTGGGATTCAGCCTGAATAACATTTGATAGTAACAATTTTACCTTTCTTAACATGAATTACATGTGGCCTTCCTCAACATGAATTGCCGCTGCTCATTGGATGCTTGCAAAGCCATTCTTCAGGTTTGCTATTGCCCTCTTTTCCTGCAAAAATGAAACCAAAGTACAGGGACTATAATCAACAACCTTGGATTGCACAGAGTAGTTGCTGGATGGAGATGACGACTTCCAGCGAGAGACACAACCAAGGGACTGCTGGGTGGGGGCTCCTCAGTGAACTCTGGCATAGCAATGAGCTCAAGCTCCAACACCACAGTTTCCTTGAGCTAAAACATCAGGGGCACATGGAAGGTGTGTAGTTACTAGTTAGCCTATGTCAATGATCTAGTGAAAGCATTACAATTTGACGTTGGACCTCCAGAATAAGAATCTGTAGTAAGTATTGTTACTTTTTTTCAACAAAATTATGAAACAAGGATCCTGAGGCATTTCTTCGAACGGCTGGGAGGCAAAAGGCAGGCTAGGAAGGGAACTGTGAAAGGACAAGGAGACGGACACCAGCAGCACTGGAGAGAGGATAGAGGGAGCAAGCATGGGACGGACCTGGAGCTGGAATTGGAGCTCTCATTGTCGATGCATCAGATTCAGTGCAAGTACCATGGAGCTTGCTGCTTCCGGAGCTCTCCTCCAGTCGTTGCCTGCTGGCTGTTGGTGTGCGTGAAGAGTCTTATGCTGAGGATAACGAGAGCTGCCGCCAGAGCTTGCAGCTACTGTCCAAGGCTGACCACGCCGGCGGTGGCCTCGAGCGTCAAGCGAACTGATTGAGGGGCCTCGGGGTGGTTCGCGCGCACACCAGAGAGGCTCGCGCCACCGTGGCGCAGCTTGTCAGCGGCTCCCCGCGCTGCCGCCCGTCCGCGTGGACCCCGTCGCTACGCCGCGGCCTGTGCGCAGCCCGGCGGACCCGCGCCGTCGGACATCCGTGCGGCCCGTGCTTGGTCGCGTCACAGCACTCGGACCTCCGGCGGCGTGTGGCAGAGCAGAACGACCCGGTGGCGCGGCAAGGCTCTGGCGTCGTCGAGCATCGGGCGGGAGCAGGGACAACGGAGGTGGCACCGCAGGTGGAGGCGGCGGCCGCGGCGCATGAGTATGAGCGGCGCAACAGCCCGAGGCGGAGTGGGGCGAGTCGAGTGCGTTCGGGAGCATTCGTGATGCCCGTTTGTGTGGCTTAACGGGCAGGAGACCCGCGAAAACCACGATCGGACGGTCGAAATCGCTTGTTTGCTGGATCGGACGGTAAGCGGGCTAACGGGCGACGTGGCCCAATCCATCGTCGAGCTTTTGGAAGCAGGATTCCTATGTAAAAGATGATGAGTATAAAAAAAAACATTCTTGGCCAGTTTAGACGGGCAAGTTGAGCTTTCATGTGATGATGAAATGTCTGTGTGCTTTATTCTTATCTATAACTCCTATAATCCTAAATCCAACTAGTTTATTCCTCAGCCTCCTGATTGGTTGAGAGCTCTAAGATGACGTCATCGTCATTCCGAGGAGGGTCACGCGCGGCGCAAAGCACGATAGGCGACGCTCCATCTGCCCGAGGCTCCCTCTTCCCCTCGTGCGGCCGCATCGCCGACTCCCCCCGCTCCCACTCCCCTCTAGCCGACTTTCCTGCTCCCTCACCCCTCACGCCGCACACCCCCGCTCCCCCCCCGTGCGCCTCTCTAACCCTCCCTCACCGCCCAACCCTCCGCACAACCGCACCCACCCCGCCGCAACCCACACGGCGCTCTCGCTCCCCCGAGGTAATCGAAGAAGGCCACCACCACCTCCGCACCACTTCGCCAGTTCGCCTCGAGAAGGTTCGACTAGGGTTTGGTCTCGGGGACTTTGCAGGCGATCGCAATGGAGGGCGGCGGCGCGGAACAAGCACCCGAGGCGGCGGCTGAGGTGAAAAATCCGAGGTGCTTCATGGACGTCACCATCGGCGGCGAGATGGAGGGGAGGATCATTATAGAGCTCTACGCGTCCGTGGTGCCGCGGACGGCGGAGAACTTCCGCGCGCTCTGCACCGGGGAGAAGGGCATCGGCGCCACGAGCGGCAAGCCACTGCACTTCAAGGTTCGTACGGATCGATTGGATCGTCGCGAGGGCTTTACCTCTGCTCTGCGCCCTTGCGTGATTTGTGTCCGTTTATGCTATTGTCTTGTGGTTTGTATTTCTAATAATAAATCTAATTTTTGGTGATTTTGCGTTTCTCGATTTGGAAATACCAAGCGTTATCAATGTGTGCCTGCTCATCTGCTTGCCTCTCAGCCGCCCCCCAGAGCCACAGGCTGGTCGCCCCCGCGTCCACGGCAGGTGGCCGCTCACCGCGCCTCCCAGCCGGCTCATCTGGTCATTGTTTGTTAATTTTAGATTACCAACTTTGTTTCTTATATTAATTTAACTGAGAGTATGGGTAGAGATAAGAGCAGTCTTCATTAATGTTGCAGCCTGGATGATTATTGCTTATGCAGTTGCACAAGTCAAGAAAGCTTTGTAGGTTGATTCTCTTATCATGATGATTGGTCTTACTTCATTCTGCCCAATTCTTGATTTGTCTTTATCTCCTTACAGGTCACTCGCTACCTACGTGGCGAAAAATATGTATTTTGGGGTGGAAGAGAGGATTATCAAACTCTTGTGAATATTGATATGAAGACAATATTTCACCATCTTGTGAATATTTGTTTATGGCTACTACCTGTCCATGACTTTGATAGTGCATTGTCTTTACTATGTCAATTTTAATAGCAGTTCTCGAATGAATTAAAAAAAATCTACTGCAGGATGATGTTGTTTCATTTGCTCTTAGTGTTTGCCTTTGTTAATTACCAGCTAGAACGAAAATACAATGTATATTTCAGTTTTAAGTTCTTAGTGCTAGATAGGAACTGAGTACTGATGCATTTTGGGTTCCTGAGAACACCTTCCAACTACATTACCACTTGGTTGTGTTTGTTTTGCAAACACAAATGCCTAAGTTGACTAAAAGCATTAGATCTTCTCTCACATCGCAGTTCACTGAACATCCTGCTCCTATGTGATCTGCTGTACAAATACTGCAGAAATCTATATCACCAGCTGAAGTTCTTGTCGGTTGCCTTATGCTAATTGAACTCTTGTGAATTCCATCCACTTTTTCAGATAGCAAGCGCTTCATTTGAAATATTTCCCAGGCCATCTGGGTTGGAGGTGCTATCCAACATGAACTTCCTACCGTACCTCCAGAAAATGGGTGAGTACAGTTGCCTTCCTATTTGCAGAAGGCTACTGTATTTAACATAAATACTCCTTATACGCCTCAAAATATTATGTATACGGAATATATTGGAATGTCAAATTGTCAATACTCAGTATCAGTTTCCTCATGTATACATGACATATATATGAGAAACTAAAAATATTTAATGCTATATCCCTATGTCCCTGCTGCTTGAATCAATCTGTGTCCATAGATACGCTATTTTCATTAAATCCACTATTTTCGACTCTAAATATTTTTGGGAAGGTGCTTCATTATATTTTTCTATCCTTTTTTTTCCTTTCCCTTTAGAAACAGGAGAACCATCAGTTTCCTGTCTTTTTTCCATGGTTCAATTTTCTTTTACTCCTGGAACTAACCCATTTCTTGACATCTTCGCAGCTCAGCGGCATGCCAGTCGTGCTGCCTGGTCTGCTAGGTCTGCATACAGTAAGTTTTTTTTATCTTATCCAATTTTTTTTTACTACTTATCTGATGATAAGAGGTCATACATGTTTATTTCAGCCAACCTAGAGGTACCATAGTTGTTGATTTTTCTATTTTACTACTTTTAGAACTAATATTTGGAGTGTAATATAGCTACTGAATTAAGCTACTTTTACAATAGAAGTGCTACACACATTTAGTGCTATCCTGGTTATGCTACTTTTTATAGCTTTTTGCACACATCAGTTGCCTCCTTATAGTCAGAGACCTGGTTATAAAATTTGTTTTAATATTATTGACGATAATTGCATTAATAGGTGGATGGGCAGGAAAATCTCGTAGAGTCATTTTATTTCTTTCTAATGCCAGTCACACATTTTGGTCGGTTGGACCATGATAATTTCTAAATGAACTAACAAATTATATTGGTAATTTCAATTCCTCCAAAATTTTTTTTGGGAGGTCAGTTTAGAGTAAACAACTTTTCGAAACAAATCGTCTTTAGCATTAGAGTACCATGTACTTAACCATAACCAGTTCATTTAGTTATTTTGCAGGTGACTGAATATTTTGGAAACCCGGCAGCACCACAGTCTAATAAAATCTATCTAGCCTATTTTTCAATAGCGGTTAAACTATTAAGATCCATTTTTATAGTGCCTATAAGGTTATACATTTTTGGTCTGTTGGATCCTGATAATTTGATTTATTTAATCTAATGATCATGATAAGTTTATGAGCACAATTGCTTTCCTTAGTTACTGTGTGCCATGTGCCATTTTCTTGGTTTGCCGATGCCATTTATTACTGTGTTCCAACAGGAAAATATTTCTTAGATAAACTATGTTCTTGGTCATGGCACGCTGCTGCAGTGCGGGCTTGGTTCGGTCATACTCATACATACTGTGAAGCTGAAGTTGCAGGTTCAGTTTATAACCTTCAAATCTGCACCCATCCGAAACCTTCAAATCAAAATTATTTTGCGTGTGTCCTCTTCTGTATATAGATAGATTCTATGGCTAAATGGAGCTCCTATGTTAGATTCATGCATAGACAGCGTATATGATATTGTCTAGGCGAATGTTACACGCCTCTCTAATCATTTCAGCATCTCATACATCCACTTTGGAGGATTGTGTTGTGCTTCATTTTTTATCTAATGTAGGTTGTTGCTAAGTTTGAGAAAAATAAATTTAATTTCCAGAGCACCGTTTCATGATTCATTGCTCGATGCAAATATACTTATTGCAGATAAGAGAAATTGCATCTTTTGTTTCATGGTTTCATATCATTAGGTAAAAATCTATTGTACACTGTTATTTCCTTTTATCAGTCAGTATTAAACTTATGAATTAAACTACCATGGGCCATTTTACAACAAAGATGAACTGCTTCTTTACATTGCTGTGAGAGGATCTAATTTTATCATGTCCCAACCTGGACTTATTTAGGCCTGCCACCTACTGTTGAACTTACCCAGCATTTAAAAAATTCTACATGATTCTTTCATGTGCTATCTCTGTCCTAAAGTTCAATTATTGCAGGGATCTATAACTCAAATAAGTATTGCAAGAAATTTAGAAAAGCAATTCAAAACTATTTTCATATTTACTCAATAATTTGACAGCATCTCACATGCAAAAAAGAAAGATCGATTTAAACTAGAAAGAACCAAGTGATCCAGAAGTCAAACGGCAGAAGATACAGTTAATATTACTTCAAAACTATTTGAATAATTATATATTTACTTTCAACTTCAATATCTAACATTTTTTAATCTCTCTATTCATGTAGATGATGTCGACATCAACAAACCAAATGAAGGCAACCAATGATGTACTGAGCTTTCTCCAAGAAATACCTTGCTAGATTTCTTCAACAATCAAAACATGCAGCCTAGAGTTGAGAATTCAGTTCCACTTCAGACGTTCAATTTGTCTTTTGTTTGTATTAACTTCTTATATTGCTACTGGATCACCAATGTTCAGCAACAAAACAAATCCAGTTTTGAGTTTAGGAACTGAAGCTATTTCAGTTCGGAGAAAGTTCATCAACTTTAGTCTTTTAGTTCTACAAATTTGAATTTCGTTTAAATAATCTATTACAAACTTATACATTGGTACTGAATCACCAATGATCAGCAGCAAAACAGCTCCACTTTTCAGTACAGTGAGTTCAGTGAAAGCTCATCAGGTTTATTCTTTTACTTCTTCATATCTCAACTTAAATTTCAAATAATCTCTACCATATTTTGTCCATTATAAACTCTTTCAATTTCCACTGCATACCCGCAGCAACGCGCGGGGCATCCTTCTAGTATAATAACAACAAAACAGCAGCAGTGCATGCTTTATTAGTAGACCATGCGTTCTAACAATCATGAATTACAACAGGCTAGTGAACCAAAGGCAAACAATGTCACGATTACACAACTTTCTTGTCTTGAGCTAATCCTAATTAACCTGCTGTATCATCACCAGTCTAGACTCGATCTAGAGATCGCAGATGAAGTCCTCGTCTTCCAAGATACCAGGACCATGCTCCACGAGGGCCTCCAAGATGGCGTACTCCATCGGCGGACACGCCAGTCCGCACATATGGTCGTCGTCGTCGTCGTCGTCGTCTTCGTCTTCAGTGAGTGGCCGTGGGCTTGGCATGCTGCTACAACCACCGGACGTTGAAGAGCCCATCAACTCTTCAAGGCCGAACTCGATCTCCTCCTCCTCGTCTGCCGGCACAGCTTTCTGTTCTGACATCTGGACGCATGAGACGGCGGCGGCGGCGTCTATCGGTTGAGCAACGCATGGCGGCGACACCGCACCAGCAAGCGACGACGAAGAACCGCCGAACAGCTCCTCGAAGCTAATTTCCGTCACGTCGTCTTCGTCTTCCGTCTGAGGAGCACATGGAGGAACATGGTCTTCTTGGAGATCCTCCGTCTGAGGAGCGCATGGAGGAACCGGCTGGTCTTCTTGGGGAAGGTGGTCTAGGGCCATCTCGTCGTGACCCGTCGCCAACGACTCCCAAATTCGCGTAAGCTCGTCCCTGGCGTCGTCGTCTTGGATCCTCGGTTGGCCTTCATCGGGCATCTGATTCTGATCTGTCTTCCGTGTGCATTGGTCCGCCGACGCCGACGCAGACGCAGACTCGCCGCTTCTCAATCTCAACATGTGCTCTGTTTCTTGGCACGCCGGCGCCGCCGCGTAGTACTCTGTCGCTGCCATGCCCTCGCGCAGCAGGTTGTCCACCACAAACATGTCCTCCTCGTGCGTTCGCTTGCACGGCCGCTGCAACTGTTGGACGACGGGCTGTTCCTGTTCGACGACGTCCGCCTTCCTCTTCCGCGACGACGACATGTCCGATCCATGGCATCGTGGCGACCGATACACTTTGCACAGGACCATGGCGCCGCCGCCGCCGCCGTGGTGGTCTTCCTCGATGGCGTACTCGGTCATCAGCCATCCGGGCTTGACGACCGACCCCGACGGCGCCACCTCGTGGTACGACAGCTTCTGCAAGTACCCGCCGGCGGTTCCGGGCACCGTCTTCTTCTTACCCTCCGTGTTCCACGTCCCTTTCTTCTTGCCGTCGGCGCCGTAGACGGTTCGCGCCCGGTTCCGGAGCCGAGATCCGCTGCGCGTCTTCGACTTGCCGCCGCTGCAGGCGTAGCGCGCAGGGCTGAAGAAGAACCAGACTCCCTTGTCGCCGGTGACACTGCCACGCGCGGGCGCGTGCTTGCGCACGAGGTCGTAGGGGTGGTCGGAGGTCACGTCGGCGTCGTGGATACAGCCGCCGCCACCGCCGACGTCGTTGCCGGCGATCTTGGGGCGGAGGTAGGCGTCGATGAGCCTCTGCTCGCTAGGGCTGAACTCGTAGTATTTCTCGAGGCCGTCCATGTCGATTGGAGCGAGGGATTGGTGGTGGACACGTACGGAGGTCTCTCGATGGGATCTGATCGAGTGCTGCGGCGTGGCGCTCGATCTCCGGCGAGGATCGGAGGAGTTTGGGCGGGGAAGCGTAACTACGGATGTGCAATGGGTGGCTTTTTATTGGATGGATCGGCAGCCTGCCTATGCCTAGTAGGAGACGGTAGGAGCATCCTCCTCCTCCTGATTCGTTGGACGAGATGCGCGTGACAGGCACGCAGGTAGGTACACACGCCTGGAACTCAGATCGGATTCAATATCAAAACGGTGCAAACGTGCGTGGGCGAAGCAAGAACAGCAAGATATCTAAACCCAACAGAAATTAAATATTGATCCAATAATAAACGACATCCAGCAGGAGCTCGCCGGAGTAGCCGGAGGAGGGAGTGCTCACCACAGGAGCTCACCAAAGGTTGACGACGGCGGTGTACTATGGCAAACTTCAGTGAAGAGTTGGAGGTTGAAGATAAGGGTATAAATGATATTTTCTCAACCTTCTCTCTTTTGGAATCCGAGAAATGAATGAAATAATAGGCGCGCCGTGTTACGTCAAACAGCCACGCATTGGTGTTTGCTAGCCAAGTACACTTTTTTCAGTGCCCTACAGCAAATTTTACCTAAATTAAAACAACATTTCAACCATTTGGACACATTTCTCTACATGTGCTTCATCCACTTGGCTCTCTGTTTCTGAAACCACCAAGAAACGTTACCTTGCGTTGGTTTTGGCCTTAGCTGGTTATAATGTCGTGTGATTATTCCTTCAGTACAGCTACATGCATCCCTGTCAGTTTTAGTGTCACGAACTGTCGGTACTAGAACTGGTGGTCCTAGTGCCAACTAGTAAATTTATGGTGTGTGCTCCCAACTTCGGAAGGTGTGCAAGATGGACACAAGGATTTATACTGGTTCGGGCAAGAGAAGACCCTACGTCCAGTGGGGAGAGGATGACTTGTATTATCTTGCATCTAGGTGCTTGTAGGTAGGGGTGTACAAGCGGTTGAGAGAGGGCACTGAACCCAAGTCTCGTGGTTGATTGAGTGGAATGCCAATATCATGCTAGTGAGAGCCTGCCCGCTAAGGGCCCCCGTCCTCCCCTTTTATAGCCGTAAGGGAAGGATGGGGTTTACAAAGGGTGGTTGTGCACGTGAAGGGGTCGTGAGCGTCTTCCTCCCCTGATCCGAGGCCTCGGAGCCGGCAGCCTTCTTTGTGCTGAGGCCCCGGAGTGGGTGGCGGCACTGTTGAGTATGGCTGCACGTTGGTCATGGGCGCAGCTTTGGGGCGTTACCTCCCGGCCCCCCGGCGGTGGAGAAGACATCTGTCCCCGTGTGGGTTGGCGGAGTGGCGATGGAGGGCGCGGCCCCGAGCCCCGTAGCTTCTTTGTAGCTTTGACTCGCCTTGAGTCCGAGGCTCGGAGGGCCTCGGAGCCGGCTGCCGTATGTGGAGTAGTTGGCACAGGGGAGGATGGTCATCGGGGCGGTCGCCGCCCATCCCGGGCTCAGAAAACCCGGAAGGGACTGTTGTTTGACCGGTGTCCCGCCTGACCTGACCCCCGTACGGAAGATGACACCGGATGACGGCCCTTGGTGTGGCAGCCGGCGCCCCGAGGCTTCGGTGATTTAACCTGTCACGTAAAAGTAGGCAAAAAAATGCAAAGGTCCACGTGGTGGGTATGGCCATCACCGTGGAGGATGACGAAACCCTGAGCGCGGCGTGAACAGTGATGGGACGGCCTCCTTATCCTGCTAAGGGATTGCGTCACTCTGACAAGAACTGTAGAGAGGGAGGCGGTGGATATACGTCCAGTCAGAGGCTTGGTTTGACCAGGGAGCGTGGAGCGTCACGTCCGAGGCCTAGGCGCAAAGGCTCGGGCGAGTCGGAAGGCGGGGGCTTGTCCGAGGCCTCAGCGGGGAGGGCTCGGGCGAGGCGGGGAGCTAGCGCCCGTCCGAGGCTCTCGGCGAGGAGAGTTCGGACGAGGCGGAAGGCCTGCGCCCGTCCGAGGGCTTCGGTCGAGGAGGGCTCGGACGAGGCGGAAAGGAGCTTGCTGGGCCTTGATGGGTCGCGTTTTGTTGTTGTGAGGCCTAGTTTTGCGTTTGTTGGGCCCGGTTTATGTGACTTGTCTGGGGGGGGCCTTATTTTTGGTACCCGACACGAACAATATATGTTTTGCGAGAAGCTTGCTAATGAATGCAACCCTTGTTAAGTTGTTCTGATAACATCATTCTGTTCCACTTGACCTAAACCAAAGTGCATGTGTGCCGACGTACACGTGCCAATGGCAGGGTGGAAAGCTGCAAATTTTGAGAAATCTCGTGATGGGGAACCAGCAGGAGAGGCTCAGATTCAGGTTTAGTCACATTACTTATTTTATCCCTGGTGCCCCGTGTGACCTGTCCGTTGGACGTGTTTGCCCCTGCATGCGCTTCAAATTCCACTAATCGCGCGGCCGCCCAGCATTTAAGCGCCGCCTCGTTTCCTTCGCAAAAACCAGTAAACCAGTAAAACCTAGGTATTTCCTTCGCAAAAACCAGTAAACCAGTAAAACCCAGGTATTGAACCCACAAGCTCACGACTGAGGACACCCGCCTCAATGCACTAGCCATCTAGGCCGGAGATGTTTCTTGTAAAAGATGCACATGCAACTGTATTTATTAGGGGCATAGGTAGAAAACTAACCCATAATTAATTACTCTTTGGTTACCATAATCATGTCCTAAACGTCAGGTTTTTTGAATATGGAGGGAGTACCTTATTAAGGGCTAAAGGACGCGTTCTGCCGATGTTCGCCAGCACGACAGCGACGCCATGTTGGGAGCGAGTGAACAACTCAAGTTGTGGCTGCGCTGAGAAGGCACGAATTCTCCCGCAGTTAGAGATCTTAATATTTGGTACTAAGAGCTAGAGCCTACCAAGTAATCATGGTGCTAGCTATGACTGGCGCTGGAGCTGCTCTAACAAGTGCGATCCGGTTAGATTGTTCCTCAAAATGCTGCCGTCGTTCTAAATGTACATGGTTGTTGCTCGTGGTGCCCACGCTCTGAAAGCAGCCAAGAGAGAGTCGGCAATGCATTCGCATCAAGCGCTTACAGGATTTTTTTATCTGTTATTATTACTACTTGTTGTATATATAACACACAAGAGCAGATGCTCCGCCTATCCTTTTTGAGCAATTAGTAGGCATAATAATGTCCCGATCATGTGGGTTCTGAGCCATGACATATCTGTTTGTTTAAGGCAGTGCGCGATCACATATTATATTAAGTACTACGGTGGAGGAAATCCTGAAAATGAAAGGAAAGGAACAGTACAAAGTGATTATGCTACTATTGCTGTGGTGGTGTGTGAGAATAAATGGAGGGAAGAGAGAAGGAGAAGAATTAAATGCTGCGGAGATTGCATACATGTCAGCAGCCCAAGCTGCCTGAATCCAGCAAAATGAGAAGGCGGGTGTGTTGTCGGATTGCCGTCAGACATCTTGATGGCACAAGCCTGACACTGGTGACCTGAAACTGTATACTGATTGCGCCTTTGATTGCAACAAGAGGAATGGGAGTTGGGGCTTTGTCATCCGAGATGATCAAGGGAGGGTGCTGGCCTCAGCCCTCAGAGGCTGGACGCGAGGACTATCTCCTGGAAACTTTCCATGCAGAATTGCTTGGATGTTTGGCTGGCCTGCAAGCGGCGGCAAGGATGGGAATCACACGCATCAACATGGAGGTGGATGCTTCCCTCATCAAGCAAGCACTCTAATCTGAAGAGTTCAGACTGGCAGCTACGGGAGGAATAATTACAGAGCTAAAGCATCATATAAACTCAGAGTTTAGTCATTGTCTTGTTTCAGACTTTCAGTTTGTCGTAGAGAATGTAATAAAGTAGCAAATGCTCTTGCAGCAATTGGCTGTAAGTATCCAAGTGGAGGTTATAACACTTGGGAGGGGGTTCCTCATGACGTAGAGGAGTAGTTGGCCAGCGACTCGGCTGGTTCAGATGAGTAATAATAATGCATCTGAGTTAAAAAAGAATTGAAGAAGAAGAAAAGGTACTCCATGGGAGTCCAATACCCAAAACTCTGGTAAAAAACATTGCTGGTGGACAGGAACAGAATCAGGATCATGTCAATGGAAGTGGAAGCAGCAGCCGCCGGCAAGCTGAATCTGGTGCTGTTCCCGTGGCTGGCGTTCGGCCACATGATCCCGTTCATGGAGCTCACCAAGCGCCTGGCGGCGGGGCCACGCCGTCACCTTCCTCTCCACGCCGAGGAACATCGCCAGGCTCCCGACCGTGCCGGCGGACCTGTCGCCCCGCGTGCGCCTCGTGGCGCTGCCCGCGCCCGCCGTGGACGGCCTGCCCGAGGGCGCCGAGGCCACGGCCGACGTGCCGCCGGAGAAGCATGGGCTGCTCAAGAAGGCGCTCGACGGCCTTGCCGCCCCGTTCGCGGCGTTTCTCGCGGACGCCGTCGCGGACGGTGGGAGGAGGCCGGACTGGATCGTCGTCGACTTCTGCCACAACTGGGTCCCGGCGATCGCCGACGAGCACAAGGTGCCATGCGCAGCGTTTCTTAACGCGCAGCCGGCCTGGAAAGCGTTTATGGGGCCGCGGTCGGCGAACGCCGCGTACCCACGCACGACGGCGGAGGACTTCACCGTGCCGCCCAAGTGGCTGCCGTCGTTCCCTCCTGCCATCGCCTACCGCCGCCACGAGGCCGACTTTATCCTCGCCACGTTCCAGCCCAACGCGTCCGGGGTGTCCGACTTCGACCGCGTGTCGCAGACAATGGATGGCACCCGCCTCACCATCTACCGCAGCTGCGAGGAGGTCGAAGTGCCCGGGGTGTTCCCCATCCTCACCGACCTCTTCCAACAGCCTGCCATCCCCGCCGGGGTCTTGCTGCAGCCTGATCTCGACGACGACGTCGACGAATCAGGGGCACGTCCCGAGGTCCTTCGATGGCTGGACAAGCAGACATCCAAGTCCGTCATCTACGTCGCTCTAGGAAGCGAGGCGCCGCTGAGCACCAAGACCCTCCATGAGCTCGCGCTGGGCCTCGAACTCGCCGGCGTCCGCTTCCTGTGGGCTTTCCGCCAGCCAGCCGGCATGTCCTCACCCGGCAGTGCCGGCACCGGCGACGTGGGCGAGCTGCTGCCCGCTGGGTTCGAGGACCGGACGCGGGGTCGCGGCCTGGTGTGGCCCGGGTGGGTGCCTCAGGTGCGGGTGCTCGCGCACGCCGCGGTGGGCGCGTTCCTGACGCACTGCGGCTGGGGCTCCACCATCGAGGGCCTCGTGTTCGGGCACCCGCTAGTGATGCTCCCGTTTGTCGTCGACCAGGGCATCATCGCGCGCACGATGGCCGAGCGCGGCGTGGGCGTGGAGGTGGCGAGGGACGAGAGCGACGGCTCCTTCGATAGGGACGGCGTCGCGGCGGCGGTGCGACGTGTCGTGCTGGAGGAGGACGGCAAGGTGTTGGCTAGCAACGCTATGAAGATGAAGGGAGTTCTCTGTGATCAGCGGCGGCAGGATCAGTACATGGACGGCCTTGTAGGGTACCTTACACGCTACAGGGGTCAATAATTAAACTATACTCCTATTTCTTAACTGTGTCTTTCCAAGTTGATTTAAGCTTTGCCCAGGCTGTACGTCAATTACTGTTGGAAATAAGCTTTGCAGAGACTACTCTAATCATACTACTCCCTTCGCTACAAGTTGATTAAATCAAATATAGTATTCAATATAATTAATTTATTCATAATTGTAAACTTACCAGCCAACAGTATTTTCTTCTTATAGAAAATTAGCCGTTGCTACTGTGTTTTGGATTATCAACTGGCTTATAAGTCCTGCGAACAGCTTGTATATTTGATTACAAATCTAATTATATCAAATTTGTGTAAATAGCTAAAAATTCTTGTTCAAAGGCTGTAAAGTTTGAACTTGATATTCATGTTTTTTGCGATCAATTGAATTGAACTTGATATTCATCAACGCCTAAAGTTTGCACAAATTGAGTTATATCCTGTTGGAATTGAGCGTATAGACAACTCTAGTTTAAAATCTTTTATCAATAATTTAGCTTATGATTTTTAAATTTTGTTATTATAAATTTGATGTGGTCAGATTTAGAATTAAATGTACCATGCAAGTATCATAAGTTTGTAAGTATAAATAATTTAGAAAATAGTCGAAATATATTTGGGAGACTGTGTAATGTCAAATCATACCTTATAAAGAGAATGTTGAAGTAAGACTAGAAAATTTTGAAGGCATCCCGTGCTATAGTTTCTGGTGCATCCACATATTATGTGCAAACAAGCTCCATGATCCCTTCATCCCACAATAAAATATGTACTATAATTCAAAACTTTTTCTAAAATAACTGATGATTTGGCTTTCTAGGGTGGGAACAAAACAATGAGTCACTCAGGGCTCCTTCGTCCATCAATCTCTTTCCAGGGAACCAAAAGGTAACTTAATGTGCATATGGCGCAAAGCGTTATTAGCCATCACCTTTAGGACCTGATTATTGACGACGGTGCTTTTTTCGGCTTCACTGACTTTTCTACCAGTTCATTTCTAGAGGATAAAAAAGGGTCATAGTGTACAAGATTTCTTATGAACTAAACCCGTTTTAAAAGAAGAACTACTCCCAAACAAGACCGGTAACCTGTGTCAAAAATTTTAAACCTTAGTTGTTTTGTGATGCATGGAGAAGGTCATAAACAACTAACGGCTTGCAGTACATAATTTGTGTCAAAATTTTCTTGTGATGATGGGCATTGTAGGTAACCTTGTCGATCTTAGAACACTCCCTTCGCACATCTCCTCGAGAGGGGTTTATCGGGCGAAGCCGGGGGCATTCGTGGGTTTATCGGATGAAGAATGAGCGTAATCGATCTGTTGGTCGGCCTCACTGTTGGGACCTCCCTCCTCCCTCCATTGCATGTTCTGTCCTTGTGTGGCCTTAGGCAGTCTAGCCCCTACCAGTATGGCGACTGAACAAGCGTCAACACAAACCCCAATTAAATCAAAACAACATTTCAACCACTTGAACACATTTCTCTTACATGTGCTTCATCTACTTGGCCCTTATTTAGATTGCTAAAGTTAGAAAAATTTGCAACTGTAGCATTTCGTCTGCATTTGGTAATTATTGTCCAATTGTGGACTAACTAGGTTCAAAAGATTCATCTCGTGATTTACAACCAAACTGTGCAATTAGTTATTTTTACTTACATTTAATGCTCCATGCATGCGGCTAAAAATTGATGTGATAGAGAGAGGGTGAAAAAATTCTGAAATTTGGAGGGGAAGAAAACAAGGGCTTGGCTCTCTCTCTTTCTGAAACCACCAAGAAACGGTAGCTTGAGTTGGTTTTGGCCTTAGCTGGTTATAGTGTCATGTGATTATTCCTTCAGTAAAGCTACATGCTTCCCTGTCAGTTTTAGTGTCACATATATGTTTTGCCAGAAACTTAGCTGGTTATAGTGTCATGTGATTATTCCTTCAGTAAAGCTACATGCTTCCCTGTCAGTTTTAGTGTCACATATATGTTTTGCCAGAAACTTGCTAATGAGTGCAACCCTTGTTCAGTTACTCTGATAACATCATCTGTTCCACTTGACCTGAACCAAAGTGCATGTGTGCTGACGTACAAGTGCCAACTGCAGGATGGAAAGATGCAAATTTGAGAAATCTCATCATGCGGAACCAGCAGGAGGCTCAGATTCAGGTTCAATCACATTGCTCATTTTATCCGCTGGTGCCATACCTGAAGCAAGAATCCGGGTTTCCTTCTGCCCGCAAGCATGGCTGGCTGCATGCATGCACTGATGCACTCCAAACCAGCCTAACTCTGCCGTGTGTGTGATTCTTCAACGGCAACGCAACCCCAGATAGAAAAGAATCTAGTTCGTCCCGCGCGCATCACAATCCCAACACCAAGAGTTGAGCAACTGCGTTGTCTCAGGTCCCCTGCGATCAGAATTTAAGCTCAAGCTGCACAATGAATTGCCTTCAAACTTCAGATCAGAGTCCGGGCTGCTGCTGCCTGTCCATCTATCGTGCTTAGCTCTGCCAATGGCATCCAGCAGGAAGCCGGCGAAGCTTGCGTTCATGGCGCCCCTGCTGCCTCTCCTCGCGCTCCTCTTCCTGTCCGGCGCTCTCCAGGCTGTAGCAGTAGGCGCGAGCAACGACACCTCAGAAGCTGACGGTGCGAGCTGCACGTGCAGCAGCTCTGGCAGCATCCTGGGCGTGGCGTCATCGGCATCGGCGTTGCAGAGCGTGTTCAGCCTCGACCGCTACGGCGCGCGAGGCGACGGGAGGCATGACGACACGCGCGCGCTCGCCACGGCGTGGAACGCGGCGTGCGCCTCGCCGCGGCCGGCCGTCGTGCTCGTCCCCGGCGGCAGGCGCTACCTGCTCAAGGTCGTCACCCTCCGTGGCCCGTGCAAGTCCGGCGTCACGGTCACCGTGAAGGGCACGCTGGTGGCGTCGCCGAACAGGGCGGACTGGAGCGACAAGGACAGGAGGCTCTGGGTCGTGTTCCGGAGCGTCAACAAGCTCACTCTCAACGGCGGTGGCGCCATCGACGGCAACGGAAACAAGTGGTGGCCGTACTCGTGCAAGATCAACAAGGCTCTGGTAAAGTGTGGCGCCGAATGCTTCGATTCATTTCCGTAATTTTTTCACAGGCATGTGTGTGTTCGAAAAAGAAAGGTATCATGGCCTAGCTGAAATGATTTTTCTTTCTTTAGCCATGCAAGGAGGCTCCGACAGCTTTGTCATTCCACTACTGCACCAATTTGAGGATGGAGAATCTGCAAATTGTGAATAGCCAACAGATCCACATGTCGGTCGAGGATTGCGTCAATGTGCAACTGGCAAAATTGTCCATCACAGCGCCGGGCACGAGCCCTAACACTGACGGCATCCACATCACTCGAAGCAAAGATGTCCGGGTCATAGATTGCAAGATCAAGACCGGTAAGTAAAATGTTCAGGATTCTTCGCATCGTTTGGGCCACACCGCCACTGTCTTTAAACTTTCCCTTAACATAGAATTCTTTCTTGTTCTTGTTATATAAATTTCCTAGGGGATGATTGCATGTCAATTGAGGATGGGACTCATAACCTTCATGTCTCCAATGTTGTTTGTGGCCCTGGACATGGGATGAGCATTGGAAGCTTAGGAGATGACAACTCACGAGCCCAAGTCTCTGGCATTACCATAGATTCAGTGCAACTATTTGGCACAACCAATGGAGCGCGGATCAAGACATATCAGGGAGGAAGCGGATACGCCAAAGATATCACATTCCAAAACATGATCATGCATGATGTCAAGAACCCGATAATCATCAATCAAAATTATTGCGACAAGGCTAAACCATGCAAGGAACAAAGGTCAGCAGTGCAGATTAGCAATGTTGTCTTCAAGGACATCAGAGGGACAACCGTTACCAAGGATGCCATCAAGTTGAGCTGCAGCAAGAATGTGCCATGCCAAGGCATTACCCTGCAGAACATTGACCTGAAGATGCAGGGTGGCAAGAGCAACACAGAAAGCACCTGCCAGAATGCAAAATGGAAGAAAACTGGAAAGGTTGTTCCGCAGCCGTGCACCTCCAAAACCATGGTTGGAGACCTGTTGGAGTTCCTGTTGTCTTCAGGCTCGTGGAGTTCCTGGTAACTATAGAAACCTGCAGTTCGTTGTGCACTTGTGCTGGTCAGAGTATTTGTGATTTGGTTCACGTGACACCCATGTATAATATATATATATTTCATAAAAAGCGCCACAAAGTCGCTGATATTGTAACACCCATGTATAATATGATGTATTTCATAGAAAGAGCTGCTGCCACACAGCAGTTGCTGATATTGTAACACCCATGTATAATGTATTTCATAGAAAGCGCAGCCAAGTTGCTGGTATTTTAGGGGTACATGGTGCTCCAGATTTGAGAATCCAGCTTGGTGGTGATCTAGAGCAACTCCAACAGTTTTGCAAAGAGATTCATCCTTGTTTTTTAGGAAAAAGATGAAAAATCCCTCTCCAACAGTTTGGCAAAGGCGTTTGGCAAATTTTGGTAATTGGCAAATCACCGGGCGTTCCACGCATATATGCGCGCGTCGGGGGAGCGCGCATCCGCGCAGGTGCCGCGATTTCTTCTCCTCCCGCACGCACGGCTTCCCTTCCCGCGCGGCTTCTTCTTCCCGCGCGTCGCCAGGTCTTTGCCGCCATCTTCGTGAAGGCCGGCAACTGCTAGGCAAAAGGTACGCCATAGATCGATTGCTTGGATTCGCTAGAGTTCAGGTATCTCGTGGGGGCGCAGGCCGGTTTCTTGGATGCGATCGCCCGATGACGACGCTGACGGCGCCGGTTGTTCTCAGGCTCCCGTCTGGCACCCGCGCGCAGTGTCCCGGCCTCTCTCCATGTCGACGACGATATCATGGTACATCATGTTTGTCGCGCGCCAGTGTCCCGGCCCCGGCGGCGCCCGGAGCCATCGTGACACTCGGCCGCCAGGTTAAGCACGCGCGTGGCGACTGGCTAGCTTGCTTGCTTGTCGTCGGAGGGCAAAGGGTCTGATCTTTTCAGGGTGCATGCGTTTGGTCTATCAGAGGGGCCTTCCTTGCTTGCTCCTGTTCCTTTTCTGAAAATGTTCTACATGCATGCTCCTGTTATGTATGCTCCTGTACCTGCTGATATGATTCAATAAAGTGTGTATGCTAGTGCTTGATTGCCTGCTGCTCCTGTGATTCAGATAACGGGACTGAATAGTACAGAGTGACGGCTTTTTGTCCACTATGCAGACAGGTCCTGTGATTCAGAGAATGGCGTCCTGATTCAGAGAATGCCGGCTAGAAGGACCAGCGCGAAGACTCGGCGACGGCGCGATGCAGACCTGGCGACGGCGCGCCAAGGAACCGTGTCGCGATTCCTGCGAACAGAACACGCGGGGAAGAAGGAGCGTCCACAATTTTATTTTTGCCAAATGAATTATAGGAAACTATTGGAGATGGGCCTTTTTTTTTTTCTTTCCCATATACTTTTGGGAGTTGGCAAATTTCATGATTTGGGAAACAAAAATTGCCAAACATTTGACGACATTTTTCTTAGCTTGGAGAGCATATACCATTGAGCACCATAAAAAAGAAGTGTGTGCAAGGAGAACATAAACCCATTGGAACCGCCGAACCCCAAAATGCCCTTCTGGTAACCTCACTAGCGGTGGACTTGGAAGTCACCTGCGTGTTTCGGGACTGTTGGTACCACAAGAAATTGGTCGATCCTCACGTAGTCACATAGGCGAAGGTCCATTTTTAGTTCATCGTCAGGCAAAAAAAAAAAAGTGAAAAAAGAGGAAACTCCATGAACACCGCGCCGTGCGAGACCAAGACAGAAGAAAATTAACGAGGTCCTCCCTGTACACAACATGGCCGTGCAACGGAGCTTTTGACCAATCGCGTCGTTCGCAAGTCAGCATGTGCATCCACGCTAAAGCATACAAGTGTCACCGTTCTCACAGCTTGCACCGAAGCCCAAAGCTGCTCAGCAGCTTGCTCAGCCATCTTTTGGCCCGCGACTCGCGGCGCATGGGCCCGCCGTTCCCGGGCGTCTCTGCCACGCCACCTCCGCCGCCGCCGGAGAAGATCGCCCGGAGGCGACCGAAGTGTGTGCTTCTCCCCTCGTACGCCACCGCATCCGGGTTCTCCTGAAACCGCCGTGGAAATCAAGGTCATTAATCAGGCTGGAGAGAAGATCATCCGGGCTCTCCGGCGCGCGCGATCAACTCAGCAGCTAGCGGTCCGCACGAACCAGCACGTAGCGCTTCCACTCGGCCTCACTGGCGACGACGACCCGGCGGCGCGCGTCGTAGGTGAACCGGGGGTGGTCCTTGATCCGGCTGACGGCGTCGAACTCGCGCCGGAGCTCGGCCAGCCGCCGCTGCAGCTCCTCGACGGGGAACGCGGACCCGGTGGCCGCGTTGAGCTCGGCGCGGATGGCCGACCAGTCGTCCGCGGTGAGGTCGCCCACGCCCGTGCCTCCGCCGCCGCGCGCGCGCCGCAGCAGCAGGTCCAGGAACTCGGCGTCGTGCTGGGCCGTCCACACGTCCACGTGCAGCCGCGACAGGATCTTGCGGAGCGACCGCCGCGACACCGGCGGCCTCGTGGTCTTCACGACGGCCTCCTCCTCGCCGCCGCCGTCTTCGAAGCACATCGTCAGCTGCTGGTCAATCATCAGTAGTTGGCTCACGGTCGTGACTGGCTGCTCTGGCTGCGTTTGCACGGTGCGCATCTCCAGCTCGCGGTCGTCGTCGGCGCGGAGGCGGAGGCTGAGGAAGACGACGGAGCCGTGGCGCACGCCGTAGTGCGCGACGGGGAGGCCGTCGTCGTCGAGGTGTCGGCCGGCGAAGAAGAGCCGCTGCGCGGGGGCGGCGACGCCCTCGCGGGCCATGACCATGGCCTTGAGCTGCGCCACCGTGGCGCCGCCGTCGACGTCCAGCGCCACCCGGTCCCCGCGGAGCGTCCGCACCATGATCCTCATCGTCGTCGTCGCCGCCGCCACCGGAGGAGCCGGCCCGCCTCTCCACTCGCGATGGCTACTGGCTGGAGCTCTGTCGTCGTCGGCGCACGGCGTCGGCATGGCAGGTGCCATTCTCATCTCATGTCATGCCGTTGTGGGCGACCGGCCGGCCGGGGAGGGAATCGAGGGGCCGGGACGCCGGGAGAGGAAGGAAGGAAGGAAGGAGAGGATCGGGGAGAAAATAATGGGGACAGATCGGAGATTCGGAGGTGGATGGGAATGGGACGCTCATGCAGGAGCACGAAGGGGGTTTGGCTGGCACAGCCAGGCATGCATGATATTGATGACTGCGCGGGAATAATGCTAGCTGTTGGATGAGGCGGCGACGTGAAGAAACGAATTTTCTTCCGCCGTCCATGCCATGGAAGTCGTCATCCAAATCGCCCCTCGTGGCCGACTAATTGAAGATACATTTGAAGCGTATAAATTTTATATGCATAAATAATGTCAAAAAATCGTGCAAGCATGTTTAATTTTACTCCCTCCATCCATTTATCGGAGTCATCTTACCAAAAAAGATTTCTCCAAGAATTGAAGTCGTCTAAGGCAGGGACCACAGTTTTCACGTCATTCCAGACACATGCAGCTCCTCTCATTGGCCTAATTAATACAATCGTCTGCATGTGGCTCCTCTCACTGGTGGAATTAATTCAACTGTCTGCATGCACCACTCTTCCTTGGTCACTGTGCATGACCCTAAGATGACTCCAATAAATGGATAGAGGGAGTATAGTGTATATATACGAAAAAAACTTAGAAACATTTTTTTCGACCAGAGCTTACGAACATGTAAAAAAAGAAAAGGTTATTTGGATTAGTACCATTGCAACTTTCAAAGTTTGGAAAACTACCATTACTATTCACCTATTTTGAAATATACCATTACAATTTGTTGAATCTCTGAAATACGCCATCGTGTGCGCTTTGAAAGGACTCAGGCCCACTTGCAGATGCATTCGGCTACCAAGTATTTGTGTCTGGTCGATTTTGCCCATGTTCTTCTTCCTCCTCACTCCCTTCCTCGCTGGTCCCTCCATGGCTGCCGTCCTCCATGAACTCCCCTAGCTCGGCCACCCTGCATGGCCTCCCTGCCAAGGATTTGAACCAGCGGGAGCAGGAGCCTTGGAGCTCGGCCAAGCGGAAGAGCTAGGCCTTGGCTGGCCACCTACCCTGCTGTAGCGCAGCCCTTGCCGCCAGCTCGCCGATTGCCTTGGCTGCTGGAGCAGGCATTGAGGAGCGAGCCGCGGGAGCACGCCGACAAGAATGCGCTGGAGCACGCCGCGGAGGTACGGAAGCACAAGTCGAAGATCGTTGGAGCTCCTGTCCGTGGAGTTCGCGCCATGCGCCCCCGCAAGGCGCGAACAGGGCGGATCGGAGCCCGAGCCCGGGTGAGCTGCACGTGAGGATGACGGCGACAGATCGGACACCCACGCATGGGGCCGGGCTGGCCACTAGAGAGCGCAAGACGCAAAGCAGCCAGGCAAGGCATGATGGCATGGGAAGTTGGGGAAAGAAGCTCTCGTGAAGAAGAAGATGGGAAAGGAAGGAGATGAATAGTAGGGTCCACTGCCAGTGACATATAGAGAGGAAGGTGGAGGGGCAGTTTTGTCCATACGAAAATACAATGACGCCGTGTATGTCCGCGGTGGGTGGGCCGGGTCATTCTCATGCGTACACAATGGCATATTTCAATGAATCAAAGAATTGTATTAGTACATTTCAAAATAGATGAATAGTAATAGTAGTTCTCAAAACTTTAAAAATTGTGGTGGTATCAATCCAAATAACCCAAAATCTGCAAACAGGATCTACCGGTCTCTTGAGCAAACAGGGCCATGAATCGAAAAAAAAAAAAAAACAGGGCCATGAAACTGATAGTGGCAGAGACGGGCCCAAGCTGCTGCAGTCAGTTCTGCAACTGGAGAGATGGGCCGGCCCATGAAAAATCTCCACAGAACTCTTAATCTCTTATCCAAACAGCCCCGCATCTTCCTGTCTCGGTCTCTCCCCTTCCCGGCGTCCCACCGCGTGCCGCCGCCCTGCGCCAGGTGCCCGCCCACCACGTCTTCGTCGGGCCCGTCGCCGGCGACGAACACCCAGCAGGTACGCGCCCCTACCCCTCCTGTTCCCTTCCTGCTGTCCGAAACCGAGCACATAAACCCTAACTTAAGCGCTCTTGTGCCCGGAAGGGGAAAAGAGAGGAGGATGGGCGAGTTCGACGACTACTGGGCGCGCGCGTACAGGGGCGACGCCGCGGTCCCGCACTCCGACCCGCAGCGGCTCGTCTCCACCTGGACCGGCGCCTTTGCCCTCGGCGCGGCCGCCTGCGTCCACCACCACGCCTCCGCGCTCGTCTCCCACCTCAAGTCCCTACCGGCCACGTGAGTACCCCCGACCCCCGTATCGTCTCTCCGTGTCTCTATTGCTCGCGCTTAGGTTTCGTACCAATTCCCGCTTCTTGCTTGCCGTCCTGACCATGTTTGTACCAGCCTACCAGGGATTGCAATTCGTTGAGAGATAGATAATATGCTTGGGCCTAGTCTTCATGTATGTTGGATTTTATGTGTTTTGTTCCAATTCATTGATAGATTGCAGGGATTATTGGATATTGAGTGCTGTGTAGCGTGTCTGCTCTTGAAAATGTGACCTCAAATTTTAGTTTTTAGCTTGCGCCTTGATTAAGCAAAAAAATCAATTATCTAGTACAATTGGAAAAGAAGGGAGTAGGTACTTTCTCTTGTGCTAGTTGCATGTTGATTTAGAAATCACAAGGTCAGTCATGCAAAACCACCCAGAATTGCTCTTATACTATATCTTAACTGCACCCTTAAATATAATCAGTGCCGGCTTAAATTATGAAGAGTGGGACTCCAACACTTTCTATATTTATCACTACTTGAACCATATATGATATCCAATATTTATGTCATAAGGTTCACACTACTGTTCACTCATGTATATAAATGTTTGCTACAGTACATGGACATTTAGAAAGCTTGCATACCGGCACCCCAATATGTTGAAGACCTAGACTCGTCCTAACTTAACTTTTATTATTTATTAAAATGTTCAGAGTATTTGTAGATTAACCAATAGAACTGCCATATTAATTGTTGCCTTTAAATGTTTTCTTTAAATAAAGGTTCTCATAATTTCTATAAATTATTTTCACTGGTAACCTATTTATAAAACTTGCATGGTTTTTCCATAGGTTTTACAGAACCTTGTGCCATCAAGTTGCCATGTGTATAAATGTTTGGATCATCTCTTCTGGATTTCAATCTAATTCTTATTTTGTTACCTCTCAAATTTTAGGTGTGTGATCTGAATCTTAGGTGTTGGGACTTGAATAATATTTTCATCTTGCATTATGAAGAATTTTGTAATCTGAATTTGCTAAGATTTCATGGCCCATCATTTCATTCTTAAGGAATGAATAGTTTGGCATTCTTTGTTGTGTCTGTTTC
This sequence comes from Chrysopogon serrulatus, assembly GCA_015844335.1. Classification (NCBI taxonomy): domain Eukaryota; kingdom Viridiplantae; phylum Streptophyta; class Magnoliopsida; order Poales; family Poaceae; genus Chrysopogon; species Chrysopogon serrulatus. The sequence goes on from JADLZL010003750.1 coordinate 193,039, forward strand.
AACTGTTTTAGTATTATCCTAAGCATCTGAGATGCATAAGAAATGTGTTTCCTCCATTGTGAACGAACAGTATATTTGCTTATGAAATCTCTCTTGTGTATGAAGTCCCTTTTATGAACATTCTGCTGTTTTCCTTGGCCAATACATGTCGATTGACAAATAATACCATTTATCTCAGTTGGCAAGACATGACATTGGTCCTTGATCAAAAGCGATGGAAGAAAGCTCTTGAGAAGAGGCAACAACAAGCTTAAGGTGAGCTGATCTCACCTGCTCACACTTACATTTAGTTAATGATTGGATCAATGGAATTAACCTTTTATCGGATTATGACAGTTGACATTGATCATGCATGTTCTAACTTGCTTATGTTTCCTCTTGTTTGGTACAGCTCATTATTCTTTCCAACTCCTCGGGCCAGTTGGATGAGCATGTGTCTGGTCATCAATTGTGACGCATGAAATTTCAGAGTTCCCTCTCTCTATATAATATATTTACTGAGGTTCTACTTGATTGTGTTAAATTGTCTCTATTTTTTGTATTTGCTTCATCTCAGATGACATTTACAATGATTTGTCCATTCTTAAAATGTCCACGGTCTTTTTTAACATGTTACTCCATCCGTTCCAAATTAGAAGTCGTTATGGCTTTTCTAGGCACGTAGCTTTTGCTATGCACCTAGTTAGATACATAGCTTTTAATATGTATCTAGAAAAACTATAACACCTTATAATTTGGAACAAATGGAGTACATGTTATCTATCATATGCAGTATGCAGCATTTGTGTGATTGTATACTCCTAATAAACTCAAACCTGTGTAGCATCTAGTCTAATGATCTCGAGTTTGAAAATAAATACCATTGATTAGTCTTGGAATATGTATTTTCATAGTATGCCTATTTAGTGCTATTGTTTTTGTAGACTTGGTTAAACTTAAGATACATTGACTAAGAAATGAACTAGAATTGTTTTTTTTCCTAACGGAAGTAATTTTCTTAAAAGAGGTAGTTTAGTACTCCTTTCGTTTTTCAGATTATAAGTTATTCTCAGAATCTTGGAGAGTCAAAGCATCTTAAGTTGACCAAAGTTATAGAGAGAAATACAGAAATTTATAATATAGGTATACTACGAAAATATAACTAATGAAGAATCGAATAGTACTTAGTTGGTATCATTAAATGTTATTATCTTATTATATAATTTTAATCAAACTTGAAAAACTGACTATTCAAGATCTAGGGATGACTTGTAATTTGTGACGAAGGGAGTAGGTTACAAATAGGATATTTGTTTGCTGTTCTTTTACGGACACACACATATGAGCTATGACTGTCATGTATGCCATTGCAATGGGCTGTGCCCTTTTGGAAAGACAGCTTAAACTGGACTCAAGTCATCCACTAGACCAGCTTGCCTTGTGCAGACAAACAAATTATTCTTCTTGAAACAAAGTTACAACGCCAAAGGGCACAGCCCCTGCATGTTACAACGAGCATATTTTGAAGCAAACAAACAAATTTGAACTAAAGTTACAACGAGCACATGACAGCTACGGGAGATAATTTATTTGGGTATCGATCAGAAATACTCAAATATTGCATATCTAGTTGGAAAAGATGGCGCAGCGCTAGTTGACGACGCGGCAGTTCGTCCTAACCTCCCCTTGGTTGCCGGTGAGCACTTGGTAGGCTCCCATCTTCTGGATGGCCGTTGTGAAGGCGGCGAGGAACGTGCCTTGGTCGTGCATCCGGTCGACCCAGCCGAGCGATTCGGGGTCGCGCAACAGCGCGGCGTCCGAATGGAACAAGCCTTTGTTGAGCTTGAGGTTGCGGAAGTAGCTGGTGTCGAAATTGAACTCGCTGCGGGGGTCCATGGCCAACTTGCCGAGCGACAAGGGCGGATTCGGGGGGCACTTGCCCTTGAGCTGCTGCGCGTAGCCGGGGTCGAGGGTCGAGTCCACCCCGTTGTTGTTGCTGCCTGTGAAGTTGTAGAGCCTCTCGGACACGAACTGGCAGTGGGCCCGTCCCAGCGTGTGCGCGCCGGAGAGCGCGACGAGGTCGGCGACGCTGAGCCCGCGCGAGTCGAAGGCGGCCTTGAGGTCCTGGAACTTGGACCGCGGGTGGGGCAGGTGCGTGGCGTCCTTCTCGTCGGAGAAGAGGCTGTCGAGGCGGCCCGTCTCGACTGGCCACAGCGCGCCGCCGAACTGCAAGGAGACGACGGCGTCGCGGGCCGCGAGCGCCAAGACGTCCGCGCACGACACGGTGCCCGGGCAGGCCTTCTCCAGCTCCGCCTTGGCGTCGTCCACCAGATCGTAGCCGTCCAGCGACAGGTTCTGCCTCGCCGCCTTCTCCCCGCCCTTGGCGTCCAGCAGCAACGACGCGTCGCACCCCTGCGGGAAGCAGTCGTGGAAGTAGAGCCGCAGCAGCTTGCCGGCGAGGCCCCGGTTCGCGGCCACCCACCGCCAGGTGACGCTCTGAACGATTTTCTCCGCCTGCGGGCAGGTCTGCCCGTAGAAACCCACCTGGAGGCCGCCGACGGTAGCAGACGACGCGACGAGCAGCAGCGCGTGGACGAGGAGCAGCCGGCACAGCGACGGCTTGCTCTTGCTGCCGCCGGTGCGGCGGGTACTACCAGCAGCCGCCATATGCAACAGCTCTGTGGCTGTGCTATGTCCACTGGACTGGACTAGCTCGCTGGTGTTCTCCGAGTGAAACTACAGTGCCATTTATACTAGTGGCAGGCATTTCACTTGGTGCGTAGAATAGAGTTTGAATATGGGCCTCGTGTTTGCGCACTCTCTCAGCTTTGTTTACACACACATGGCCCGGGTTTGTCAATGGACGCGTCGTGCGTCGATGCATTTCGGGAATCCATTCACGTTGCGGGATCAGGACGTTACGTTGTTGAGCTGAGCTCTTGAAACAGCAAACAGACGCGCCAAACAAATTTCTTTGGAAACCTCGATCGCTGGCAACTCCAGTTTCTGGGCCGCGTGCGCGGTTATCAAATGTACCGTGGTGTCGGCCGGGCATTCTTTAGCCCTTTTCTTGCGTAATGTCGGTGGTGGTGGTCGTCGGTTTGGCACACGACATGTTGGTGGTGCAATGGAGGGTGGAAACAGTGACAGATTCATCAATTGGAGTTGGCGCCATCGGTGCAGGTGCAGAAATGCGCAGGCGAGAGGCGCTTGCCGCCTGTCTCTTGTGCTGCAATATTCCCTGCAGGCTGCAGTGCTGCTGTGTTTCTTTCACTCAAGAAAACAGCATTATGTACTCTGAATGGATAGTCCAGAATGCTCAGGCAGAGGCAAATAAGCATGTTTGCCACCAGCTCAACTTGGGGAGGTGGTGCAAATGTGTGCCATGAAGCCCATGATGGCCCATGGCAGCAAGCAACTCACACTCCATGCATGCCTACCGCGTAAGTGATCGCCTGAACTTATGTATGGCCAGTACACGGCCACCTGCAAACAAACAGAGGTGCATGATGCTTTGTCTTTGGCAATTGGAGGCAGCAGCAAGCCAGCAACCATCAAGCTCATCACGAACCCCTCAGATTGGCTGCTTGCTGAACCTGATGACGAGCAGCAGCGCATGGACGAGAGGAGCGGCAGGCACAGCGACGGCGGCGGCTTGCTGTATCCAGCAGGCACGCAGCAGCCATATGCATCTGCTGGACTCTCAGCTTTGTTTAGACATAGACTGGATATGTCAATGGGCGTGGTCGAAGAATTTCGAGAAGCATTCACGTTGCAACTGCAATTCCTGCGCTGCGCCAGCGAGCCCGCAGGCCGCGTGCGCGTTTACCAGTTGTTGTTTTTCCATGGCGATGGTGTCGGTTGCAGTTAACACCTCGAGAGCTCGTGGAGGGAGGCTGAACCTGAGATGAGCAGCCAAGTGGTCGTCGGATTTCTTTCACAAGCAGAGAGCAGTTTGCCCCTCCTAGAGTTTAGGAGCTTGATAGCCCAGTTAGGGAACTTGATGAAGGACAGTAAGTACACAGGTATACTTGTGAGGCAAGTCTTGACCAATATTCCCCTAACAGCTAGAGAGCAGTGGCGGAACCAGCGTTCAAAAATAAGGGGGCCGAGTAATAGTTGACGATCGTAAATATGTGAAAGGATTTTTTTTTTATGTATCATTTTTTTCATAAAAAGTAGAATTCTATTGACTTTTTGATGAAAAATTGAATTTTTCTTATTTTTTTGAAAATTTTATTTTTTTCTATGGTATAAAAAATTATTTTTTTATTTTGTTGGGGTGGGGGGGGGGGCATGGCCCCCCTGCCAAGCCCCTGGTTCCGCCTTTGCTAGAGAGAGCAGTTTGGCCAGCAATTCTTTTTAAGGTCTTATGCAGTAGAGACTGAATGTCTTCTCTAAACAATTTATCTTTATGTAAATAAACATCAGACATTTTAGAGGCTATGAGGCTATGAGGCTCCTCAGGATCTAGATTCAAAGGAAATAATTCATTCATTTTTATAAAAGTTTTCATTCCCGAGACTTGTTCAAACCATATCAGAATGCATTTAAAACTTCTAAGATAGGACTCATCATCTCTTACAAAAAGGATAGTATCATCGTGTAAAGATAGAACCCCTACTTTAAAGTTCCCTAATAAACCTTGAGCCTGAGCTAAGCCCTTACTTACAGCTTTGGAAAGCATCCTAGAAAAACAATCACCTACCAAGTTAAACAAAAATGGGGATAAGGGATCCGGTTGTCTAAGCCCTTTTATATTACCTGGCTTAAAGTTAAGAGCTTTCCTCACCATTAACCATGATGCCTGCAAAACCACACATAACCACCTGTTTAATCTACCTTATCAAGAATAGCAGGCCTGTCACGAAACGTGTCGGCTCCTGGTGGTGACAGACGAGACAAGAGCTCTCAGAAAGCAGAGGAGTGACTTTTCACAGCCGCGGCTATCGCCGCCTCCCTCAAAGCGACTTTGTTGCCGCCGCCTCCGGCCTCACTGCCGGTGGTGAGGAGGAGCAGGGTCCGTCCTATTAACTGATCTATTGTTTTTTCTTAGGTTTTATCCTTTGAGTTTCCTTTATTCCATAAAAAATTGACAATTTGGGTTAGAGTTTGGTTGTCCGATTCGATGTTTTCGATCCGTTTTGTTTCATACCGGATCGCCTGTGGATGCATCGTCATATTCGCTGATGGCATGTTTTTCCCTGGAGAGATCGAGGTATGTTGCCATAGTCCCTCTCGAGAAGGAATTGGATCTATTTTCCCCCTTCTACGGGATCTGCCCTTTTGGTCACTAGTGGTGATCGGATTTTATGTTCGGTTCAACATTCAGAAGATATGGCCGATGTGCTTTCAGCGCCCTTTACTCCCTACAGTAGTTGAGTATATCACGCCTCTTTTGTGGTCTCTATGTTCGTGGAGTCTTCTCGATGGTTGGGACTATGGATGTAGTGTATTCCCATAGTTGTGATGGAGCTTTTCTGAAGGGGTATACACCGTCGGACGTGCAGAAGATGAAGTATAGAGACTTATGTTGAGACTTCGTTTATAAAAGGGGTTTTAATTTTATGAAATGCAATCCCTTTCTAAAAAATTCTACCCTATCCAAAGTGGATAAAAATTTCTAGCTTTCTAGTAGATCAAAAAGACAACTGCCAACTAACCCTGTCATAGGCCTTTTCATAATTTAGCTTCAAAACTATCCCTCGTCAACCATTTTTATGAATACTATGTACTACTACCACGCTTTCTAAAATGTACTTCCCCATGATAAAAGCTGATTTGAGTTGGGGCAATACAATGGAGCTCTCAGTCCAAGACTCCAAACTTTTGAAATGATCTTGAAACTACAGTTGAACAAACCAATTGGTCTAAACTGTTTCATGTTGTTTGCATCTCCTACTTTTGGAATTAGAGTGACAAGAGCAAAATTTAGTCTACATAAATTTAAATTGCCTTTATAAAAATCATAAAAGGGAGCAACTACGCCATCTTCAATTAAATTCCAAAATTTATGATAAAACAGAAAACCTAAACCATCAGATCCCGGAGCTCCTTGAGCATCACAGCTGAAAATAGCTGTTTTTATTTAAGCTTCAGAGAAAGGGGCCGTCAGTAACTCGTTCTCCTCCCCAATACTACCACTCTCTCTGTATCCAGTTCCAAAAGGTGGCGCCGCGCTAGTTGGCGAAGTGGCAGTTCCTCCTGATCTCCCCTTGGTTGCCGGTGGGCATGGGGATGGCTCCCATCCTCTGGATGGCCGCGGCGAAGGCGGCGACGAACTTGCCTTGGTCGAGCATGTCGTCGACGAGGCTGGCTGCCTCGGTGTCGTGCAGCAGCGCGGCGTCCGAGTGGAACAAGCCTTTGTTGTCCTTGACGGCGCGGTAGTAGCTGGTGTCGAACGCGAACTCGCTGCCGGGGTCCATGACCAACTTGGCCTGCGACGACGACGGATTGACGGGGCACTGGCCCTTGAGCTGCTGCGCGTAGCCGCCGTCGAGGGTCTCGTCCACCCCGTTGATGTTGCTGCCTGGGAAGTTGTAGAGCCTCGGGGACACGAATTGGCAGTGGCCCCGTCCCAGCGTGTGCGCGCCGGAGAGCGCGACGAGGTCGGCGACGCTGAGCCCGCGCGATCCGAAGGCGGCCTTGAGGTCCGCGAACTTGGACAGCGGGTGGGGCAGGTGCGTGGCGTCCTTCTCGTCGGAGAAGAGGCTGTCGAGGCGGCCCGTCTCGACTGGCCACAGCGCGCCGCCGAACTGCAAGGACACGGCGTCGCGGGCCGCGAGCGCCAAGACGTCCGCGCACGACACGGTGCCCGGGCAGGCCTTCTCCAGCTCCGCCTTGGCGTCGTCCACCAGTTCGTAGCCATCCAGCGACAGGTTCTGCCTCGCCTCCTTCTCCCCGCCCTCGGCGTCCAGCAGCAGCGACGCGTCGCACCCCTGCGGGAAGCAGTCGTGGAAGTAGAGCCGCAGCAGCTTGCCGGGGAGGCTCGGGTCCCTGGCCACCCACGCCCAGGTGACGTTCTGAACGATGGACTCCGCCTGCGGGCAAGTCGGCTGGTAGAAGCCCACCTGGAGGCCGCCGACGGCCGCAGACGACGCGGCGAGCAGAAGCGCGTGGACGAGGAGCAGCCGGCACAGCGACGGCTTGCTGCCGCCGGTGCGGCGGGTACCAGCAGCAGCCATATGCAACTGTTCTGTCCTGCGTCGACTGGTTACTGACTGGAATGGACTGGACTGACGATGGTGACTAACTGTTACTAGCTGATGTTCACCGAGTGAAACTACAGTGCCATTTATACTAGTGGCAGGCATTTCACTTGGGTAAACTTGGAGCGTAGAGTAGAGTTTGAATATGGGCCTCGTGTTTGCGCATTCTCAGCTTTGTTTAGACATGGCCCGGCGGGTTTCTTAATGGGCACATCGATGCATTTCGGGAATCCATTCACGTTGCGAGATCAGGACGCAACGAGCTCTTGAAACGGCAAACAGATGTGCTAAATAAATCTCTTTGGAATTCCGCGAGCCTCGATCGCTGGCAACTCCAGTTTTCTGGCCCGCGTGCGCGTTTACCAATTGTACCGTGGTGTCGGCCGGGCATTCTTTAGCCTTTCTTGCGAAACGTCGGTGCCGGTCGTCGGTGGTGCAAGGTCCAGGTGCAGGCGCAGCCGAGCGGGACCAGCGTCCGACGGCGAGCAATGGCCGCCGGGCCTGCCTGAGCTTGCCGCGCGTCTCTTGTGCTGTGTTAATTGTTCCCTGCAGCCTAGCTGCAGCGTGCTGTGTTTCTTTCACCACTCAAGAAAACAGCATCATGTACGTTTCAGCAAGATGTGAGATTTTCTGAGTGGATATTTGCTTCAGTGCAGAATGCTCTGGCAAATGTAATTGCCACAGAGGAAGAAATAAAAGCATGTTTGCCACCACCAGCTCAACTTGGTGAGGTGCAGTGCAAATGCATGTGCCATGATAGCCCACGGCAGCAACTCACTCTCCATGCATGCCTGACGCGTAAGCAATCGCGAGAAGCCCCGAGCTATTTACTTTCTTCAATTCAGGGGGACTTCGCGGGCAACCATTAATTTGGCTTACTGGATTCGAATAGCAAATTGAAATGCAGTAATCGATGCTACGCGTGCAACAGCGTACGCCTTCTAACGTAGCCTACAAGCATTACTAGATTCTATAATCCCTCTGCGATATATGAACCCATTTACAATATAACCACGTTGATTTCCTCTCCTTGCATTGATACTTCTCCGATTAATTTGTCTGCTAATTCCAATAGCGCGCGATGGCGCGCGTCTTGGACTAGTGGCTAGTATACTATCCATATGCTAAATAATCAATGTCTTGGACTAGTGGCGCGATGGTCTCGTAGTCACAGATGTGCTAAATAAATCTCTTTGTGAGTACGACGCAATGGACGAGGAGCAGCATGCGACGGCGGCTTGCTGCCGGCGGTGCAAGCTGGTAACAGCATACACATGCAGCCATCCATATGCATCTGCTGCTCTGTGCAGTGACGGATTTGTTAGAATATGTGCCTCGTGTTTGCATGCGTAATCTCAGCTTTGTTTAGACACGGGCCCCGGATTTGTTAATGGACGCGGTCGAAGAATTTCGAGAACCATTCACGTTGCGAGATGAGGACCCTGTACTGAACAGATGCGCCCAGTGGCAGCAAACTAAAACTTTTGGAATTCCGCGACCTCCATCGCTGGCAACCCCAGTTTCCTGCGCTGCGCCCGAGCCTGCAGCAGGCCGCGTGCGCGTTTGTTTACCGCCCAAGTTGTTGTTCCATGGACCATGGTGTCGGCTGCAGTTAACACCTCGACAGCTCGGGGAGGCTGTACCTAAGCTGAGCAGGCACGTGGTCGTCGGATTTTAGATTTCACTGAACAAAGCAGCACGCAGCATACCATGTTTGGTTTTATTTTTGTTTCCGTATCTTCAGATAAGCTATTAGAGTCATCCTCTGTTTCATAAGGTGGCACGTAGGATTTTTGCTAATATAGAGAAAAAAAAACGAGAGTAGAGAGAAAAGAGTTGGTTGTCTCATGAGCTAAACTAGGACTACGAGACAACTATTATACCATCAGATGACAAGTATGAGTAGCTATTGCCATACAACTCACAAATCTTACCTTTATTCTAGTACAAATTAAGGAATTATAAGTTCTTGTGAGACAACATAACAGATAATCAATGTACATATTGTCTATTATGTTGTCTTAAAAATTAAATTACATGGTACTATATGAGACGCTTTCGCGAGATAATACCAATGTATTTTGCCCTTAGTGCAGCTAAGCTACTCGCCATGATTCTCTAAGGGCAAGTACATTGCTACACATCGATGGTTTCATACTCCGTCTCATACAATACCACGTAGAAATTTTTCTTACGTGAAGGAAAGAGAGAGGTGAGAAAAAAAAGATTGTTGTTTCGTGAAATAACTACCTCATGAGCTAAAACTTTACGACTATAAGATAACTATTTTATCATTTTATAAGTTATTGTTTCTATCGACTCACATTTTTATTTTTATTCTATGAGTAAATTAAAGAATTATGAGTTATGATGAGACAACTTAAAAAACAACTATTATATATGTTATCTATTAAGTCATCATTTATAAATTACGTGATACTATATAAGACCATATATCAAATAACACCAATATACTTGCTCTAAGAGAATAGGACGGAGTAGTTATTATCTAGTTGTTCCGAGCCTGCAGCATGCTCGAAGGCAAATTGTTGGAGAGGAAATGGAGTGCTGTCGTCCACCCCTCGCTCTCACAGATTTTTTTTTTTGAGAAAACTGCCACCCTTTATTATTATTCTTTTATAACAGAATTACAAACACCATCAGGTGGTGACAGAAACCAAACATGCCTACCTGGAGCCACAGATACAAATAATGCAGCCAGAACGGCCCAGTGTCCCGGGGAGGAGGCCTAATAAAGCCCAAAAAGTAGTGTGGCCGCCGTTGGGCCGCAGTTGGGCGTTGATTCGTTGACAGAGCCGGTTAGTGCGCCTTGCTCGTTTTGTACGTCCTGCCTGTTGTCAGTCCGCGCCTGCAGACGGAGGAGACAGAGCTGTTCAGACGACAGCGCGCAACGCTCGAGATCGTCGTCGCCGCCGCCGGAGACGGGAGCGGGACGGTAGGTGTCGTGCGGGGGGGACGCGGTGAGCGCGCTGGTCCCGTGTGGCATGGATAATGGCGGCAACGTACGCTAGTCAGTGGCTGCGATCGATGGGCTGGTTTCGTGCTGAAAATATATATAGAAGTATAGTAATTTCACTGCATATGGCGTGCTGATCGCACCACCTTACGTACTCCTAGCTCCTATCTATGTACAAGAAAGAAGAATGCACGTCCTTTTTTTTTCCGCAAGGAAGAACGAACTGAATTTCAACAATGAAATTACACGAGATTCAAGTCATGCACTCAGTTTCACACCCGACTATTACTTGTCCACCAGCCCAAACACAAAAGGCTCCCTCAGACAAGAATGAGAAAGAATGCACGTCTTGCTTTTTCTTGTGTTTTTTTTGGAAAAATGATATTTATTATATATATGTAAGTTATAGAATATATTTATAATAAATCTATTTCTATATCTATACCTAATAATAAAAAGGCAAAATTTCAGCCTATTTTTTTGGTCCATCCATTTTTTGGTCCACCTCTTCCAAACTACTTGGCAACTACTACTCCGTCCCAAATTAAATGTCGTTTTCGATTTTTTTGTGCCGCAAGTTTGACTCAATTTGTAGAAAATATGTGCAATGTTTATGTCTCTAAATAATTTTGTTAAAAAACTAGATTCAAATATCTTTCCGATGATACTAAATATGATACTAATCAATAATATTTATTATTTATAAAAATTATCGGCATTTGTTTCTCAAAAAGCGAAAGCGGCATTATTTTGGGACGGAGGGAGTATATATGTCTGTTTCTTGTGAGTCCAGTTTTTGGTTTGAGTATGTATATGTGTGACGTGGTTTGCCTCTAGGTGAGTCCAGTTTGGGTTCGGTATAGTCTGCGTGTGTGTATCAACCTACTAATGCACCAGTTTTTTCTTTCATATGTCCACCCAAAAAACATTCCCCACCGAGGGAGGCCTCCCTTCATGCACCTAAAAAAATATACACAAAGACAATTCAACACTATCAAAATCAACCCGACCAGATTGATTCTAAACATTCTCTCTTCTTACTCACCCATGCACGGACGGACCAGATCGAGTGTATGGTCCTTACTCACCCAACCACGGCGCCCTCATCCCGCGAGACCGCCCTCTGCGTGACATACTCGATTCAATCAAATCCGCGAGATTCACGTGATTGGATTGAGAATCACGTAGATTATCATTCAGAAGAAAACTCACGTGCAATATCCCAGTTGCCCCCACGACGGTGCGTCGTCGCCGTCGTAGCGTGATCATCGACCCCACAGCCCCACCACCGCTTGTCGACGTCACCATCACCGTCGCCTCCGACGACGAAGCGCCAGAACAGAACCGACCAATTTATAAAAGCATAAGTGAAAAAAATCACTTTCGCTAAGCAAGCAATTGTCACACTTAAGCCTTTATAAACCCGGTAGTCCGGAAATCTCGAAGGATTTCAAACCAAACATCATCAACCAAGATCGTACAAGTTTAGCGTCACCATTCGCATGTTACAACCTTTCGCAAATAGTTAAACAACATCAGAGTGCGGAAATAAAGTTATTACAAACCGAGTTCTTTAAATCAAAATAGCGGAAACAAGATAGTTTTAAAAGCTCAACCCAACTCACACATTTGAGATTAATACAGTGCCAGTCCAGAGTCTATCCATCAAAAGCAGTTGGGGAGAATATTAAGAGTAACCTTGCCCAAGGTCTTCTAATCCACTGGGAAAAGACAGGTCTCGCAGTACCCGTGGTAGGTATGCCCGTCTGCACAAACAACAAGCGGGAAAAACCCTGAGTACGAGAATGTACTCGGCTAGACTTACCCGCCCGACTCAAAAGAAAAGACTCAAGGAGGAAAATGATAGGCTTTATCGGGAGGTAGCTCGACTCATTTCGCATAAAAAGCAAGTAGTAATATTTTAAAGTGATAGCTTCGGCTTAATCATCCCTATTTATGCTAGGTGAGCAGCTATACTATTCATCATGGCAGTATATTAGTCAAGATTAATCAAGCAAGTAGTATCCATAATTATAAACCTCAGCTTAACCCATCATCAACATCAACCACATTCCATAATCATTACTACGATGGTGCAGCTCAAGTCAAGTGTTCACTGTCCAGGAACGATGGCGATTCGAATCGATTACTACTGAGCTCAGGGGGTATTCCTCATGCAAACCACACTCACCCGCTAAAGTGAGCTACAGGTCACCATGGCACGTATCCGGGGAGACAAGCACGCGGACTCGCATGGAACCACTGCACCGGGGACCGGGGACAGGGCCTTAGCCCGACCCACGCTGGACCTCGGACTTACTCTTGGCGCCCCGTGGTCCCCATCCATCTCCAATACGGTGCGAACGGTCGAGAACCGCCCGGATAGTGGTGGGCTTGGCGGTCGGAGCGACTTATCCGGCCGCTAAACATGAGGCATGCGTTCAACATGACTTTGCGGTACAACAACGATGCGGTCCTTAATCGACACAGACGGAATCACTATGGTCCAACAACCCCACAAGACTCCGTCCGGTCTCCAATTATCAACCATAGCCATTATCCGGATGATATCAACGTAAGCTTTTCCATCAATCATAGGTAACCACCTATCTCGCGGATGACGAGGAAATCACCCCGACTTCTACCGTCTAAGCAAGCTAAGCATAAAACTCGCCCTAGACTAGCAGGGGTGTATCAAGGTAGGATAATCAATGGTAAAGCAAGGATATAATGCGGCAACGGTGTCACACAACTCCTATACTTAATGCAACAATCATAAAGCATAATTAGATTTGTTAGAAAGCATAGGTAAGTAAATGCTCCGGTGCTTGCCTTGCACAAAAATCGACGGCAGCGGTGGAGTGGGCACTCTGGAAGCTCCTCCTCTTCTCCTTCCTCTTGCGGCACTTCTTGCTGCGGTTCCTCCGGACGATTCTCCTCGATTTCGAATAAGGGAGGTCCTCTTGCGAACACTGTATGATGCGATGCACGTGCATAAGTATCATGAATGCACAACGTATGATGATCATGGGTGAAGATGATTAATAAATTATTTGACAGTAGGTGCATATCTCCTCTCTACTACAACTTAACTCATTTACTGAGTATGTGCATACCTCTTCTCTAAACACTTAGAGAAGTGCATAAAGAAGAGTGGCGTCTTGGCGCGGACACACTCGCATACACGCACAACATGAATACAAGGAGTACTACCACTACTCATGGGCAAGTATCACACTTCAGACATGGTGCTCCAATGCATGACCAGCAAGCATAACATAATTGAAAAAGCACAAGAATTGATACAAAAGCCATTAAATCATTTAGTTCAATTACTTATCATTTCATGTGAATAAATAGGCTTGAACTGTGACCTCTGTCTAGACAGTTCAGAAAATTCTATAAAAATTACACGAGCTACACTATGCTATAACAGAGCCATGATAAAATTTTCATCTCATTTTACCCAGTACAACAGCCTACACAAAAAAGATGAAGCTACTAGCCAGAAAAGCACATTTAACAACTTTGCACTATGAAAAGTGTTAAACAACAGATTTCATATTTTTATCTATACCTACTTAGCATAATAACAGTCACCAAAAATTACCAGGGCCTAATTCCTTATAATTTATTTATTAAAAATCATACAAGAATCAGCCCAGAATTGAAATTAAATCATATTCCAATATTTTTTGTACAGTAACTGCATGACATACATTTTTCCCAGAATACACATCACATAACCAGTCTAGCAAAACAAGAATCATATTTTTTCAGAGCAATACTCTATTTATTATGCAATTACTCAGATTTCAGCCATTTAAGTAAATAAATAAAACTACACAGTAAAGTATCTCAAAACTCGCATCACATAATTTTCACAGATAGATCTCATCACTATGAACCTAACAAAACAAATTGCACCAAATTTGGAGTTCATTTGCACCATTTACAAATTCAAATCCATTTAAATCTTTTTTCTCGGAAATCAAATAAAAGAAAAGGGCCGAAACCCTAAGTGCTCGTGGGCCGGCCCAGCAGGCCGCGGGCGCTGCCAGGCTGAGCCCCCTCGGGCCAGGCGGCGGCAAGCCGGCCTCGGCCCTGCGCGCCGGCTTCGTCGGCGACGAAGCTGGCCGGCCAAGAACTAAGCGCCGGTGTGCTCCACGCCGACGAGGCGGGCGTGGTGACGCGCTTCGCGCGAGGCGGAGGTGAACCCTAGCTACGACGGCAAGGGCGGTGATGGCGGCACGGCGGCCGGCACGGTGCGGTGGCGTCCTCCGGCGCGGTGGGCTCCGGTGAGGCGCGCGCCATGTCTGCGTTAGGTCCGTGGAGCCCTAGCCCTAGGGTTCCGTGAGTGATTTGAGCTCGGATGCTCGGCTGCGTGTACATGGCCGTGCGGCGGAAGAAGCTCCGGCGAAGCGGCTAGCGGCGGTCGCTAGGCGCGCGATTGCCCTCGATTGGGCGTCACGAGTGCTCGGTCGAGGCATGGCGACTATGCTGTTCGATGGCATGTCAGGTGGATGCCGAGGGCGGTGGAGTACGGCCGGCCGCGGCTGCTGGGCTCCATGAGCTCCGAGCCGAGGTGCAACGGCGTAGAACGGCGCAATGCGCCCTCACCTTGGCTCGGATGGCGCAACGGGTGAAGTGGCGGTGCGAGGAGGGGTGAGGCGCAGCGGTGTGGGCGAGTTTTATGCGAGGTCGCTTGCGGCTCTGCGAGGGAGAACGATGGCCACGGCGCTCGGAATGGCGACGGCGAGCGCGAGCGGCGGTGAGGTGTGTGGCCGCGAGGCGAGCGAGTAGTGCGGGCGAGGAGTGGAGCGGGGTGGGATTCCATTTCGAGGTGCTGTAGGGGTGATGCGGCCGCGGGGTGGGGCCGGCTGCTGGGGCCTGCCGGCCACTTGGCACGGGGCGGCGACCGACGGGCGGCCACGCTCCGCTCGCACATGGCCGTGATCGACGCTCCCGGCCTTGGCCACGCGGGGCGCTGGCGCTGACGGGCAGGAGGGCGGACGCGACGCGGGCCGGTGGGCGGTGTGGGCGAATCCGCCCGCCGGTTCGCTGTCCTTTTCTTTTTTTTTTTTTTTTTTTTTGAAATTTTGAATCAAACTCAAATGCAACTGTTTGACAAATTTAAAAGCTTTTTTTTCATGAAAAGTGCCCAAAATAAAAGTTGTAGAGAATTTCAAACTGAACAACTTTCATTTAAGGCTCATCTCAAAATTCCCAATAAGTTTTGAAATGCAAATTCATTTTGAATTTTTGGGCATAAAAGGGAATTTTCCAATTTATTTTTTTTGCTCCAAAATGCACCAAATCTTTTTTTTGCAATAAATTTTATTAAAACCTTTCAAATTCTTGGGCAAGTGAATCTAAACTTGATCAAGTTGTTTGCAAGGCAAATTAATTAACTAACACCTCAATCAAGCATGAGATTAGGAATTAAAGGCAAGCACATGAAATGACAAAATGCAACTTAGGGTTTATGCTTAATGATGCTCATGCCATGCTTAGTGATGATTAAGTTAATTAATTAGGTGCCTAATGCATGCTTAACACTGAGGTGTTACAGCCCTACCCCTTAAAGAAATCTCGTCCCGAGATTTGGGTTTACTAACCAGGTTTTATGGAATTCGGGATAAACTTCTTTTCGGGTAATCCTCGGTTTCCCATGATGCATCTCTATCATCATGGTAGCTCCACACGACCTTGTATGCGCACAAGTCGATTCCGGGTAACTCTCTCTTTGCTATCAACAATTCGACAGGCTCTTCTTTGTATACTAGATCGGTTTGTTAACTTCAAATCTTGCTCTTCGATTCTTTCTTCAGCACACGCAAACACTTCTTCGGTTGAGAGACGTGAAAGACCGGAAAGACAGAACTCATAGACTCTCGGTAACTCTAACTTGTATGCAACTTCACCTCTTCTTTCAAGAATCTTGTGCGGACCTACATATCTTGGTGCAAGCTTTCTTTTGGCTCCAAACCTCTGTGTCCCCTTTTTTCGGTGAAACTCTAAGATAGACATAGTCACCAACTTCGAATGTCGAGGTCTTCTTCTATTGTCGAAGATAACTCTTCGTCGGGACTGCAAGCGACTTTCATGTGCTCTTGGATAATCCGAACTTTCTCTTCAGCCGGGAACAAAGTCAATACCATAGTATCTTCTTTCTCCCGCTTGACCCAGTTCAACGGAGTTCTACACTTTTACGCCATATAAAGCTTCAAACGGTGCCATCTTGATACTTTCTTGATAAGCGTTGTTGTAGGAGAACTCAGCCAAAGGTAACCATGACTCCCATGATCCCTTAGCAGATAGCACACAAGCTCTCAACATATCTTCAAGAACTTGATTAAGCCTTTCGGTCGACCCGAAGTTTGAGGATGATAAGCGGTCTTTGTGTAGCAACTCGGTACCCATTCCTTCATGCAAACGTTCCCTTTAAATGAGCGGTGAACTGCGATCCACGATCGATACAATGGTCTTAGGAACTCCATGCAAAACGAACAATCTCGGAGAGGTAGAGATCAGCATAATGAGGTGGTGCGTAAGTGGTCTTGAGGTAAGAAGTGAGGCGACTTGGTGAGTCGATCAACGATCACCCGGATCGAATCATTCCCTTTTTGTGTGGTTGGCAAACCCGTGATGAAATCCATACTAATATCATCCCACTTCCAAGCGAGGGCGGCAACGGATTGATAAACCTGCCGGCTTCATGTGAATAGCTTTGACACGACGACAAGTATCGCATCGAGCCACATATCTTTGCTATCTCTTTCTTCATCTTGGTCCACCAATATCGAGGTCGCGAGATCATGATACATCTTGTTGCTTCCGGGGTGAATGGATAGCTTGGAAAGATGAGCTTCATCCATCATCCTATTCTTGAGTTCTCGATCCTTCGATGCGACAAGGCGATTGTCGAACCAAAGCACACCATCGTCATCCAAGCGAAAGTGCGGAATTGGTGCCTTCTTCATTCTCTCTTTGAGGTGATAAATACCGGGATCGGTCTTTTTGACCTTCAATGATCTGTTGGTCGAGGGAACATCGGACTTGGATATCATGCAAAAGCTGCGGGATGCATCGGATCGAACTTCTCTTCTATTAGTGGTCGCACAACATGATGATGTGACTTACGACTCGAGCATCGGCAACTACATTGGCTTTCCCAGGGTGATAGTGCTTTGTCAAGTCATAGTCCTTGATCAACTCTAACCATCTTCATTTGCCTCATGTTAAGTTCGGGTTGGGTAAAGATGTACTTGAGACTCTTGTGATCGGTGTATATGTGGCACACATTTCCCAACGAGATAGTGCCTCCGGATCTTTAAGGCATGCACAAGCTGCGGCTAACTCAAGATCATGCGTGGGA